>JAKWJD010001757.1:48780217-49380217 GCA_027705065.1 Solanum peruvianum
TGGCGTCGGGGTCGTTGCCAAATCAGGTGGGGGAGCGTGTACCACCCCGCAAGGTGTTACCTTAAATTCCAACAATTTCAGCACCTTCGTGAACGTAGTGGAGTCATATCACGATACGGAGGGTCTGGAACGCATGCCAATTTTTAGTCCAACCTTTGAGGGTTTCTAGGAGACTAAGATGAACAATTAATGCTCATCATGCCAAGCCAAGAACGTCCCCCAAGGCAGGGACACAAGCTAATGGGGCAGTTTCCTTTTTTGGAAATAATGTAGAAATATTTCTTACCTACTTTTTAACTTTTGTAAAGGTTTCACGTTTTCCATTCTTTTGGCACTTTGTTCCTAAACGTTTTGGATTGCTTATATGAAGCTTGTATAGAGTTTTTAGGGACTCATTATTGTAAAAGACTTGGGGAAATACATATCAAAAAATTGGCACTTGCCTCCCAACTTAGCCTTACGATTGTGCCTTTGTTTGCTTGTTTTGTGTGGACTGCTTTGATTTTACTGCTGCTGCCTCTTCGTATGATTGTTTGGTTGTTAGGATTGAACTTTTGTAGAGCTGTGCAATCCCTCACTTGCTGTCCCACGAGGTTGAGAAAATAGCCTCGTGATACGATTACTCCATCGAAGCTTAACATTGAGCTGGTCTGAATTTGAAATGGTATCAGAGCCTCACAGTTAAAATCAAAAATTTCTTCGTCGTCTCATCCTCGCCTTTATTCTATCTTCTTCTTCTGAATTGATTTACGGAGTAATCCTCTGCAAGTTCGAATCCGATTGGAAATCGATTATTCGATTATTCCATTGATCTCTCATCTGTTTGTTGATAATTCCTCTAGGTTTTTTTATCTCTATTTTCCATCATGTGAGATCGAACTGAGAATGTCGGTGTTGTTCCTTTGGGTTTAGTGGAAAACTAACGGTTGACACAACCAGTCCACTTTATGTGCATCCATTAGATAGTCCAGTGCAATGTTAGTACCAAATCCATTTGATGGAATCGGGTACCGATCATGGAGAAGAGGCATTTTGAGATCTTTATCAGTGAAGAACAAAGTCGTTTTCATCACCGGAGAATGTCTAAAACCAGGGCCAACATCACCTCAACTACGACTGTGGGAGAGGTGTGACGATATGGTAACTTCCTGGATCCTTAACTCTCTTACTAAGGAAATTGCAGATAGTGTTGAATACGTTAACTATTTCGTAGAGGTATGAAGGAGTTAGAGGATCGATATGATCAAATCAATGGTGCGAAGCTATACTAAATACAGAAGGAAACTAACGATAATGCTCAAGGAAGAAGTTATGGGAAGAGTTGTGCACTCTAAATGCTCAGGGCAACGTGCATTACTTGCACCTGTGGTGTGAAAGATAACTCCCATATGGCAGAACAATCTAGGAGGTTGATTAATTTTCTCATGGGACTCAATGAAGTGTACACTGTGGTAAGGGGGGATATTCTTATGATGACTCCATTGCCAAGCATGACCCAAGCATTTTCGATATTGATTCAAGAAGAAAAACAACACGAGTTAAAACCAAATAATCAACACTTTATGGAATCCACCTCTCTCAATGTAAGTTCATCCGGAGCTTCTTCTTCAAGAGTTTTTAAGACAAATTATTCCCCTAGCAACTATCCTCCGAGGCAAATTTATGCATCTGGTAATACATCTGGAAACTATTCAACAAAAAGGCCTATGTGTGAATATTTCAAGAAACCAGGGTACACAAAAGATAAGTGCTATAAACTGCATGGTTATCCAACTTCTAATTCTAGTAATAATCATCAAATTACAACCTTAGCAAAGACCATCACCAACAACAACCTTACAAGTCTAATAAAGGGAAAGGAAAAGTGGCAAATGTACATGGACAATCTGTTGTTGATTTCTCTGATAAAGGGAATGGTCTAGCCATCCAGAATGACGATCAGCATGTCAACCTAACCAAAGAGGAATATGGACAAATGATGGATTTGCTGAGACAATTTCAATGCAAAGATGATTCATGGAGCTGCAAATTTTGCATGTATTGTAGTCTGCACTTCTTCAATTGATTTTAGTAATCCGTCTTGTAAATGTTATTAATCAAAGGTTGACCAGTGGATTCTAGATTCAGGAGCTTCCAACCACATGACCTTTAATAAAGCCTCTTTGACCAATATAAAAACACTACCATACTTCAATTGATTTTAGTAATCCGTCTTGTAAATGTTATTAATCAAAGGTTGACCAGTGGATTCTAGATTCAGGAGCTTCCAACCACATGACCTTTAATAAAGCCTCTTTGACCAATATAAAACACTACCATACCCAATGTTTATCAGTCTTCCAAATGGTTATAAGGTAAGGTACAAGAATTTGGTGATGTAACAGTTAGCCCTAAGATTATCATACATAAGGTTTGTATGTTCCCTCTTTCAAATACAATATGATTTTCGTTCACTCTTTAATTGTTCAACTCAATTCCATTTTGTTATTTACTAAGTCTTCCTGCATTTTGCAGGCCCCTTCAATGAAGAGGATCGGTAGTAGCAGAGATGGACTGTATTACTTGTGTTCAAAGTGCTTGAAGAACAACATGGTCAATTCTAAGACAAATCCTATTTCCTCTTGTAATTGCATTTGTAGTTCTAGTTTCAGTTTGAATTATGTTGTAGATTCTTGTAGTAAGAATGTTTCTCTTCAAGTTGTATGTAATGAAAGTGTTCCTTCCAGTCTGTTCTTCCTTGCACATCTAATAAAAATAATGTGGACCTATTATGGAACAATAGGCTTGACATGTTCCTTTTGTTAAAATGCAGAGTATATCCTTTATCCCTTCACAATTTTCCACAAAACAGCCCTTCATGTGCACTATATGTCCCATGCCTAGAAAAAATAGGCTTCCATTCCCTACAAGAACCACTGAAACTGCCAAAATCTTTGAACTACTTCACATTGATATTTGGGGGCCTTATCATACTCCAACACATGATAATTACAAGTATTTCCTTACCATAGTGGATGACTTTAGCAGGTCTACTTGGACACATTTATTAAGCTGCAAAATCAATACCCTACAAGTTATCAAACCTTCATTTCACTGATTGAAACCCAATTTAAAACTTCCATTCAATTTTTTAGGTCTGATAGTGGCCTAGAATTTACTAACACTGAAGCCTCAAAATATTTTCAAACTAAAGGAATAATCCACCAAAAAACATGCCCTTATACACCCCAACAAAATGGAATTGTTGAGAGAAAGACAAATACCTTCTAGAGACTGCTAGAGCATTAATGTTCCAGTCACAAATACCTTTAAAGTATTGGGGAGAGTCCATCTTGACAACAACACACATCATAAATAGACTACTACCACCACATCACTGAAAAACAAATGTCCATTTGAAGTCCTTCACAATAAGAAACCACAATATTCTGAATGGAGAGCTTTTGGATGCCTATGTGATCCTACTGTACCTAAGCTCCATAGAGATAAATTTGAACCCAGAACCACACCACACATCTTCATTGGATATCCATCTGCAAAAAAAGGTTACAAGGTATTAAACCTAGCCACAAAAAGACTACATGTTTTAGAGATGTTGTGTTCCATGAGCATATATTTCCATTTAGTCTGTCTCCAAAGGGATCTTCTTTTCCTATTGTTTTAAATATGTGTCAAAATATGCACAATCTGTAGATCTATTCATTGATGATATGTTACATAGTGCTGCACCTATTTATGATAATCAAAGGAACACTAGTGTTATAACCCAAAATTCTGGTCCTGCCACCAGTACACCAATTTCTTCCCACAATAATGTTGTCAGTGAAACACAACCTACCCAACCTTAAAGGAGATTGACTAGAACTCACAAAGCACCTACCAAAAGCAGCAACTTGTTCCACACCATTATCTCTAAGCTCATTGTTTTGTAGACATAGTCACATTGCTCCTGATGTCCTAGCATTAACTAGTCAGCAATTGGTTAATAATGTTTGCAATGATAGTGAACCATCATCATTTTAAAAGGCTATTCTTAATCCTGCATGGCGAACAACCATGACACAAGAATATGAAGCATTACATGCCAACCACACATGGGATCTGGTTCCTATACCTGAAGGAATAAAGCCATAGGATGCAAATGGGTTTACAAAGTAAACACACAGCTGATGGTAGCATTGAGAGGTTCAAAGCCAGATTAGTTGTTAAAGGCTACACTCAAAGAGAAGGAGTAAATTACACAGAAACTTTCTCTCCTGTTTTAAAGATGACTGCTGTTAGATCATTGATTGCTAGTGCTGTAAAGAGAGGCTGGGATATTTTCCAACTAGACGTGAACAATGTTTTTCTCCATGGAGATTTGCATGAGGAAGTTTACACGGAAGCACCTCAGGGTATTGCTCTTGATAAACCAGGGTTGGTGTGTAGATTAAACAAGTCTCTATATGGTTTGAAGCAAGCCAGCAGACAATGGTATGCAAAGTTGGCAAAAGCACTTTCAATAAAAGGTTATGTACACTCAGAAAATGATTACTCCACTCTTCAATAAGAAAACCAGTTCTTCTACCATATTCGTAGTTGTATATGTAGATGATCTGATCATTACTGGGACAGATTCTTTAGAAATAGATAACCTGAAGTCTTTTCTTCAAGAAACTTTTAAGATCAAAGATTTGGGGAAGTTGAATTAATTCTTGGGCATGAAAATCTTATATACTACTGGTGGTGTCCTTATTTCACAAAAAATAGTTTGCATTGGACCTACTTAAGAATATAATTTGTTCGGTTACACCTGTTTGTCCTCTCCACTTTATCCAAATGTCAAACTTAAAGCAAAAGATGGTTCTCCTCTACTTGATCCTTCTTATTACAGAAACCTGATTGGGAAGTTGAACTTCCTCACAAGTACCAGGACATTGCCTACATTGTTCAACACCTTAGTCAATTCATGCAGGATCCAAGAAAGCCTCACCTTCAAGCTGCAACTCACCTACTCAGATATCAGAAAAAAGGATCCTACCCTTGGTATTTTTATGTCAAAAAATAGTGACTGCAGAGTTAAAGCTTATTGCGATACAGACTGCGTTGCATGCCCTGATTCCTGAAAATCAGTCACTAGTTATATTGTTCTTCTAGGAGACGGCCCCGTGAGTTGGAAATCAAAGAAGAAAGAAATTGTGTCATTGTCGTCAGCAGAGGCCGAGTATAGATCACTTAGAAAAGTGGTGGGTGAATTAGTATGGCTAAGCAGACTGTTTGATGAACTTTATATTCCATTTCCTTCTTCCATTGATGTTTTTTGTGACAGTCAGTCTGCTATTCAAATTGCTAGGAATCCAGTTTTCCATGAATGAACTAAACATATCGAGGTTGACTGTCATTTTGTAAGGACCAAGTTGTAGGAAGGTCTCATTGCCTTGCATAATGTTACCACTGTGAATCAACTAGCAGACATTCTCACCAAAGCCCTCAGAGGAGTTTCTCATCTATGCATTCTCAACAAGTTGGCAATACGTTCCTCCCTTCCAACTTGAGGGGGGGGGGTGTTGAAGTGTTCAAGTACTTATAGTTTAGATTGGTTAATTATGTAATTTGTATAGTAATCAACTCATTTGAGTTGTTAGTCGGTTAGAATATTATCAGCTTGTTAGGAGCAGTTACAGATTTAGCTTCATATTACATGTACATATATATATTCCACTTGTGGTAGATAATTCAATACAGTTTTTATTTTTTTTCAAATTGCATCTTCATTCTCCCAATAATGGAGTCGATTACTCCATTGAAGCTCAACATTTAGTTGGTCTGAATTTGATAAATTACACGAGTCGACAAACATTACTCATTTATTATTCAACAATGTTACAATTTGAATTAGTTACCGTGTTTAGCTATAGCTTAATATAGTTTATTATTAATTATGAAACCACGAACAGAATGTATACGAAGAGGGAAAAAAAAAAGCATTTCCAAATTCACATGTCAATTTATACAAATCTAATTTTTTTCTCCCCTTTCTTCATTCTCTGATTCTCTCCTAAAATCACTCATTTTTATTTATTTTGAAGTTGATGACAGGCTAAATCTATTGCCATTAAGCAAAATCAAGTTACAAAGCAGTTTAATTTGCTTAATTTTTGCCTAATTTTAGTGTAAGGTTGGCATGTATGGAATGTCTACTGTCATCTAAAAGTTGCTCAGATTTTCTAAAAACACCACCGTATTCATATCAAATTCTTCAAATATGCATAATATGTTTGAACTTTGAAGATCAAATAACAAATGCGATAGACGTTTTCATATAAAATTCCATTTTAGTCTGTTTTAGAAAAAATGATCTATTTCTTTTTTTGGGTAACATTTTAAATCAACTTTTCACGTGTCATGTTTAAAGTCATAAGATTAAATGACAATTTCGTACATTTCACATAATTTTAATTTAAAACCACAAGATTAATAATCTTCTTTATTTTCTTAAATTTCGTGTCAAGACGGAGTTAATGGTTGAAGAATGGAAAAAGAGGAAATACAAGAGAATATTTGTTACTAGACTATGGTTAAGTAGAAAGTGTGGAAAACACAGTATTACATTTTTTAATCTGGTGTCAATTATTTACAAAGTAGATAAAACAACGTAAAGAGGATCATCAGTCAAATAGAGTAACCCTAAACTTCATTTCATTTTGCTTGTCACAACCAAATTTACTAAAAAGAAGCTTTTAGATGTCTCATTTTTACTTAATCTTCATTTTTAACATATGCTACAATTACTATGCGTAAAAGATTGAGATCATTGATATGTCCATTAACAAACTCCTTTTTAGTGTATGAATGAGTGTAACACAAACAAGCTCCTCAGTTGTCCCTTCAGTTCCACATATAGCTCTGGTCTATGACCAAAAGCATCAGAAATTGGAACGATATAAACATCTTGACAACTTCATCATCAGAGCTTCTTTGTTTACTTTCCAACTATAATATTAAACACTCCAAACATAGGTAGGAACTTCTCCATTGGAAACATAAACAGTAAACATAAACCCAAACTTCTATTTGGTTACAACAAGATTTAGTTGCGAAATGCACTGCCCTACAATTTCCAAATTAGTTGAAAATGATCCATCTAGAATTAGGAAATCAGTTTCTTCAATCTACCAATTCAAAATATTGGATAATAGTTGATTGTAAAACTTCCAATGTACCTTGATTATGGAAGAACATTTGAGCGAAATATGAGGGGATAGGTGCAGCAATATCCACTGCTCCAACACACAGAAAGCAATGGTCCCTGCTTAAACTTGTCATGAAATGAAAAGGCTATTGGCTTGGTGTCATTTCCAGGACCCCTAATGAACCCAACCAAAGATGCTGAAATCAGTGGACTTCTTCTAACATCGTATATTGCTATAAGACCTCTGTACAAGTCATTCCCATCTCTATAAGACAAGGCTAGACGCTCTCCTGAAGCATCCCATGCTATCTTATCTATTCCTCGACTTCCTGTCAAGGACTGTATATCTGACAACTCAACAGGTATAAGATGTGCATCTAGAGACGGTGGCCTGGTTGCAAAGTGAATGGAACCCAAGGTTAAAGATTCAGAGAAAGCAATGAGTATTCTACTACCATCAGGATCCCAAGCTGCTCCCATGACAAAACCATTAGTTGAGGACCATGGTTCTGATGTCCATGTATTAGTCTCCCAGAGATAGAATGTCCCATCAAATTTTGCAGAGAAGAAATAATCTCCTGATGGGGACCATCTCAATAAGGAGATGCCCCCTAAGCCACGTCGAATAGGTGTTCCCACTCCTTGAGCAACATCCCAAATGATGAATGAAGAGCTCTCAAATGAAGCTGATGCCAAATACTTCCCGTTTGGGCTCCAGGAAAGGGCAGTAATTTGTTCTTGTTCAGGACTTAGAAGGAAGTCTACAAGAGTCCATTTAGTTCCTGAGCCTCTAGAAAGAGTACCCAATGTGACACCTGATCTCACTGAAGCTGTATTGCCTGGAAATGAAGCAGCCCAAATGCAAATGCCACCCTTGCAGGCCACAGCAAGTGCCCTCCCACCATTTGGCCGCCATGAAAGACTTCTAACATCTTTTTGGGAGTCATTGATCAAAACGCAAGAACTCCCTCCCTCAGAATCTTCATAATCACGTATTCTCACCTGATGTTGTCCGGAAATAAAGGCTAATATATGCTTGTGATGGTGCCAATCAAGAACATGGAAATCAACATCTTGTAACAATTTTACATCAATGGGGTCAAAAAAGTGCCTCAGCAAACTAGTAGAGACTGCCTGCAATGCTGCCGAAAGTAGGCCACTCTTCCTCTGATCGGCACCTTGTTCAGAGCTCAGTGTACTCACAAATTTTCTGATTGAAAAGGAACTGGACTGAATATAATTCCAAGAACCTTGCCATAGGTTTCCTTAGCTGCATCATCAGAGAGTTCATCTGCAGTAATGAGGTCTCGATTGATTTCACAGATGGTAACTTCACCTGGTTGAGGAATTGACGGCATGTTTTTCAAGCAACAGAGAGAGAGACAGGGTTTATGGTTTCTATTTTGGGTTGATTTCTGCCAGCTCTTCACCTTCTCTAAACATGCCTTGCAGAAGGGACAACTGAAAAAAATTCATCAGAGCTTTAAACACAAACACCATGCTAACTCAAAAGGCAGACCATAGAAACCCCAGAGATCAGGGTTAACCAATTAAAGAAAAAGATAAAGAAAGAAAAAAATCCAAGAGAAAAAGATTGAATGGACAAAGTATAAAAAAAAAAAAAAAGGAAGAGAACAATCCAAGACAAAAAATTTGTATGGCTAAAGTATACCTTGCCAGCTATGTCGTGACCAAGAATGGGAATTATTTAGATGAAGGAGACTAGAGTGGTGGCCTTAGATCAATATAAATGGAGAAACATGGACAGTGAGGAAATAAACCTTACAATAAGGCAACAACACAGAGAGCAGCTAACATCAGAACCAGGTTTACTGATCACACCAGTAGAAAGTATTAACATTAAGAAGCAGGGAACCAACAAAAGTCTACTGCACAGAAGCCTTCAGAGTTTCAACAAAATATATAACAGAAGTCAAAGGAACAGACACTGAACCTTTTTACGCAATGGAACTTCTGAAGGTCACTCAAAACTCTCAACATTACTCAAAGATGAAGCTAAAAGAAATTATACCCAGATTCAAGAGACAATATACAAGAGTGAAGCCCCAACCTTATTCAACTATAGCAATCCAGATGCAGTGCACCATGACAAGGTATGTTATTATGCAATACACAAAATTACAGGACATCCACTAGTTCCAAATGTCTCCAATGCTCAGTATGCTCTAGAGAGTTAGCTCATATGCCATCCTCAAGAATTTCAGAAGCCGGTCAAGTTAGCTCAGTTACTCCCGAAGAGAATACGCTTTAGTGGATTTATATGTGCTAAACCTAGAATCATATTGAAAACAATGGCACAGTCGATGACAATTTTCACTGTCTCAATTAGAGTTAAAAGCAGATGATTGCAACAACCATGAGAAATTCATCCCATTTGACATTAGGGGGAGTATGTAGGTAATTCACATATTGAGATGTATTGCAATTCAAAGGACAGGTATACACAATATATCAAAGCAGACTATATGTGTTCCATTAAACACACATCAGCACTTCCATATTACACCTTCAAGAAATTCTTAAGCTATTAACCGAAGATGCCCCGTAGAGTGAGGGCGAGTAGCTTGCCTTGACACAACAATAAAAATTGTCCTTTGACGACTTGTAGTCACGGATTTGAGGTGTGGATTAACCTATTTGAAGAAGTATGTATAGTAGGTATAAATTAACTCTACTTATACCCCCACATTATCTAAGATACCCAAACATGACTACAAGGTCTTCCTTCATTAAGAATGTATCAGACATGAAGGGATAGTACTAGAACAACACAATTCCAAGAAAACAGACACCTATTAAGCGCTGGCCAACTGATTAAACCCACAATGCAAAGTGCTATGTATGGGTCTAGCTAGTATTCAATGAGCATTGATGCAAAACCTATTTGTAATCCAAAATACAAAGCAGAGTTGAAGTGATCATTTCTGGTAATTCAAAAAACTCGGAAAACACAAATAATGTAAACATTATGTATGCCTAAACACGAGGATAAAAAAGATATTACAAATAATGATCAGGATAAGAGGAACACCAAAAAAAAAGATACATGAAACCTTAACTAAATTACAAACAGCTTATTGCACCTACCTGTGCTTTGTTCTTATACAGTATTTTTAACTCAACAACTATTAGAACAAGTCTATAAACATCAATCTTGAAGGTAAATGCTCAAGAAATCTCACTCGGTTGTCAGCCTGAACAAATATTATTATTTTCTTAAATCAGAAACTTAAGATAATTGAAACAACTACTAATCAAGATAAAAGAGTTCATTAGCAGGAAGTAATTTATACAATAATGTATCAACAAAATCAATAAGCCAAAAAGAATCTTCGACAACAACATACTGCATTGTATATTTGTATTTTGAATTGAAAAGATAAAAAGGAATTCCGAACCTTCAATAAGAAACCAGCCAGCAATCAAGATAACCAAATGCTATAATTTTTTAGAACTGGTAAGTGGTTATGGCTGCGGCTAGGGTTTTATCTCTCTGTGAACTGAGAACAGAGCTTCTAACCCTGTTCTATTATAATATAATAATAATACTAATTGAAACGTGAATACAGGAAGCGCATCTGGTGTAGTGGTATCATAGTACCCTCCCACGGTACTGACCGGGGTTCGATTCCCCGGATGCGCACAGTCAAGATATCTTTTGGTTTCTAGTTATATTTTTGGATAGCTACGGAAAAGAGTAAAATTTTGATATTTTTTTTGTTTTGATATCATAGGTCACTAGTGTAATTGAGGTGTTTTGATGTACGTATCTTGATTTAAATATTTTTTCGCGCATTTACGAGAAAAATTTAAAATTTTGATATTTTTCTGACAATTACAAAAAAGAGTAAAATTTTGATATTTTTCTCATTTCGATATTTTGCACTTCTCTCGATTTTTTACTTATTACTCGTAACTTTTAATATATCAATAAACGACAACTTTTTTATTTTCTTCCCAAATCATTTTTCATGATCTTAATACTCAACATCAACTAATATGGGTATTATAATAAAATAACCACTTCAAATGTAATTGTATCTTACTACAACAAACATGATACTTAGCTACAAAATTATTAGGCAAGACACATAATTCTTCACTAGTTATTCACTTTTTGTGATAAAAATTACATTTCGTATTAAAATCTATGAATCACACTTTTAATGACAAAACATAAAAATTTGTGGCAAAATTTCGTCTAGTTGAGTTTCCCACTAAAATATAATCTGATGTCATTTATTAAGTACCATTAGCGACAAATTTTAATTTATCAGTGACAAATTATTTTTTCACTAATAATGTATCCAATTTGTGACAAACTATTATTTGTCTAAACATTAGTTACAGTTTTGGACACAAAGCCTTTGTCACAAAAAAAA
Source organism: Solanum peruvianum (assembly GCA_027705065.1). NCBI lineage: Eukaryota > Viridiplantae > Streptophyta > Magnoliopsida > Solanales > Solanaceae > Solanum > Solanum peruvianum. The sequence goes on from JAKWJD010001757.1 coordinate 48,791,792, forward strand.
AAAGAATTTATTAAAATAGAGACAAAAGTTCGTCATTGAATAGTGTAAGCTTAAGCCACAAAATTTTATGTTTAATTGTAACCTTATTTTTTGTCACTAATACTCTAAGCAATCAGTGATTATAATTTTATGACTCTAATCAATGTGTGATGTAGTGACAACATGCTTTTGTTCTTCTTAAATACCCAATGTTTAAATAATCTTTGGCTATGTTTGTTTATGATTACCTGCGGCAAATAAAGTATAATAATTTCAAAGTTAAATATAAGAATTTTTCTCTATTATACCCTCAATTTATATAACATTGAGTAAATGTCTTTGAAAAATTTATTGAGTAAATAGGTTTAAGATTCTATTAATTAAAAATGGTAAAATGATAAATGCACTATATCAATCATTGTTTTTCTTAATAGGCGTGTCAAGTCAAAAGTTGACAAGTAAACAATAAACAAAAAGAGTATTTTCTAATAACTCTCACTAAATTAGTAGTTATTTCATATTTCTTGGGCTCACACCAATTTTTTTTAATTAAAACACTATTTAAAATTTACAATATTGTTAATAATTTGTATGTATTTGTTTTAGCTTAATGAGTCATTTACAATATACAACTATAGATCTTATCTTAGAAAAGATTTTCTACCACATAAATATGAATAAATTGTTTTAGTTAAAAGTTTCAAATTAATTTAATAAACACCAGTTAAAATTTACGATGTTATAATATTTATATAAAACTTATTTATATTTTTTTAAAAATCTAAAATTATATAATTAAACTACTTAAAATTAAATAATAACTTCATGAACAAATATTGGATTCATGCAAAGCATGATGTATTGCTACTAGTAGTATATAAGACTATATGAGCACACATGTCAAAGTTAACATGCTTTGTGGGATATCAATTAATTGAAGGTCGTTTTTTTCATTTGATTAAGAAAGTATTATATCGGATTTCTAATAATTTTATATATTTCAAAATTGCGTAAAAACTATTATAAATCACAATAATTTAAAATCTAAAATAATTTGAAAAACTATATAGAAAGTTTATGTTATTCCCCTTGTCCAATTTATCTGACACTAATAAAAATATTATAGTCAATTTAATCTTTTATATGTCTTTTAATTTTTAATTATTGTGATTGTTGCCACTGAGTTTTGATCGACCTATAACTCTTTTCGAAATACTATTTAATTATATACTTTAATATTTGTAATTTACAAAATTATTATTATTTCCTATTTAAAATTTTAATCAATTTTGCCTAGAAGTTGTGTATTTTAATATTCATAATTTTATACAAATTATTGCAATTAAAGTCGAAATAATTATCTTACTCAATGTTTATAAAAATTTAAGTGTGTTTAATTATATGAAAATATTTTAATGTGTATAGTCTTTAATTTATTGAATAGCACTTTCTTAATTTTTCTCCAATAATTTTTAACCTATTCTATTCGAATTCATTTCAATTCTATTCATTTCAATTCAAATTTTCATTTCAATTATAGGCATTGTTGATTTCAATTATACCCTATTCTTATTCCTATTATCAACTCCAAATTATGATTTAATCTCAATCGTTCATCCTTTAAGTTAAATCTAAGATCAATCGTAAGCGGTCATTCAAATGTCTTCAATGGCTGAGATCGAAACCCTCTACCTTCCTTTTTTAATACACCAAAAGCATTCCGTCGTAATTTTTTTCCCAGAAAAAATGAACTATCATAAAAACTGACTTTTTGATGAGGATATTAAATAAATAAATAAATAATATAATATAATATAATATTTTTTTCTCAATTAAATATCAAAAACAAAATTGAGAGATATTTTGAATGAATTTTATTTAAATCATCTCCTGAAGGACGATTTTGTGTAAATAACAAAATCTTTGATTGAGAAATACGTTGATTAAGAAATACATTGATTAATTATATGCTCCTCGAGTAGTTTAACAAATTATATATTATATATTAGTGTTTTCAGATATGAAATACATTATCAATTAAAGATATACCGATGATCAATTTAAGGAGATTTATATATAAAAATTGATATTGATAAACTTTTGTTGATCCACTATAAAAAAAAAATACAATGTTAGAGACAAATATCTAGCGACAACCATATTCGTTGCTATCTACCGACGAATTAGCGACAAAATAATGTGTATGTTACTAAAAATAAAAATAAAATTGATATTTACACTAGCGACAACAAGTCAAATTTATGGCTATCTTTTTAGCACTAAAAATTGGCGCCTTTATTTTGCAACACAAATATCGACATAGGCATGAGATAATCTTCTGTTGAATTTTAGCGATGGATGCAGTGACGATGTCTTTTGATACGCTCAAACTATACTTTCCTAGAAAAGTATAAGCGGTCGTATCAAATAAATAAATCAAATGTTAGGTTGGGGTCGATCCCACGAGGAAAATGGTTTAAACTTAACTTTATTCTACGATTACTTCTATTTAGTCAAGTGCTTTCTGGAAACAAATAATTAAAGGGGGGATTTTGTGTAACAAATGTAATTAATTAAGTCTAAGTAAACAAGTAGCTAGTTCAAATATTTGATGTTTGTCAAGCGATGAGAGAAACTAGGGTGTGAGTGTTCTCCATAGATTCATAACACAATATAACAACTCTTTCATAGTATCTTGCGTGCAAAATGGTAAGTTATGTATCCCTAATTCCTTGGTCCGACAACTAGTGAATTTCACTCCGTACCTTGGTCCGGCTACGTGTGTGTACTTTACTCAACCTTACCTTTTACCGCATATTAAGCATCATAATTGATGTATGGCTTAGTTATTACTTCGCACCAATCGACACTATCCTGTTAGATAGTGTATACTAAATCTACATTGATAATTCTTTTCTTATTATCTATCTTTTTGGTCCGTCAAGTAACAAGAAGGCAAGTTCTAACGTTGGCCAATGTTAAAAAGACTTCTAAACGAAAAAATTATCAATACATGCAAGACACTATTCTAGAATTGTTATTTTAGCTAGTTCTACTTTGTTAATTACCCATGGTTCCCACAACCCTAATTGTGGATTTAGTTACCCATATTGAGAATTACACAATTCATATTGATTAGACAAGAATTCATGTACTTACTTTAACATGTTTGAAGAAAATCCAGAAAATCACTTGAATTAATCAAAATATTGTGAGAATCAATTCCAGAAAAGTGAAGTATTTTCCAAAATCCAAAGTTTAACAACCAACGATACAAATCTGAAAATTAACAAAGAATCCAACCACAAAAACGAGGTTTTTAGTCCAATTTATAATAAAAGAGTCCTAAAAATAAAGGGAAACCCAAATAGGAAAACTTCTTTCCAAAACGCGTCTCGAGTCGACGACCTCACTGACGGACCGTTGAGGGAACGATAGATTGTTGACGCCTCTGTCGGTCCATACTTCAACTCTTTTTCAGCTGCTATCTTCTCTATCATTCTGTTACCATAGACGGACCCAAACGACGGTCCGTCAATGGACCTACGGTACATCGATGGCCGTCGTTGCTCCATACTTAAAATCTTTTCAAAATCAGGTACTGGGGCTACATTCTGTTAACACCAACGGTTTGCTAGGATGGTCCGTCGATGAGATGACGGACCATCATACCTTCCGTAGCCCCACACTTAGTCAGAATTCCCCGATCTTTCCTTAGAAGCATAAATCTTCAACTACGGTGGTCACCTAAGGACCGTCGATGAGTCGACGGACCGTCGATGGCTTCGTAGGTCATCACTTCGGCAAATTTCAGCACAGTCTTCAGCGTTTTTGTTCTGGACAATTTTCCTGCAAACACAGAGAAAAATACATTAAAACTACTTCAAAGAAGCCTTATACACACACTAAACTTATGGAGAAAACATTGAAAGTATAGTGAAACCACGGTACATCAACAGCTTCAACTTAAATTCGTTGTTTGTCCTCAAGCGACGCGCTATGACTCACCACAAAAACCTTTGTACAAAAATATCCTTATTTAGCTTTCGTAATCATCTGGATATCAATCATGATTCTTTACATTATATTCATGCATGATATCACTATTAGGCTCGCTCATGTGGATCAGACCATGACACAGACTCACCACGCACCGACACCTCTCTCTTTTATCTCTCACTAAGGTGACAACTTTCCAGTATTGCAACTAGTGTCCTTTCTTTAAAACAATATCCTCCTTTTTCACACAATGATTTAAGTTTGAGTATAAGGATTATTTTTCAACACTTAATCTTAGAACAACTTCTCACCTCATTGGTACTTTGTCACCATAGACTTGCCCTTATATTCACTACTTTAAGTTCACCATATTAGACTCTCAGGATCACGATAGAACTTTCTTAGCTTGTAATGTTGGCTCAGGGTCAGGTAGGGTATATTTGGATGCATTTTAGTGACTTGTTTCCCTTCTTGACATAACGGCTAAGCGTTCTACCTTTTCGTCGTTTATTTTGCCCTATTCTTAATTTTCTTATATTATTTTTCCTTGCTTTTCTCCTTTCTTTCTCCTTTTATGTAAATGACTCTTCTTTTAATTTTTTTTCCCCAAAATTTTCACTTGATTTCAACTTCGCTTGAGTCACTTTTCTTTTCTTCTTTCTCTCTCTTTATTATTTGAACCCCAATTTTCGGAGCATTCCTCGTAATAGCCACCCTCAACTCATGGGTTTGCCATGAGTCAAGCTACACAATATCCAAGGTTGGGTTAGGGATAAGACGAGGTCATTTTCTGCATTAGACACCCTCAACTTATGCTTTTGGCATAAGCTGAGGTGCACATGTCCAAGGAGGGACTAGAGCCAACACATTGTTCCCAGAAAAGATAAATTTGGGTAGAAAAGAAAGTTCCATTTTAAGCTCAAATCATTTTGATCACGAGGGGATTAATTTCATTTGTTTTTTTTTCTAGGCTAAAGATTTGCTATCTTTGAACAAGGTCCTATGATCCTTTCCTAATTGTCTATCACATATTACTTTTAGCAGGACTAACGTGGCAAGTTCTAGCTCAGTATCAACGGTGGGATATTCAACTTTCTTCACACTCACTTAACACCTGATTACCCTACCAGATTATCAGACACCTAGTTCGAGCTTTAGATTGAGGGTCATGCAGTGGTGTATCTCTATGTCATGCTTAGAGCCACACATTCATAGTTCACTATGCCTAATCATGCAAGCATTTTCTGTAAATTAGGATATCATTTTATTTAGCCATCATGCGTCATATGTCATATATATACTATGTACAAGAGATACTAACGTGCTGGTTCAACATTAAAATAGTCAGTCTCTTGGGGGAAAAGAACACAGGCAAGAAAACCCCAAGATAGGATCATGAGTTGGGCTACTCAGACTTCACTCTTGCACTCACTTTCCATTTAACCCACCCCCAACGAAAAAACATGCAATTGTCCCCAATGCATAAGAAATATAAAATAGGGTGGTAGGTGAAGCAAACTTGAGGCGCATAGTGCCGATGATCAACAAGCTGTCGGGTCCAATTTTCCGAAACCCACTCCCTCTGTAGTAGAGACACATGAATAGTGTCCGCAACAATAATAACACCCTCAGTAGTGCTCTTCTCAACATCAGCAATCATGGAGCTAGACGCCCCATCAGCCACCTCCTGAACCCTCATCTGCCAGGCCTCATCAATCAGCGCGGCACTCCTTGCAGCCTCCAACTCAAGATGATCTCTCTTCGTAGATAGAGTATCATCATCCTCTCTAGACCGGTGCCTCTTCGTATGCTCACGTGGCTGAGGTGATGGCGCAGTGGTGGTCTGGAATAATGCAACAAACACTGTATCCTTAACAGGCTCTGTAAGTGTGGACTCAGACTCAGGTACCCGCGCTTCCAGTATGGAATCCACATCAGCCCTCACACTCACCACAACAGCCTTGGGAGTCGTCAAATCAATAGTCGGGGCTAGCCGGGCAAGAACTCTCAACTCGAAGGCGTTAAGGGCTGATGGACTGCCAGAATCTGCCGCTCAGTCTGTTGGGCAATCTTCTTCTCAATCCTCTCCTCCGCCTCAACAATGAACTTCTGCTTCCAAGGTAGGATATGGTGTAGTAGTGTGGCCATCTAGGCCTCTAAAACATGGACCCTAGCAATCGGGACCAGTGTTGTAGATGGAGTGAAGCGGAAGGAATTCGGGGTTGTGCTAGTACCCGGGATAGACTCAACCGGGGTGGTGCCGGTAGGCTCTGATGTACTCTGATTAGCCCCTTGGGCTTGCTCTACCATGTCCCCCAAGTTCTCACCTAGCGGCTGCACCTCTACTCTGGGCCCTTTGTGGGGTGCCGCCTCATTTGCCTCATCCCGGATGAGACCTATATCAAATGTCCCAGTAGGAGTCCTGACACACCAACAGACCTACACAACTCGAAAATCAAGTAGGGAAAGGGTACGTGGTAGTTGCCTTAGAGGACCTCTAATGAATGACTGCCAGCAACAGTCTCGGAATGTCCACGTCGAACCCAGCAACCAAAGTAGCTATAATACTGCCCTATCCCATGTAACAATGTTGTCAGCAGCAGTGGGGGATAGATAGTGACGGAACAATATCCATATAAATTTGGTCGTGAATGTAAGGTTGGACTTCTTGATGACCCCTCTGGGCTCCAGCACCTAATCTGCACCCTCGCCATCCACAGAAATGTGCTGGGATATCCACCTCTTTGTGGTCTCTCTCAGCCCCAAATTATGCTGAAAATGGCCCTCCTTAATTTGCTTCCACTGATATTAAAACTTGGGGGTACGGAGCTCCCCGGTAATATCTGTGTCAGCGCCGTGTAAGAATTGGTGAATAGTAGGTAAGGAGATGTCTACCCTGCGGCCAAAGACTCGAAGATGATCAAGTAGTGCCTGTTTAGCGAGATTAGACCGTCTATCCAAGGATGACCGGAGAGTCGCTACATAAGATGCATAGAACTCTCACACCACCCCCTTGCTGTAGTATCCAACGCTCTTGGACATCCACTCTAGCCGATGGCGGGTGAAGAGAGTGTGTATATCATGGACAGTGTGAAGGCTCCCTGTAAGAACTCGTCGCTCGACTGCCAGAGTCCAAGTCATGACCCCCTTATCGTTGAGCAGCTTCGTGTTCCTGTACACCTGGTATTGACACTTGACGCACCACCGGTTGGGATGATCAACAACGGGTGTGGGGATGTCGATCGGGGGTGCTAAAGTAGACTCCGCACTGTCAGCCTCATTAGATGAGGCAGAGTGGACCAGTGCAGGAGAAGTAGTGGCACCATGTGAAGCTGATGCTTCCTCAAAGCTGGAAGCCTCCTCAGAGCCAAACACTCTCTCAGACCCGGAAGCCTCCTCGTTGCTAGACGCTCCCTCAGAATACGCTGCAGACCCAGACGGTGTGCCAGTCAATATGCGCTCCTCATCAAATCAGAAGGTTGTGGCTACGCCAGACGCCACCTTCTTGGGAATTCCCTAGGTGGTCCTACTAGTACGTGTAGGTGTACGGGTGCCTGGTGGCACGTATTCTGGGTCATCATCATCGTCCGAGACTATCACCATCCGGTGTGATGGGGCAACGAACTTGGAACGTCCGCTGGAGTAGACCAAGTCTGTCTAAGGGGCCATTAGTACCTGCAAAAGATAGTTATTAGCTTTATTGAACATCTAACACACCCAAGAGAACCAAGACCAAACTTGGAAACACAAAACACAGTCCAGTTCAAAACTGCAGAACTGACCGACGGGCACAACAGACGGCCAGTCGATGGAATGACGGTCCGTCAGTGGGGTCCGTCGGTGAACACTTGAGCAAAATTTTTGAAAGTTGTAGGATTAAAGGTTCTGTTAGAGACACTTAGACTAAAATCTAGGAACCCTCAACAAACAGGGTTCTGTTACGGACGACAGATGTGCAGGACGGTCTGTCAATGAGTCGACGGACCATCGACCACATCCGTCATTCAAGAGTTGCACAAATTTGGGAAGTAGCCATCGACGGTCCGTCGATTTACCGATGTTCCGTCGATCGAGGTCTCATACTGTAGGTTAGAGACAGCCATTGTTGGATCCCCCAAAGAGCAATTTGCAATAAAAACAAGACACAACAATTTCATATAGCATGTAACACACCATTTCGTCATTCCTAGGGATTTGATTAGTGCAATTTAACTCTTAGATTCTCAAATACTCAACAAGCCCTAAGTCGGAAAAATATTCAACTACTAGCACAGTTCATTGAGACAAAAACATCTCGACCCAGTTACTTTCCATCATTCAAAGGGACTAAGGACCCTCATTTTATAGTTTAAGCATGCAATTTCGTCCCGAAGTCAAGACCCACATATCAACATTATGAGTTCCAAAGAAAGAACATAAAATCAGAATCAGATGAGAGAGAGACATACCTGTGTACTGTAGTGGGGAGATTATGTGGGTGAATTCTTACAAGTAAGCAACACCAAAATAATGACCGCGAACACCGACCGAAAAGAGGATATAAAAAGATGGGAGTTTGGAAAGAAAAACTTTAGGAATTTATGGAGATTTGGGTAAGAGAGGAGATCAGAATGCTTTAAGTGGGAGTAAATGGGTAAGTAGGTGGGGAAGTTTGAAGGGAAATGCGGAGGGAAACGGTTGGGAATGGAATTTGGAAGGGTAGGAGTAACTAAAAAGTTTGAAAATTAATATATAGCTGATCGGGTAGTGGGTCTGAGGATCCAATGATTCTCCATCGACGGATCGTAAGTCAGTCGACGGATCATCGACTGCTTCGTCGACTGTGCCCTAACTTTAAAAAAACCTGGGATCTACAAACCCTACCGACGGTCTGTCGATGGGACGACTATCCATCGATTTGTCCGTCAATTAGTGCACCAGACCAATTTTCCGCAGATTTCTGGTGATTTGGTCCCTGCACATTTAACACCCAATAAGATAATCTTTTTGTATTTTGTGGACTCTTTTTAGACATGGACTCTACTCTACTCTCTAGCCAACACTTCTAAAAAGAAAGCAAAACAAAATTCATATGTGACATTAAGTAAGAAAAACCGAAATAATGCACAACTCCCAGAAAATCAAGAAAAACATATCGTTGGCTAGAGGATACATATTGGGTTGCCTCCCAATCAGCGCTTGATTTAACGTTGTGGCACGATGCAAGACTCTTGATTACTCAGACTTCATCAAGATGGTATGCCTCAACCACTTCATTCGCATTTTCCGCATGCCCTAGGTAGATTTTGATTCTTTGTCCGTTCACCTTGAACCTTACACCCTCCTTGTTCTCCAACTCAACCGCACCATGAGGAAATACTTGAGTGATCAATAATGGGCCAGTCCATTTGACTTGAGTTTGCCCGAAAACAAGCGCAACCTAGAGTTGAATAAAAGCACCAAATCCCCAACCACAAAATCGCGCTTCACAATCTTTTGGTCGTGGTACTTCTTCATCTTTTCTTTGTAAAGGACTTAACTTTCATATGCCTTCAAGCGAAACTCATCAAGCTCATTTAACCCATTCAACCTTTGCTCCGCTGCTTCATTCCAATCCATCTTCAGTTTCTTCATTGCCCACACGACCTTATGCTCTAACTCAACCAGAAAGTGACAAGCCTTCCCATATACTAGTTGGTATGGATCCATACCTATGGGCGTCTTATATGCTGTCCGGTAGGCCCAAAGAGCATCATCAATCCTCCTTGACCAATCCGTTCGATTCGCATTCACCGTTTTCTCTAGAATCTGCTTGATTCCCCTATTTGACACCTCAACTTACCCACTAGTCTAAGGATGGTACGGCATGGCCACATTGTGGCGAACCCCATATTTCCCCAACAACCCTTTGAACAACTTGTTGCAGAAGTGGGATCCCCCATCACTAGTAATGGCCCTTGGGGTGCCAAATCTGGAAAATATGTTCTTTTTCAACAACGTGGTGACACTCTTCCCTTCATTATTTGCAAGTGCTATGGTTTCCACCCATTTTGAGGCATAATCAACCGCCACAAGAATATACTTCATCCCATGAGACTCACAATGGGGCCCATAAAGTCAATACCCCACACGTCAAACAACTCAGTTACAACAATGGGATTTAAAGGGAGTTCTTGCCGTCTAGAAACACCTCTATCTCTTTGGCACCTATCACATGCCTTGGCGAACTCATGAGCATCTTGGTGGATGGTTGGACAATAGTAGCCACATTGCAAGATTTTATGGGCTGTCCGGATACCACTATGATGCCCACCCACAAGCGAGGAGTGGCATGCCTCCAAAACACTCAACATCTTGACTTTCGACACACAACGCTGAATAAGCCCATCGAATCAACTCCTACATAAATATGGATCATCCCAAAAGAACATTTTCACATCATGCATGAACTTTTTCCTTTGATGAAAGGACAAGTCTGATGAGACGATATCACTAGCCAAGTAATTCGCAAAATCAGCGAACCATGGAATCATGTCTTGAGAAGCGGCCAATACATGCTCATCAGGAAAAGTATCATAAATTTTAGCCTTTTCACCCAATCCTCACATAGATTCATCCTCTAGTCGGGACAAGTGATCGGCAACTTGATTTTCGGTCCCTTTTCTATCTTTCAATTCAAAGTCAAATTCTTGCAACAGTAATACCCAACGAAACAACCTTGATTTCACATCCTTCTTTGCCATCAAATATCTCAAGGAAGAATGATCAGTATGTGATATACCGTGGTTTCACGGTATTAGTAATACTTTTTCCTTAAGTTTAGTGTGTCCAAAAGCCTTTTTGTGCTAATTTTTATATAAGTTTCTCTTTGTTTTACAGGAAATCTGTTCAAAGATGAATGTGGAGATTTTGAGCGAAGAAATGCAGAAGAGACCACCTACAGAGCTTATGACGGTCCGTCGTGCTTGTGACGGTCCGTAGGTGGCAGCGTAGTGAAACTGCTGAAGGAAGATGGGGAAGTCTGACCAAGTGTGGGGTTACGAAGCTTGTGATGGTCCGTCGTGTCTATGACAATCCGTCCTGCAGGTTCGTCATGAAGTTCAGAGAAGTAATCCAGTACCCATATTCCAAGAGTTGAAGTGTTTTGGAACGAAGACCCTCGACAGACCGTTGTGCCTATGACGGTCCGTCATACTTGCCGTCGAGGGTAATGAAGAGAGCAGCAGAAGAAATTGCACAAGTATGGGGCGACGGAGTGCATGACGGTCCGTCGTGACCACGACGATCCGTCGCGAGGTCCGTCGACCCAGCGTGTTTTGGCAGATTTCCAGCAAATAGAGTCCTTGTTTAATTAGGTTTTTATTTTTTATAAATAGTTCAAAAAACCTCTTTTTTGAGGTTAGACTCTGTTAGGTTAGACTCTGGATTGTTAGACATCATATTATTAGACTCTTTGTATTAGTGTTAGACTTTTGGTTATCATTGATTGTTGGTGATTTTTGGTGATTAATCAAGCAAACTTTCGGATTTTACTCTTTCTCATTGAAGTAAGTACATGAATTCTTATTCAATATATTTGAATATTGTGATTATGACTATGAGTAACTAAACTCCATAATTAGGGTTGTGGGAACCATAGGCAAATAACGAGATAAAACCTAACTAAAATAACAATTCTTGAATAGTGTCTTGCATGTATTAATAATTCTTTCGCTTAGAAGTCTTTTTAACGGATGACCAACGTTAGAACTCGCCTTAATGCTACTTGCCGGACCAAGGAGGTAGATAATAGGAAAAGAATTATTAACATAGATTTAGTGTATACTATCTAATAGGCTAGTATTGATTGGTACAAGGTAATAACTTAGTCAAATATCGAATACGATGCTTAATATGAGGTAAAGATAAGGGTTAGGAATGCAACACACGTAGACGGACCAAGGTGCGTAGTGAGATTTTCTAGATGCCGGACCAAGGATTTAGAAATACATAACTTATCACTTTACATGCAAGATACTAGGAAAGAATTGTTATAGTTAGAATTATCAAGTTATGAACCTGTGGGGAACACGTAAACCCTAGTTACTTTGATTAATTGATTAAAATCCAACATTCAAAGCTGTTAAGTGTCTCTTTCAATTTCGTTAGTTATTTTCACTCATTTAGAACTAGAAACCCCCCCTTTTATTGTTTTTACTTTCCAAGGAAGTCATTGACCAAACAATAGTAATAACAGGTTGAAGTTAAGTCTAGACTATTTTCCTCGTGGGAACGATCCCAACCTCAATAGTTGGGTTATTTACTTGACACGACCGCTTTACTTCTTATTTGAGAAGTAAGTTTGAGCGTATCAAATTTTGGCGCCGCTGCCGGGGATTATAGCTTTTAGATTAACTTGAACGTATTACTATAGTTTAGTTGATACTTTTTCGATTTTACTTTGTTTATTGTTTTTGATTTTATTTAGAACTATCCTCCTTGTATGCCAAATACACGGAGAGGAAGAGAACCCTTGTTTCTCTACGATCACGAGTTAGAGCGTACACTCGCAATATAAATCGTAACTTGGGAATAAATGATGATGATCCGAACCAGAACATCCCAGCTCTGGTTGATGTTCATGGTCAGATGTTACCCGATGCTCCGGGTGAACACCAACAAAGGGGACAAAATCCCATTCCACGGCCCCAAGCATACTACAGAGGCTATGATAACATAGCAGACTCGGATGGGCCACTGGTTTTGCCTCCTCTACCCACAGGCCAAATTTTTGTGGTAACTATTAGCCTGATGAAAATGCTCACTGCCAGAGGTTTGTTTTCAGGGCTACCTTCTGAGGATCCACATGCCCATATAGCTAAGGTAAGGGCAGTGTGTAAAAGCTGTGTAGGGAGGCCTGATTTGGATGTAACAGGTCTCAGAGTGTTTCCTCTCTCACTGACGGGAGAGGCTGCTATGTGGTTCACTGAGCTTCCCATTCAACTCAATCTTCACTTGGAACGAACTAAGGGATGTTTTCTTAGCACGCTACTATCCGGTCTCCAAGAAACTAAACCACAAAGATAGAGTGAACAACTTTGTGGCACTACCAGGAGAGTAAGTTAGTAGTTCTTGGGATAGATTCACCTCATTCTTGAGAAGTGTTCCTAATCACCGTATAGATGATGAGTCACTGAAGGAATACTTCTATTGGGGACAGGATGATAATAATAAAGCGGTGTTGGACACTATAGCAGGTGGATCTTATGGGGAGTGTCCTTATGCTAAGATTGCTGAAAAATTAGAAAAAATCTCCCGGAACAATAAAGCTTGGAGTACTAGGAAGTCCGATACTGGGAGAAACACCTTCGCAGTGCAGTCCACTCACAACCCAGCAACAGATGAGATTCGTGAAAAAATGGCTCAGATGAGAACTAAGCTTGGGTTGGTACTAAAACATGTCACTGGGGGTGCAGAAAAGATAAATGCGGTCAACTACTTGGCTAAACCACCACCTCCTAATGATGAATGCTATTATGCGGAGGACACTTATGCAGTAAATGAGCAAATGGGGAGTTTCCGACCAAGCGCCCAAGGCTCAAATCAGGATAATTGGCACCAAGGTCAAGGGAACCAAGGTCGGAACTATGGTAACTACAACCATGAGGGTCATTATGTCCGAGATGGAAACAACAACTTTAACAGGGGTAATTGTGCTAATAGAAACGACAGGAATGGGCCCTATGTCCCTCGTCAAAATCGTGAAGTTACTCTTAGGGATGGTGGAGATAGTATGGCGCGAGTTGAGGATATGTTGCACAAAATGATGAGGAGGTTCGATGCTAGTGATGAGCACATTAAAGAGTTGAGGTGTGATTTAGCTAGTATTGGGCAAAAAGTTGATAGACATGCAATTTGAATTAAGTAGATCGAGTTGCAAATGGCCCAATTATCTGCGACAGTGAACACACGGCAACTGGGCACTCTTCCAAGCAACACTGTCCAAAATCCAAAGAATAATGCGCACTGTATGGAAATCACTACTCAGGGTGGTAAGCAAACCATTGACCTACCTATGCCATCTACTGAGGAAAATGTGAGAAAGGATAATGATAATGTGGTAAAGGGTAGTGGTGAAGCAGAAGAATGTAATGGAAAAGATGCAGAAGTACCTATCAAGGTAATTCCCATGCCTAGGCCACCACCACCCTTCCCTCAGAGATTAGTGAAAAAGACCGAGGATGGTAAATATCGGCGTTGCATAACAATGTTGAAGCAACTTTCTATCAATGTCCCTTTGGTAGAAGCTCAAGAACAAATGCCCGATTATGCCAAACTTATGAAAGATCTGGTCACCAAGAAAAGATCGGTCACTTTTGAGGATGATGATAGACTGCACCATTGTAGTGCTATTGCTACAAGATCCCTCGTACAAAACAAAGAAGATTGCATTCACTATTCCTTGTACAGTTGGGTCATTACATTTTGGGAAAACATTATGTGATCTGGGGGCAAGCATAAATCTCATGCCCCTCTCGATTTACAAGAAATTGGGTTTGGGGGATACAAAACCCACTGCGATGCGGCTACTGATGGCTGATCGGACAGTGAAACGACCTATAGGGATACTCCATGATGTGCTAGTAAAAGTGGAGTCATTCATCTTTCCGGCTGATTTTGTTATTCTTGATTGTGAGGTCGATTTTGAAGTGCCTATTATTCTTGGGAGGCCATTCCTTGCTACAGATAGAGCATTAGTTGATATGGAGAAGGAACATATGACATTTTGGTTGAATAATGAAGAAGCGACCTTCAATATTTGTAGGACCATGAGGCAGAGTGGTGAGCTCCAATCGGTATCTGCTATATCCCACAAAGAAAAGATGAAGAAGGAGAATGAACAAAAAAATGCCAAACAAGCGTTTATGGTTGGGGATTTGGTGCTTGTAGACAGTTCTGGGTCGCCTTGTCTTCCGGGCAAGCTCAAGTCGAAATTGACTGGCCCTTACTTGATTACCCAAGTATTCCCTCGTGGAGCAGTTGAGTTAAAAGCCAAGGAGGGAGTGCGGTTTAAGATGAATAGAGATAGAATAAAACTCAATTTTGGGCATAAAGCATTGGGGAATGAAGTGATAGAGGCATACCATCTTGATGAAGCCTGAGTAATCAAGTGTCCCCAGTCGTTCCGCGACATTAAATCAGGTGCTTGTTGGGAGACAACCCAATACTTATAGTCTTTTTAGTAATAGTAGCATTTTTCTACTACTGGATTTTTAAATTTGCGGGCACATCACTAGGAAATTCTACAGAAAATTACTCTGCAGCAGTCAATGATGGACACATCGACGGACCATTGCACCTGCGACGGACTGTCGTATGCCTCCGTCGTACCAGGTACGTCTTTCTATTATTTTCAAACTAGGGCACACACGACGGAACCAACGACAGATCGTCACAACTGCGATGGACTGTCGTCGGGGAATCATCGCGTGATTAATGACTCGTACCCGACCCGACCCGGCTGGAGTCTTTTTAAAAATCAGACCGTTTAAACCCCCCAACCCCTCATTTCACCCATTCCTTCATTTTTCCTCCCATTTCCCTCTCTTTTCAACTTCCACATTCTCTCCCTCGATCATTGTTCCCCCAAAATTCACCAGCCCTAAAAGTTATCATCTATTAGTCGGAGTTGCTGCAGTGGGTATCTTCTTGGTCACCGAGTACTTGCCCACCTTGTTTTTCTCCAATTCTAAGGTATGTGACTCTAATTTCTACTCATTTCTCTTGAATTTTTTATTATTAATTAGTATTAGCTTAGTTCTTCGTCATATGTTCTTTTCTTTTATAAGATTCTGTCTAACCTAGGTTAAAAATGTTCAAAATTGCCGTGTTT
Organism: Solanum peruvianum; assembly: GCA_027705065.1. Classification (NCBI taxonomy): domain Eukaryota; kingdom Viridiplantae; phylum Streptophyta; class Magnoliopsida; order Solanales; family Solanaceae; genus Solanum; species Solanum peruvianum. The sequence continues at coordinate 48,807,621 of JAKWJD010001757.1, forward strand.
ACAACCCTAGACATAGGTGTTTTCGCATTGCTAGTTTCCTAGATTGTTGGGTTAGACAAATATAGGTCCAAAACACTACAAGTTTGATTTGGGTTCATCGGGGATGAATTGGGTACACCAAATCTGTCACTGATCTACAGAACGAGACCCCGATGATGGACCGTCGCGTCCACGATGGACCGTCGTAGGGTCCGTTCCAAAAGCCCTAACACCCCACTGCCTATTTTTTTAAGTGTCCCCCAACAGACACATGTGACGGACCTTCGTCTTCACGACGGTCCGTCCTGCACAACCGTTCTGGTTGTTAGAGACCCTGTTTCTAAGGGTCTCTCATTTTTTTCTAACTGTCCCCCAACAGACACATGTGACGGACCGTCGTCTTAACGACGGTCCATCCTGCACAACCGTTTTGGTTGTCAGAGACCCTATTTCTAAGGGTCTCTCACTTTTTCTAAGTGTCCTTCAACGGACACATGTGATGGACCGTCATACCCACGACGGTCCGTCTTGCATGACCGTCATGACGGTCAGAGAGACCTCTCCTTAGGGTCTCCATATTTTTTTTGTGTCCTACGATGGACACCTACGACGGACCGTCGTACCTATGACGATCCGTCCTGCACATACCGTCATACTAGTCAAAGACTCTCTTTCAGGGTTCTCCATATATACATAGGCTAAATAATACACGACGGACCCCATGACGGTCCATCATATCCACGACAAGCCGTCACCAGGCCCGTCGTGTGTCACTGGTACCATAGAAATGACATACTATTTTAATTCTTTGTGTACTTCTTACTTGTCTTGTTTGGAACTACTCGTACTAATATTGATCCTTTACAGGTACTATCTACTATGGCACCCAAGCAAGATCGAATCTATGCACGCGGGCGATCAAAGTCTGTCGCCCTATCTGCCCGCATGGTCATTGGCTCGGATGATGAGCGTGACCGCGAGTATGTGCCCCCAGGCACTTCAACCCCTTCTGGTGCTGCACGTGCTCCCAGAGCCACACCCAAAAAGGTGGCGTCCGGAGTAGTCACTGCCTCCCTGTCTGATGAAGAGCGCACACTGACTGGCACAACCTCTAGGTCAGCAACAAATGAACAAGGAGCGTCTGGCTCCTTAGGAGTATCCTAGTCGGAGGAAGCCTCCGGCTCTGCTGAGGTTCCCGCACCCGCCACCGCTGCAGCGTCGGCCTCGTCTGATGAGGTTGACAGTTTGGAATCCACATTAGGCTCACCAGCTCAGGTCCCCACCCCAGCCACTGACCAGCCCAACCGGTGATGTGTCGACGGGCAATTTCAAGTCTACTCCGACGCCAAGTTCCTGACTCGTAAAGAAGTGATGACTCGAACACTCACCTTGGAGCGGCGGGTCCTTACAAGGAGTCTCCCGACGATGCCTGAGATCCACAATCTCTTCACCATGCATCGCTTGGAGTGGACAACACGTCTGTTAGGACGTTACAGTGAAGAAATGGTCCGAGGGTTCTACGCATCCTACGTAGCGACTCTCCGATCACAGATAGATAGGCGGGCTGCCCCCGCTAACAGGCACCACTGGAGCAGGTCCGTACGGGGAGTACAGGTTGACATTTCCCTGCCTGCCATCCGCCGGTTTCTATACAGCGAGGGTGTTGATGCTACTCGGACCCCTCTCACTGCCGAGTTTTACTATCGCTGGCAGATAGTTAAAGATGGCCTGTTCCTGCACGATCCATCACTGAGAGAGACCACTAAGAGGTGCATGGACCTGCACCTGTCAGTTGATGGAGAGGGTGCCGACTGGGTAACTGAGCCAAAAAATAGGCCATTAAGAAGGCCAACCTCACTTTCACGGCGAAGTTCTTGTGGCTGATTGTCCTTCACTGCCTTTCCCCCACAGTTGCTGATAATATCATTAAATGGGATCGAGCAGTGTTGATGGCGACGATGATAGCCGGGTTCGAGGTGGACTTCGCGTGGCTTCTACAGGCAGTCATGCACGAGAAGGCTTTCAAGATCACTACTACTTACCCTTTCCCATGCATGATCTTTGCTCTCTGCAGGTCCGCAGGTGTACCTATATGGCACGTAGATCAGCTCAAGACCCCGCAGGGCACTGCTGAAGTTGGCCTCATCAGAGATGAGGCCAATGAGTTGGCTCCACGCAGAGGGCCCCGTCCTGAGCTGCCCCCACTTGCTGATGATCTTGCTGATACGGTAGCCCAGGCCCGCACGGCTACACAGGCGACGTCCAGTGACACTACCCTGGTCGAGTCTATCTCGAGTAGTAGCATACCCCGAGCTCCTCTCGCACATCCCCTCTACCGGCATTGGTCCCGCTTGCTAGGGTCCAAAAATTAGAGGCGCAAATGGCTACACTTCTGCATCATATCCAGCCGTGGATGCAGAAGTCTATTACTGAGTCAGAAGAGCGCCTAGAGCAGAAAATGGTACAGTATACAGAGCGGAAGATCGCTGAGGTTAATCAGCGCTTGGACGCCTTTGAGTTGAGGGTGCTAGCCCCACCAGCCCCTCCGGTGGATGTGTCGACTCTTCAGGCTGCAGTTGAAAGTCTTCGTGCATATATCGACACGATCTTAGAGGCTAGGGTGCCGGAGTCTGAGGCCCCTTCTGTCGAGCCTACTGAAGACACAGTGCTAGAAGCCCTATTCTCCACCTCAGAGTTTCCACGACCTCCCCCTCGAGAGTATGCCAAGAGGCGTAGGGGTCGAGCAGAGGATGTGGCGCGAGCACGAAAGAAGGAGCGTCGAGAGATGGAGGCTGCGAGGAGAGCCACACTTGCTGAGGAGGAGGCGCACCAGATGAGAGCATCAGAGTTAGCGGTTGGGGCGTCTAGCTCCCGAACTGTGGAGATAGCAGGAGGCACTACTGATAGTGCGGTTTTTGATTAGGACACTACTGAGGGTGTCCAGATTGCAGAGGACGTGGGTTCCGGGAAACCGGACCCCCCAGCTTGCTGATCGACGGCGCTTTGCGCCACAGGTTTGCTTCACCTACCACTCTAGTATTTAAATTTTTATGCATTGGGGACAATTGCATGTTTTTTTGTTGGGGGTGGGGTAAATGGAAAGTGAGTGTTAGGGTGAAGTCTTAGTAGCCCAATTCACTATCCTCTTTTGGGGTTTTCTTGCCTGTGTTCTTTTTCCCCAAAAGACTGATTACTTTTTATGTTGAACCGGCATGTCTATATCTTTTATACATAGTTTAATTCTGGATCATGATGGCTAAAATGATATCCTGATAAACTGGAAAATGATGCATGACTAAGGCATAGTAACTGATAATTGTGTGTCTCTAGGCATGACATAGAGTTACACCATTGCATTACCCTAAGTCTTAAATTCGAACTAGATGTCTGATAATCTGGTATAGTAATGAGATGTCAAGTGAGTGTGAGGAAAATTCGAGGAAGTCCACTATTGGTACTGAGCTAGAACTTGCCTGGTTAGTCCTGCTGAAAGTAAGTTGTAATAGACAATTAGGAAAGGATCATAGGCCCTTATTCAATAAAGCCCATTTCTAGCCTAAATAAAAGAAACCAAATGAAATTTATCCTTCTTTGATCCAAATAATCTGAGCTTAAATTAGACCTTTTTTTTTCACCCCAACTGATCTTTTTTGGGAACAATGTGTTGGCCTTGGTCCCTCCTTAGACATGTGCACCTCAGCTTATGCTAAAAGCATAAGTTGAGGGTGGCTAATGCAGTAAACAACCTTCGTGTTAGCCCTGAGCCAACTTTGGGTATTGTGTACCTTGACTCATGGCAAAGCCATGAGTTGAGGGTGGCTATTATTAGGAATGCTCTGGAAAGTAGGGTTGAAAGAATAAAGAGAAAGAAAGAAAAAAAGTAAAGTGACTCAAGAATTAGTTGAAAGAAAATAAAGAAAAACAAAAATATACAAGAAATACAAACAAGAAAAGAAGAGAGTCACTTACACAAAGGAAGAAAAAAGAGAAAATAGCAAGGTGAAAGAATATGAGAAACTGGGCGAGATAAAATGATAGAAAGTGGGAAGGTTTAGCCGATATGTCAAGGAGGGCAAAAAGTCACTAAGGTATACCTAAATATACCCTACCTGACCCTGAGCCTATGTTACAAGCTAAGAAAGTCCTATCGTGATCCTAAGGGTTGTATAGCAAACTTAAGGCAGTGAAAATAAGGGCAAGCTTATGGCAATAGGTATGAATGAGTGTGACTTTGTTCTGAGAGCGACTGTTGACAAGTAATCCTTATACTCAAACTTAAATAATTGTATGAAAAATGAGGATTTTGTTCTAAAGTGAGGACACTAGTGCAATACCGGAATTGTTAGCACCTCGGTGAGAAATTGAAGAGGATAGGTGTGAGTGCATGGTGAGTCTGTGTCATGTTCTGATCCCACATAATTCAACCCTAATAGTGATAGCATGCATATATTTGATGAGATTAATCGGGATTGATAGTCAAATGATTGCAAAGGATGAAACATGGATACTATTGTACAAAGATTTTGTATTGAGTCATAGTGCGTCGCTTGAGGACAAACAAAGAATTTAAGTTGAGGGTGTTGATATACCGTGGTTTCACGGTATTATTAATACTTTTTCCTTAAGTTTAGTGTGTCCAAAAGCCTTTTTGTGCTAATTTTTATATAAGTTTCTCTTTGTTTTGCAGGAAATCTGTCCAAAGATGAATGTGGAGATTTTGAGCGAAGAAATGCAGAAGAGACCACCTACGGAGCTTATGACGGTCCGTCGTGCTTGTGACGGTCCGTAGGTGGCAGCGTAGTGCAGCTGCTGAAGGAAGATGGGGAAGTCTGACCAAGTGTGGGGTTACGAAGCTTGTGACGGTCCGTCGTGTCTATGACGGTCTGTCCTGCAGGTTCGTCATAAAGTTCAAAGAAGTAATCCCAGTACCCATATTCCAAGAGTTGATGTGTTTTGGAACGAAGACCCTCGACGGACCGTTGTGCCTATGATGGTCTGTCATACTTTCTGTCGAGGGTAATGAAGAGAGCAGCAAAACAAATTGCACAAGTATGGGACGATGGAGTCCATGACGGTCCGTCGACCCAGCCGCGTTTTGGCAGATTTCCAGCAAATAGAGTCCTTGTTTAATTAGGTTTTTATTTTTTATAAATAGTTCAAAAAACCTCGTTTTTGAGGTTAGATTCTGTTAGGTTAGACTCTGGATTGTTAGAAATCATATTATTAGACTCTTTGTATTAGTGTTAGACTTTTGATTATCATTGATTGTTGGTGATTTTTGGTGATTAATCAAGCAAACTTTTGGATTTTACTCTTTCTCATTCAAGTAAGTACATGAATTCTTATTTAATATATTTGAATATTGTGATTATGACTATGAGTAACTAAACTCCATAACTAGGGTTGTGGGCACCATAGGCAAATAACGAGATAAAACCTAACTGAAATAAAAATTCTAGAATAGTGTCTTGCATGTATTAATAATTCTTTCGCTTAGAAGTCTTTTTAATGGATGCCAACGTTAGAACTCGCCTTAATGCTACTCGCCGGACCAAGGAGGTAGATAATAGGAAAAGAATTATTAACATAGATTTAGTGTATACTATCTAATAGGCTAGTATTGATTGGTACGAGGTAATAACTTAGTCAAATATTGAATACGATGCTTAATATGAGGTAAAGATAAGGGTTAGGAAAGCAACACATTTAGCTGGACCAAGGTGCGGAGTGAGATTTTCTAGATGCCAGACCAAGGATTTAGAAATACATAACTTATCACTTTGCATTCAAGATACTAGGAAAGAATTGTTATAGTTAGAATTATCAAGCTATGAACCTGTGAGGAACCCTAGTTACTTTGATTAATTGATTAAAATCCAACATTCAAAGCTGTTAAGTGTCTCTTTCAATTTCGTTAGTTATTTTCACTCATTTAGAACTAGAAACCCCCCTTTTATTTTTTTTACTTTCCAAGGAAGTCATTGACCAAACAATAGTAATAACAGATTGAAGTTAAGTCTAGACTATTTTCCTCGTGGGAACGATCCCAACCTCACTAGTTAGGTTATTTACTTGACACGACCGCTTTATTTCTTATTTGAGAAGTAAGTTTGAGCGTATCAGTATGCACTATAAATCTTGTGCCAAGCAAATAGGAATGAAATTTCTCGAAAGCACATACCACCGCAAAGAGATTTTGTTCAGTCACAGTGTAGTTCTTTTGAGCTTCCTTAAGGGCTTTACTGACATAGTAAATGGGGTGAAGGATTTTATCCCTTCTTTGACCCAAAACTACACCAAGCGCAACCCCACTAGCATCACATATCACCTCAAATGGCTTACTCCAATCTTGGGAAATAATAATGGGCGCAGACACCAATTTCTCCTTCAACTAACCAAATGCCTTAAGACATGATTTATCAAAATAAAATTTACACTCTTTCTCAAGTAACTTGCACAAAGGATGTGCAATTTTTGAAAAATCCTTGATGACCCTCTGGTAGAAACCCGCATGCCCAAGGAAACTCCTTACACCTTTTATAGAGATGGGTGGAGGAAGTCTCTCTATCACCTCGAATTTAGCTCGATCAATCTCTATACCATTCTCTGACACCCTTTTTCACCATAAAGTGGCACTTTTCCCAATTTAGCACAAGGTTGCAATCTTCACGTCTTTTGAGAACTCCGGAGAAGTGATTCAAACAATACAGATGAGTCACCAACAACAGAAAAATCATCCATAAATACCTCAATGGTGTCCTCCATCATATCAGAGAATATGGACATCATACATCTCTGAAAAGTAGCCGGTGCATTACAAAACTCGAAGGGCATCCTCTTGAATGCGAAAGTTCCATAAGGACAAGTAAAAGTGGCTTTCTCTTGATCTTGTGGTGCAATAAAGATTTGGTTTTAACCCGAATAACCATCAAGAAAACAATACCACCCCTTTCCTGCAGGCCTATCCAACATCTGATCCATGAAGGGCATAGAAAACTGGTCTTTCTTAGTCCATGCATTCAATTTTCGATAATCCATTCACACTCTCCATCCTGTCACCGGCCTTAGTGGAACAAGCTCATTTTTCTCATTAGGGACCACAGTCGTTCACCCTTTCTTGGGCACACAATGAACATGGCACACCCAACTACTATCATCGATCATATATATGACTCCGGCATCTAACCTCTTAATAATTTCCTTCTTCACTACCTTTTGCACAGGTGGATTTAAACATCTTAGGTGCTCAATACTGGGCTTATGATCGGTCATAAATTGGATTTTATGTTAGCAAATACCGGGAGGGATCCCAATAATATCCGCAATAGTCCACCCAATAGCTCTCTTGAACTTCTTCAACACTTCAACCAAACATTCTACTTGTTGCATATTCAAATCTGATGCAATAATCATTGACAAAGTGTTACCTTTCCCCAAGAATACATACCTCTGATGAGGTGATAGAGCCTTAAGCTCCAATTTTGGAGCCTCCTCAATAGATGGTTTAGCGGGTGGAGACTCGCGATGCTTCATATCTAAATCCAATTTCTTTGGTTTGGACCGAACATCACCTTGATCAAGTGCCGCAACCAATGACCCATACTTTTCAGTACATTCACTCTTAAAATTCATGATCACTGCCGCTAGTGCCTCAACACCAAGACGCTCTTCTATTGTACCTTGAATGAACTCTCAACCTTGTAGGATATCGCAGATACCGATTGGAGATCACCATTCTGTCTCATGGACCTACAAATGTTGAAAGTCGCTTCTTCATTGTTCAACTGAAACTTCATGTGCCTTTTCTCCATATCAACTAAGGCACGATCGGTAGCCATGAACAACCTCCCAAGAATAATGGGCACCTAAAAGTCCACCTCATAATTAAGAATCACAAAATGGGCCACAAAAATAAATGACTCAACTTTCACTAGCACATCATGGAGTATCCCAATAGGCCTCTTCACCGTTCGATCGACCATCATTAGCTGCATCGCAGTGGGATTTGGGTCACCCAAACCAAACTTCTTGTAAATAGAGAGAGGCATGAGATTTATGCTTATCCCAAGATCACATAATGTTTTAGAAAAGTTTAACTACCCGATTGTACATGGAATAGTGAAAGCACCCGGATCTTCTTTCTTTTGAACGAGAGACCTTGTAGCAATAGCATTGCAGTGTTGCATCCAATCATCATTCTCAAAACTAACTGATCACTTCTTAGTGACCATATCTTTCATGAACTTGGCGTAGTCGGGCATTTGTTCGAGAGCTTCTATCAAAGGGACATTAATGGAAAGTTTTTTCAACATAGTAATAAAACACCCGTATTTACCATCCTCGATCTTTTTCACCAATCTTTGCGGAAATGGAGGTGGTGGTCTAGGAATGCGAGTCATTTTTTGGGTGTCTCAGCTTCTTTCCCTGATATATCCACCAACTCACCATTAACTTCCTCTGCCTCATCATCTCCTCTCTTCTCATATTCGACGCCAGACAGCATAGGTGGATCCATGGTCTGCTTACCCCCTCGAGTAGTGACTGCCATACAATGTCCATCATTTTTCGGATTCTAGATAGTATTGCTACGAAGAGTACCCGACTGGCGTGGGTTCAGTAGAAGACATTGGGTCATTTGCAACTCAAGATGATTGATTGAGATTGCATGTGCATCAGCCTTTTGCCCAATATTTGCTAAATCACCTCTGAACTCTTTGGTGTGCTCATCATTAGCATCAAACCTCCTCGTCATATTCTGCAACATATCCTCAACTCGCGCCATACTACCTCCACCATCCATAGGAGCAACTTCCCGATTTTGAGGTGGAACATAGGGCCCACTCCGATCGTTTCTGTTACCATAGTTACCCCAGTTGAAGTTGTTTTCGCCGTTGTAGTTTCCATATCAAACATAGTGACCCTCTTGGTTTTAATTCTCATAGTTCCGACCTTGATTTCCTTGACCTTGGAGCCAATTCTCCTGATTGGAGCCTTGAGCTTCGGCCAGAAACTCCTCATCTGCTACTTCAATGCAATAGAATCTTCTTCATAGTAGTACTCATCAACCGGTAGTGGTGGTTTAGCAAAATAGTTCACCGCATTTACCTTTTCTGCACCCGAGGTGACATGTTTTAACAACCACCCAAGCATCTCTTCACGAATCTCATCTGCGATTGGGTTATGCAAAGCTTGCACTGCAAAAGTGTTTCTGTCAATATCCAACTTTCTAGTGCTCCAAGCTTTATTATTTCGGAAGATTTTCTCTAACTTCTCAGCAATGTCTACATAAGTATACTCCCCATAAGAACCGCCTGCAACCGTATCAAGCACTGCTTTATTATTATTATCATTTTGCCCCCTGATAGAAGTACTCTTTCAGTGACTCATCATCAATGCGATGGTTTGGGATACTTCTCAAGAATGAGGTGAACCTATCCCAAGAATTGCTTACTGACTCCCCTGGTAATGCCACAAAGTTGTTCACCCTATCTTTGTGGTTAAGCTTTTTGAAATCGGGTAATACCTTGCTAGGAACACATCCCTCAATTGGTCCCATGTATAGATTGAATTGTAGGGCAACTCAATAAACCAAATTGCGGCCTCCCCCGTCAGTGAGAGAGGGTTTACCCTTAATCCAATTACATCCATGTCTAAGTCTGGCCTCCCTACACAACTCTTACACACCGACCTTAGTTTGGTGATGTGAGCATGTGGATCCTCATATGGTAGTCCCCAAAACAAACCTCTAGCGGTGAGCATCTGCATAAGCTACCAGTTACCATGAAAGTATGACCATGTGATAGAGGAGGTAGGACAAGTGACCCATCAGAGTGAGTGATGTTAATATTTCCTCTGTAGTACTCTTGAGGGCGTGGGTGGGAGGTTGCCTTCTCGGATTACCTTCACCAGGGTTATCAACAACCACTCAATTATGAGCATCAATCGGCGGGGGAAGTTGAGGGTTGATCTCATCATTGATATAAGCAGGATTGTTTTGAATATTCATTCTGCGAAGTGTTTGATTAATTCTGGATCAAGTGGGACTATTGGTTCTCCTCAACTCCGTGTACTTGGCATGCACTAAATCTAGACCTATGAGAAACAAAAACAAAAAAAGAAAAAGTAAAATCGGGAAATTGTTAACTATAATTCGGTAATGTCCTTAAAGTTAATCTAAAAGTCACTTTCCCCGGCAGCGGCGCAAAAATTTGAAATGCTCAAACTATACTTTCCTAAAGAAGTATAAGCGGGGGTCGATTCCACGAGGAAAATGGTTTAGACTTAACTTTAATCTACGATTACTTCTATTTAGTCAAGTCCTTTTCTGAAATAAACAATTAAACGGGGGATTTTGTGTAACAAAAGTAATTAATTAAGTCTAAGTAAACAAGTAGATAGTTCAAATATTTTATATTTATCAAGTGATGAAAGAAACTAAGGTGTGAGTATTATTCATAGGTTCATAAAACGGTAACCCTAGCTATAACAACTCTTTCCTAGTGTCTTGCATGCAAAATGGTAAGTTATGTATCCCTAATTCCTTGGTCCGGCAACTAGTGAATTTCACTCCGTACATTGGTCTGGCTACATGTGTGTACTTTATTAAACCTTACCATTTACCGCATATTAAGATCATAATCGATGTATGGCTTAGTTATTACTTCGCACCAATTGACACTAGCCTGTTAGATAGTGTATACTAAATCTACATTGATAATTATTTTCTTATTATCTACCTTCTTGGTCCGTCAAGTAGCAACAAGGCGAGTTCTAACGTTGGCCACCATTATAAAGACTTCTAAACGAAAGAATTATCAATACATGCAAGACACCATTCTAGAATTGTTATTTTGGCTAGTTCTACTTTGTTAATGAATTATGGTTCACACAACCCTAGTTGTGGATTTAGTTACCCATGTTAAAATTACAAAATTCATATTGATTAGAAAAGAATTCATGTACTCACTTTAACAAGTTTGAAGAAAATCCAGAAAATCACTTCAATTAATATTGTAAGAATAGATTACGGAAAAATGAAGTATTTTCCAAAACCCAAAGTTCAACAACCAACAATACGAATTTGAAAATCAACAAAGAGTCTAACTCCAAAAATGAGGTTTTTAGTCGTATTTGTAATAAAAGAGTCCTAAAAATAAAGGGAAACCTAAATAAGGAAAACTTCTATCCAAAATGCGTCTCAAGTCGACGACCTCACAGACGGACCGTCGATGCCTCTGTCATTCCATACTTCAACTTTTTTCAGCTGCTATCTTCTCTATCATTCTATTACCATCGACGGACCCAAACGACGGTCAGTTAATTGACCGACAGTCCGTTGATGGCCTTCTTTGCTTCATACTTAGAATCTTTTAAAAATCAGGTACTAGGGCTACATTTTGTTAACACCAACAATTTACCAGGATGGTCCGTCGATGAGACGACGGACCGTCATACCTTTCGTAGCCCCACACTTAGTCAGAATTCCCTGATCTTTCCTTAGCAACATCAATCTTCAAATGACGGTTTCCACCTACGGACCGTCAATGAGTCGACAGACCGTCGATGGCTCCGTAGGTCATCATTTTTGTAAATTTTAGCATAGTCTTCAGCTTTTTCCTTCGGGATAGTTTTCCTGCAAACAAATACATTAAAATTACTTCAAAGAGGTCTTAGATACACACTAAACTGAAGGAAAAGGCATTGAAAGTACCGTGAAACCACGGTACATCATCTTTGTCGCTAAACTAAAAAATTAATTTAAAATCTTAGATAGAAAATTAAATCGTAGCTAAATATTTTTATGATTTATTACTTTATAACAAAAAATATATATAGAAAAGCATGTATAATTTTGTATCTAAATCTATTGCCTTTATTAAATACAGAAATATTAGGGGTATTTTTGTTTCTTTCGAAACATATTCTCTCTTCCAAAACTCATTGCTCAAGGTGACCATACCATTGGCTTGGAGACTAACCCATCTTCTTCAAGGTGACCATTGCCTTGGAGAGTTTATCAACAACTTTCCCTTTTCCTTTCTTCTGGTTGAGCGTACTGCACTATGTGAGAGACATGAGACTTGGAGAGCATCGGTATTCTTAAAGCACATAGTACCAAAATCGCTAACTTCTGAAGCACTAGGAGAGATAGTTGGGTTCTTCTGAGATTTTTCAAGTATGTGAATCTATTATATTCTTGAAAAGTGATATCTTCTAGGTTTTTTCGTATGCTTTGACTCTTATATGAAATTGAGTTGGTTACTTTCATTCACCTAAGAATCTGCTAGTTATTTTGTTTGGAATCTGGTAGGTTTTTTTATTTATTTATGAAAAGCTTATATGCACGAATACATATGATCTATAGTTGATTGTTTTATCATTAGTGTTGATATTTTTTCTTTATAAATTTTGTTGTTCTGATACTATGGCTAGTGCAAGTTCCTTACTGCCATATATAACTATGTGATTTTAATTCCCAAATGGAGAAAGAAAGAAAATTTCTTATCTAGTATTTTCCGTTCTCTGAAGCTCAAGAGAAAAAAAAAGAACAGGAAAAACTCTTTGTCCTGGGGGAATTTAACTTGTTGCACTGTGCAATCTTATGATACTTTGATAATTTATCGGTAAAGTTATGTGACCTCGTTTATGTTCGTACTCTTTACTTGAAATTGTAAGAGTGTCGAAGGATTCCTACCAGAGTAAATTGACGTTCATTTGTCTAGTGTTCTTGTTCATGAGAAATGTTCAACTGTTGTTATTCTCTCTAAGTTGTAAGTTTATACTAGTTTGAATATCAAATCAGTCCCGCATATGAAATAGTTGATTACCGATATTGTATATACAACCTTTGTACTTTTTGTCCTTGGTAATATCTATACACGTAATCATAAATGCTAAGGATTTATAAATAGGTATTTTTTGCTTTATTAGAATGTTTTCACACAAATGTGAACTATTGTGCTAGTTGCAAAAGTTAATATGTACGTTGTCTTATCTTGGTAAAGTTTTGAATTCTGTTGCTTAGAATGTCTCTGCAAGTGGTGAAGATGAAAAGATATTAGCAGGTGATCACAAATGTTCTACCTTAACATTTAAACTATGTTTTTGTAGATATTGAAAGAGTGATGTCAAAAGACCTTTGAATTCTAGATTGCAATCTCACTTTTATTTTCATGATCAGCTCATATCATGTAATATGTTCTTAGAACTCCTTCAAACTATAAAATAGTGACTTGATCTTTGTAAAGACGTATCATCCTTTAATTAGAGAAAATATTACTTAAATCATGTTACTGATGAGTGATCAATTTTTTTATGATAGATATTGAATTAATAAACTAAACGTTTACAAAGAAGTCATAATTGAAATGGCATTAGTTCGATTTGACAATGATAGTATATCCTTGTCTTTGGCCTACTAGGTCTGATAAGAGAAGCTTAAAAATAGATAAGCGTATGTATCCTTAACAATGGTCCGAGCAAAATACACAATCTGGATCAACGTGAAAACTGAAGAAGATGAAGAAGAGGAAGAGGAAGAGGAAGAGTTGAAGAAGATATAGATACTGACTAGAGATGTTTTAGTTGTTTTTTTTCCAATTTAGGATATTTAAACATTAAAAAGTAGCTTTTGAATTTTAACTATGTATGCTCTATAATTGAACATCATTAGTTATTCTTCATTGAAACTGGTATCCCCTGATATATGATTATATTTTATTATTCTCTTATTGTTCTGTTACTTTATTAGATTTTGATAGAAAATTAACATTTCTGATCTGGTTTCTGATTGTATATTATCAAGAATCGATCTCTTCTGATAATTTCTCAAAGTATTTATTGTTATATGCTCAATTCATATTCTCTTATTGTTATGATACTTTGCAGAATTTTAGCAGAATACTCTTACTAAATCTATTTCTCAATATCATTTATTTTTGTAGCACAGTGAATCAGAACATTTTTCTTTTTTCCCTTATACTTCTCCCTTTCTTACTGTCTTTTGGATTACCAAAACTACTTCTCCATTTGTTTGTTTACCTCTTCCTCTTTCCTTTTATGTATATAGAAAGTATTATGTTGTAATCATGAATAATCAGTTCAAGAAATGATGACTGTATTCTGGTCATTTGGGGTCTCTTCCTTTCTCCTTTTATGCCCTTCATTTGGTCTCAAAATAGATGTAACTCTCTTATTGTCTTTCAAATACTTTATTCTTGATGACCCTTTATCAGTTATACATAATTGGGAAAATAATTATGCACCCCATGTTTTTGGACTGGTGAAACTTGTGCACAGACAGAAGAATTAGGCTAACTCTTAATGCATTTGTTGGAGATCTCCCACAAAAGCTAAGTTCTCTGCAGAATCTAAAAGTTGTTTCTTCGCAGGAAATACAGATCTTTGTGGAAATTCCTTCAACACTTTCATATCAACCTAATATAACCACTAATTCTTTAGGTCTGGTTATTTTCAGTTGTGCTTTTCATTTTTCCGTAATGCTAATTAACTAGATTACTTGTTCTTAAAATTGACTAAAACATGAATTGTCTTGTATATCTTTGTTTTTTTTCTGTATTCCTTTATTTGAATGCTTCTTCATGTTCTTTCTAGGACATCTAATTTTACCAGTGATACTCTTACAACATTGTTATAGTTTTTGTAGATATCATGACTCGAGGTAGAGGTTGAGCAAGTTGAGGTCGTGTAGGCAAGTCGTCATCAGTTAGGAGTAATTCTGCTATTGGTGCAAAAATTCCCACTATTTCCATTCCAAGTATAATAGTCCTCAACAAGGTGGTACAAGTTCCATCCCCTAGCAGTACGCGATTCGTTCAAACAATAATTCCTCCGATCATTCGAACAACTAGAAGTACACCAATCATTCAAAGAACATTTCAAAGTAGTGCCTCAACAGTTCCGGAGATATCTCCTACTACAATTAATCATGGTAGTCAAATATGTCAGAATACATCTAATTAAAGTAACCCAATAGGTCAACATACATCTACATAGAGAAACTCGATAGTTAATGGTGCAGCTACTCAAAGTAACCCTTTCGGTGAAGGTGGTTCAAGTGGTAGTCATACACGGACTCGTTCCAAGTCCTACAGGGTTAGTCTATCTTTTTACTTTTTTATTATTAGATATTAATTTATGATATGATTTTTATGTACTTTTGAAATTTATACAGGTCGCAAACTTCTAGAAAATACTCTAATTTCATTTTTAATTCTTTCAAGAATGAATTTGAACCTAATGGAATCAGTTGGAAAGGTGTTTCTAATGATATAAGATATGGATATTTTGGAGAATTCAAGGTATAATTTTTCATCATAATTGAGTTTAGAAAGTTATTCCTTTTTATGAATAGGATATTAATGTATTACTTAATTTGAAAATTATTTCAGAAATATTTCTATTGGGAGTCCTCCATTAATGAAGCTATAGTGAGGAGAGAATGGGAAGTTAAAGCAGTAACAAGGTACATGTATTTTATTTCTAAAAAAAAGCAAGCAATACTAAGATGTCCTTTGTACCTTAAAATGTATGGGAAATTTGAATTTAACTTTGGAAAGATGTTTAAAATGTTGAAAGGTCTGAAATATATTCAAGCAATTGATGTGGTGAACGAGAAATCGTTGTTGGAACTCATACAAAAGGCTCTGTCTCAATTGCAAACTAACATATTTATGTTATGTATATGTGTTTTTATCTGAACGTATAGATGTGTAGCTGGAAGCATCTGCTTTCTCTTTGTTATATGATTTGGTAAGCTTTATATTCTCACTCTGTTGGAAAATGGATAAGAGCTCTCATAATGTAATCCTTAATGAAATATCATGCAGTTTGGTAAAAGGTCATTGTCTTACCATCATATCTTGAACTCTTGTCTAGTGCACAAAATCTGATGGCAGATGTTACCTCTTTTTCAAAAGTTCTCTCTAAACAGAGTAATGCTATTAATATTTTTGAATCTAGCTTTATGACTTTACTGTCCATCCTTTGTATATCATACTTGACAAAATTTTATAATTTCTTTCTTATCTTCACTATTTGTATAGGTCGTTGAAAAGGGTTGAGATCCAACACCAAGTTAGCTACATTCGCATGTTCATACACATAGTCATGATGAAAAATCTTTTATTGGTGAGCGCTCTCGAATAGTCCATGTAAGTTCAAGATCTTACAACTTTCATTAACTTTATATTTGAAAATGTTATAAGTTTCAATACTAGGTGCCAACACTACAAAAGCTTTTTGCCTTCTAATCAATTGAGAAGTATTTATATCATGTTAATATGTATTCATATGGATTCAATTATGTGATATTGGATTTTACCTTGAAAGGTTATTTGAATTATTTTTAGTTGGCAGTATCCTAAGGCAATTCCAGAGGATTAGCTTCTGAAATTATGTTGGTGAATATGATGGAAAACCCATTAAGTTGGAGAAAAATCGCAAACTTAGACACTACCATCTTAACCTCCTGCAATTATGGATAGAGTACATTGAAATTTTGATGGTTTTTTTTTCAACTGAGCATATTAAGGATGCGACACATTGAATCAAAGTGCCATTAACTATGTTTTTTTATTGTTGATGATTTCTTCTTTCTGAAATTTGACGTGATGGTGTCATAGTAAGGTTTATATTTAGTGTTAAGTGTGCCATGCCATCTTGTTTGGGACTAAGGGATTGTATTTTTTGTTGTTTATATGTAGTTTAAAATATGATCCACAAAATGTCGTCTTGTTGGTGATACTGCCAATTAAGATGCATATAGTAAAGGAACACCGTCTTGTTGCAAAAAGTTTCCTGTTTTTATAGGTCTACATAAGTTTCAGTATGAATTCATTTGATTTGGGACATATTGAAGTATAGAAAGCAACACTTTTCCACACCCAACAAACAAAACTACCCAAGGAATAATCCTCTGTACATAGACCTTAGGCTAATGCCACACTAAAAATAATTTCTGAGTTGAAATAGACCATGCATTATCTGAGTTCTCAGTGATTTTCTCGTTGAATCACAATCTCCAGCAGGTAAACTTAAAAGAAGCTATATGTATGTCAACTGAGTACTGACTGTAGTCTGTCTTCTCCTGAATATACCACCTTATAAATCATCAACTGATGAAGCTATCTTCAAAGTTAAACGCTCTCATCTAGCTCTAACATATAAGTATGCTTACAAAACAAATAATTGTTTTTTAAGAACTGACAAATTTTTCTTCTAAGGTGTTTCAATTTTATTAAATCAATAATTTAGTTTTTTTTTGTTTCAAAGAATTTTTTTTTGAAATAGGTAAATTTGTAATTACACAAAAGAGCTCATCAAGGAACTGATGAGGAGAGATTTACGAACCCCCGAGGGGGTGCCATCATTCTAAAGTCTAAGACATCTCATCTTGATCATATGGGAACTTCTAGTCCTCCCTTCAAAGCACCTTTCGTTCCTTTCTTTCCCTAGTGTCCAGCTAATGCAAGCAGGTACATTTTTACACCAATCTTCCTTTGATCCTGTAACATTTCAAAAATCCAAGACGTGTTTTAAAGCCTAACATCGTTGTCATAAGGTCTAGACACTATTTTAGGGACTATTTTAATGTTTATAAGTTGTTTAGAAGTCTAGAAACCAAAACTTCTAAGAAAGTCTATGATGTCCGTAAATTAGTTCTAGGAGGTACTAGCGTCCCTAAGCCTATTTGACTAGCTTTTAGGAGTCGGAAATCCATGAAAATTGGTGGAAGGGTAGATAAATTGTTTTTAAGTTAATTCATGGTCGAAAAGTCTGGGTACGACTCCTCAAGGACCAACCAAGGGCCGCTGAGGAGGACCCTTGCACGTTGGTGTCAACATTGCCTGGGCAGTGTGTAACCACGAGACACAGTTGATGATCCTTGTGTGGATCAACGGGGCGTCCTTGCCAATAATTGAAAACACTTAGACTTTTCATTGATGAACCTCAATTTCATAGTCTCATATAATAACGACAGATGTGCAGCACGGAAGGGCACAATGACCGTCGACTCACAGACGGACTGCCAATCGGGGTCTCGTCTGTGAGGGTCGAATTTTCCTGCACATTTTAACTTAGTTTCATATAATTAGTTAAGGGGTTAGGTCGTAAGTTAGGGTTTTAAGAGAGTCTAATTAAGTGAATTAACCCCCTATATAAAGACCCCAACCCTCACTAGACTAAACATAACTCACAAAACAAATCGTCTTCATTCTCTCTTCTTTCTCTCTCTATTGGAAGACACCATTGAAGACAAGCTACGGGGAGATTTTAGTGGTTGCAAAGGGGATATTTCACCATCAAATCTCCATCAAACGTTAAGGTATGGGATCTAATTCACCTTTGAGACTTCTTTCCTCAAAGGGCTCCTTTAAAGTATTTTCAAAAGTTGAGTTTTCATGTGGGTTCTTCTTAATCTCGAAAATCATGTTATGAGTTGATTTGGTTATAATTTATTTTGGATAATGTGAACAGATTAACATGGTTTCTAACTTAATTATGATATATTTTGATGTTTTGGTCTAGTTTTTAGATGATGACCCTTGACGATTAACCCTAGGTTTGATCTTGATGTGAATTAGGTTGTGTTTGATTCAATTGACTTTATTATTGGTTGAATTACTATTAGATGATGTTGTTACACTAATCATGAACAAATTAGGGTGAATTTTAGTCTTTCATACTAATTCTTGAGAAGTGATCTAGGTTATGAGAATTGACCTAAGTATCTTGTCTTAAGGTTTGATTTAGTATTGAATTATGGTGTAGTGGTTTTTCTAGATTTTTCATCATTTTGGTTATTGAATTATGATGATGTTGTGACCTTATTGGGTTGAAATAAGGGTTGATGTTAAGAACTTGATGATGAATTATGAAGGAGACTTGGTAAGTCTTATGATCCCTATTCTTTACTTCAATTTGTGTTTAATTATGATAAAGTCATGATGTTGTGTTCGAGAATGCCTTATATGTTGTGTTCGAGAATGCCTTATATTAGGATTGATAGGGTGGTATGATGTTGAATTGAAATGTCTTGATTATGGTTCTGAGGTTGATTAAGATGTAAATGTTATAAGGATGGTGATGCTTATCAATGTGCCTTATTATGAAATGATATGTAATGTGTTAACCTCACATATATGAATTGTAATGAAAGGACTATACTCTTGCGATTCTTATTGAGCTATTATGATGATGATTATACAAGGGAGAGACCCTATGACCTAAACTAAGTTATAATTGTTAAATAAAGACTTAAATACATTTCAAAAAGGGACTCTAGCTTCGCACCGAGTGATCTTGTATGTGAGAGGGGTGACACTTTCCCAAATAGGGAAGGTAGGGTTCACTACGGTTCTCACGGGGTAGATAGCCTCTTGACCCAAATAGGGTGTAGAGTGATGTTTCCAAGACGGCCCCAAGGTCCATAAACTATGTTGCCACCATAGAAATACTAGCTAGTGCATCCACCTAGAAAGCTATGCTTATGTTTGGTTCTACTTTGGCCGATAGACCACCTTCTATCGGTGTAAGGTTTTACAACACCGAATTTCACACTTAGCTCATATGTTCTATGTCAGTTAAGGCAAGTGTTTCCTAGAACTGAAATGAAGTAATGAAGCATAAACTAACAAGGGTGACTTGAGAGGTTGGACTTAGTCTAGGTAGTGGTATGGGACTCTACCTATGCCTTGCACTAGTTTTACTTGATGGAAGCTTTAGGAGGTTGATATTGTGTATGTACAAGATAATAAGTGTTAATGATGATAATGTGGTCACTTTATATGTAAATGATATTTATTGGTAAATGATATTCATATGAACATGTACTTGGTCTATATTGTTAAAAATGATGCTATGAGTCTTGAAAGAGGTATAATAGGTGAAGAGGGATATTAGTCATGGTTCTCGTTGATTTACTTGATTTAGTAAGGTTATGGGCTTTACTAGGACATTGCACTTGTTGACTTTACGAGGATGCATGAGTAGTGTCTTTCTTTATTATGATATGATGAACTCTTATTCATGCTTGTGATGTAATTGTTTGATGGTAAGGTTGTACTAAACTATGGGTTAAAGTATGTCGACAAGCATGTTATTTGCTTTGATTTGATGAATATGCCCTTTTGATTTGTATGTTTTCTCTTGATGATGCATATTACTTTTCAAAGAATAAAGTAGCATGTTTTTATAAAATGTCCTTTTTATAAAGCATGATTTGATATTGTATGTGCATATGGTCTCATACTTAGTACAAGTGGTGTACTAACCCCATTTCTTACTTTTTCCCAACATTTTAGGTTCCGTTCGCTGAGGACTCTTTGTGACGACTTTGAAGAAGGCTTGGAGTTTCTCATTCATCCAAGTGGGTAGGTCCTCACTTTCTGAGGGCGATGCCAATATCGAACTTATGGAGTTGTTTAACTTTTAAGACTCTTATGTTCTTTCTACTTTCATACGGTATAAGCCTATATGTGGCTTTTTTACTTTGATATAGGGCTATGCCCAAATTTCTAATCTTGTTAGATGGTTATGAGAGAAAACAATTTTTAATGACTATGTTCTATCTTCTATATATGTGTATGTGCAATAAAAGTAGAAGACCATGTAATCTTCCTATACGAAGGGTCTATGTATACTCGATATGAATATATTATGTGCATGTAGAGGTCTATGTAAACCTCCAAGTAGAAGTAATGAAAAGTCTTAATTTTTCTGTATTTTTGACCTATGAATGTGATGATGTAAAACTACGAGGCTAGTCAGGGTCTTCTCCGAGGATGACTACGCCGGTTACGTCTAGGGGGTAAACCCGGATGTGACAGATCCTCTCTTCCCACAAATGGTTTTGGGAACTGTCCAATCAACCTCGAGCATACAAATAAACATCTTCCACATATCTTTAGGCATCATAAAATGCAAATATAAATGCCATTTACTTCAGCGTCTTGTTCAGACATATAACACCTCGAGCAAATTTGTATACCTCTTCTTTGTAGAACTTCGTGGGTTAGACAAGCTCTTCTAATTACCAACCAGGTGAAGCAAGTAACTTTTAAAGGGATCTTAATCTTCCATATTAATTTCCAGGGCCAAACTGTTGAAAAATGGTTGGTGTTCCTTTCCTAGTAACAGGACTTTATGGGACTTTACTGTAAAAATTCCCCTGCTCTGCAATTTCCAAACTGGTTTGTCGGGCTCTGCATTAATGCCAAGGAAATGGGTTCAAGACCTGAAGCAGGTTGTTACTCTTTCAACCTCCCAATCATTTAGTGCGCTTCTAAACATAAGGTTTCATCTTGAGGGCTCCACATCTGCGCTATCGTATTATTCTGTTGTAGGCTAATAGTGTACAAGTCAGGAAAGAGTACCATCATTTTCACATCGCCTGACCAGACCTCATTCCATAAATTGATCTTTAGGACATTCCCCACTCTAAATGTCACCTGCGCATTGAACTCAATCCACATTCTCTGATAGTTTTCCATACTGAGCACCCAAAGTTACCATTCACCTCTTCAATTATCCAATTGCTCTGCAGGCCATATTTCTCAACTATGAACCTCCTCCATAAAGTTGTATCTTCACAACAGAATCTCCACAACCATTTTTGCAAATTCTTAATGCCCAAACCTCCGTGTGCTTTGCTCATTATAACCTCTTTCCATTTGACCGGATTGTATCCTTGCTTCTCTTTGTTCGCTTCCTAAAGGATAACCTTTCTCAACTTGTTGAATTTCTTTCCAATAATTTTTGGAACTGGAAAAAGACTCAGCATGTAAGTTGGAAGGGCATCTGTAACGACCTGTTTAGTCGTTTTGAGCAGCAGATTTTAATTCTGGAAACTGGCTGAGACGACGGACCCCACGACGGACCGTCGAGGGGGTCTCGTTCCAAAACACTTAGAAATTCTGAAATTTGGGTACTGAAATCGACTCTCTGAAATTCATAACGGAATGGCAGGACGGACCGTCGTGGGCACGACGGACCGTCACAGACTCTTCAAGGAAATTGAGTCTCTGAACTCTGTGACGGAGCAGCTGGACGGACCGTCGCAGGCACGACGGGCCGTCACAGGCACGACGGGCCGTCACAGCTGCGTAATCCCAGGCTGGGTCGGATTTCTTTAAATGTTTTAAGGGACGTTTTTGACTATTCCTGCTTTAATTATAAAGTTAGTGGGTTAATGTTAATAAGTCTAATTACTTGGGGGTTAAAAGAGGTAACCTTGAGTTAATTAGTGGGTTATTATTGCCATCTTTTAAACTTAATTATACGCTAATTAGGGTAAAAGAAAGAGGGTTTGAATAAGAAAAATAGAAAGAACAGAGAGAGAGAGAGGGTAAAGAAAATTTCAAGGCAAGAGGATTTGTGTCAAGATTACAAGGCATAATGTGATTGATTATAGGAATGAATGTAAAATTACTAAAATATCGAAGCCTGATGTATTTATTTTTTTACTTATTTGTCGAGATCAGAACTATGGTAAGACCCCTCCATTTATGTAGTTGAATATCACTTCCATTAACTTGTCTTCCAAATATTTTATTTTTTTTTATGGTCAAAAGTTGAATGTTTATTACTAGAACTTTGTTTCAATTTGTATTATCAATAAAAAAAACTGGGAAAATATTGTCTTTGAATTTTTCGATTTTTCGTTGGTTGTCTTATGCTAAACATGCTCCTATATATGATACTTTTTCTTTTTATTTGTAATTTTGTTTTAAGAATAAACTTGATTGAAGGGTGTATTTTTTGCTTTAGAAAATGAGAAAAATACAATCATAAAAATAGTGGACAAGGCATGCAAAACAATAATGCCTACAAGATATTCTAATTTCAAATTATTAAAAATTACTTTTTTTCATTTTAAATTTTAAAATGTTTGTAAAGAATCATTCTTACATCTGCTTGTGGATAAAATCTATAGTTTTTAGACAATTTTCATTAAAATTTTCATGAGATCCAAATCCCAAAGTCAAAAAAATGATAGACCAAAATGCTTACGAAGTTAGAAGATCTTTTATCCTTTGACATATTGCTCCTATTAATTTTTTAACAAAAAAAGTAAAATATATTTTAACAAACGTTTAATTGTAATAATACTAATATTGTCATTTTTGCTCTCCATTAAATTAAAATCTTATTTATTTAATTATATATTAATATTTTATTTATATAGTTACACAATTTAAATACCAATTGTTGCACTTTAAACCTTAGTTATTTCCTTCTGATACGTTTTTTATTTATAAATTTGAATTACTGAATTGCATTCTACTTAATGAGAAGGAGAATTTCATCTTTTATTAATTAATGTCAAACATTTTATCTTCTTGAAATGTATAATTATTAATTTAATTTCAACATTTTTATGAGACAAAAAAGACATTTTAAGAAAGTTAATCATAAGATAGTGTGTCTCCATGTTTGTTTTGCTACTTTATTTTGTTCTTTAAAACAAATATAAAATTTCTATATCAAAATTATAATAAAGGGAGGACTAAATGCAAAAAAAAATTCTTCAAGTTTACTATACACTACAAACATTTTTTTAAAAGTTAAATCATTTATCATTTTATTCATCGTTATAAAGTAAACGTGCAACGCACGTGCCCATATACTAGTGGTATAAATAAGTGCACATGTAACAATAGAGGTATAACTACTAGGTAGTATGACTTAACTAAAAACTATCCTTGCAAATGTAAATTGATCTGCATGCAATTGAGCATTCTAAATTCATTCACATACAACAATACCAGAAAGTTGTTGTTAACATGTTAAAAATATCTTTTGTATACATAATTGTGCTGAATGAGATTTATCTCTACTACGTGTAAAAGATACAAGTCGTTATCAAAAATACTATTAGGCATATAAAATGTATGTATGTTCAAACATGTCCTCATGATTCATTGATTCAATGAGCTGGAGTTACACTCCACGGCTTGGTAGCCATCCTTGGCTCTTCCATAAACCACATAGCAAGGATGTATTTTGAGGTTTCTTCAGAAAGCTAGTAGAATAATATAAACATGACTACTACCAATACATGGATTACCTTGTCAGCAACAACTTTTGATTTGTATTGCTTGAACCAGTGCCTGTTGGACTCCATTTGATGGTAGATATCTCCTAAAAACACAATAGTCAGCAGCTGATGTCTGATTTGATTAAATAAATCAATAATGAAAAAGAAAGAACCAAAATAGATACTTTGAAATGTTCTCCGAAATCATGCAAGTAGGCGTCTTGTTTCATGCTCCATATCTGGACTGAAACAATGAATTATTAACCAATTTATTTTAAAAAGCACAATAGATATTCAAAGTCTTAGTGTAGGAAAAGGTTAAGCTAAGATGCATTAACACAACTAATAAATAAATTCAGAAAGTAAATAGATATTCAATGGTACTTAAAAGACTGTAAAAAGTAATTTTCTGAAACATGTGGAGGCAAGAGTCTCCTTTAGCTGCTGCTTTAGAAGGTTAGGATAGAAATACCAGAACTATGGTATCTTCAAAGCATGAAGCTGACAGGGAACCTGAGGGGTCCCGCTCAAGAGCATTGATTTCATTCAGCAGTGCTAAAGTCAACAACCATTCAGTGTTACAATCAAGCACTGATTCAGTGTTCAACTAGTAATTCAATTTTAACTTTGGCCAATCAATGAGTTATTTAGAACATCATCTGGTTAATCTTTAATACATCATAGAGATAAATAGAAAATGTATATGATACCATCACTGGAGTATACATGACGTCCTGAGAATGTTCTGACTCGTGTATGACTCACCAACTTCACAAACGTAGATTATGCCATCATAGGAGCTGGTAGAAAAGGCATTATTGTTTCGCTTATCAACATCATGCAATGGACACACGCACGCACGCGACATACACGCGCGCACATGTGTGCGCGCACACACACATGCACATGCACATGCAGAAGCCAGCGCCCGCGCCCGAACACGCACACACACGCGTGCACACGCATACACACACGCACACACACACACACACACACACACATGCACACACACAATACATCCCTAGGCCGCCTATGTGGCACCACCACAAACAAGAATTCCCTTTATATTTTTTTATTTCCAAAATTAGTCTTTTCCTTTAATGAAAAGTTATAAATTTTAGAAATTTTGTAAAATTTATGATAGTTTGTGAAATTTCCAAAGAGTTGTGACTTTTCCAAAAAGTTGTGACTTTTCCAGTATGGCACAATAAGTATTTGTGACCTTTCAGGAAAAGTTGTGTCTTTTATGAAAATTTTTGAGTTTTACGAATAGTTGCGACTTTTATGAAATTTTATAAATTTATGAAAGGTTGGGACCATTCTGAAGAGTTTTGTCTTTTCCAATGAGTTTTGACATTTCCGGTAAGGCACAATAAGCATTTGTGACCTTTCATGAAAATTTGTGTCTATTATAAAAAAAAATTATGACTTTTATGAAAAATTGTGATTTTTATGAAATGTGTAACATTTATGAAAGGTTGTGACCTTTCTGAAGAGTTGTGACTTGTCCAAAGAGTTGTGACCTTTCCGGTAAGGCATAATAAACAGTTGTTCATACTACCCTTTGTTGTCTATAAATAAAGGAGTTTCCTCACATTTTAAAAGCACGAAAATTTTGAACTATTTGTTCTTTTTTCTGCACAATTAAATATTTGTGTACTTGCTCATGTTGAGTGGCTCAGTGACACTACTGTTTTTGTATCATTACACTGGTGTAAAATCATTTCATCATGAGAGGATCTATTTCTTCAAACCTCGGGTAATAGAGGGTAATGATTTCCTTCAAAGAGACACTAAGCATTCTATTGGCTCAATTTTTCCTTTCTATATTGTTACAGATCAAGGTATGTTTTTTACGGTCATTAATTTATGCTTGTGATATTAATTATTGTTTTTTATTATATGTTTTATACTTTGATATTTATATTTCTGTAAATTTATTGCTATAAGTATTTTCTTAGTACAGATTCTATGTGAATCCAGCTACTGCAGATTCACAAATAATATTTTACTGAATAAATTTATTTACAACATTCTCCAAAGAAATCTTTTCTTTTCTAAGAGATCACTCCTAAGAATTGATATGATTTTTTGTGGTTGTCATAATAATGTTAACATTAACATGAGTTACAAAAAATAGAAATAATTCAAATTAGAAATTAATTGCAATTATATGATACATAATGATGACTATTCTCTCACACCAAAGTACTTCTGTGGAATATTTTTCCCATTATCCCTTACTTCTCTTTCATCCTTTTCAAGGATCCTTAATGTTCTGTTGGTGCAAAACTTTAGTTCCAAAACACTATCACTATATTACATATGAAATTTTGATTTTGTAAGATAACATTTTAATTTTAAAAAACATGATGACTACATATTACTTATTGGTATATCTAATTGATAATGTTATACAAACGAAACTTGCAAAGAAGAAAATTGAGTAAAATATTTATTTGACTCTCTTATTAAAGATACTATGTAACCATGCATATGGATGATAAAAATAAACTAACCTTTGTAAAATTTCAAAAGCAAATTAATGAATCTGTAAAATGAAATTATGTAAACTAGGAGAATTATGATTTGTAATTTTGTCTTTTCTTTTAATAAAACAAATGGTAAAGTACTATTGAATAACCTCTATACTTTGATAAATAGATTTATATTAAAATACTATAACATCATAATACAAGAAAGAAAAAAATAATTGCTACATCCAACCAGACCTCACGTCACAAAAGTAAAGATCAATAAAAGTCGGCCAAAATAAGGCAGTATAAAACTCATATTTCAAAAAAATGTCGTAACATTCTTGTTTTTCTTAGTTTTTCGACTTTGGATAGTAGAGTTACATGAACCATCTCCAATAGCCAAATTCTAGTAGTAGAATACTTAGACCTAAATTGATATCACACATGATTAGCTATAACAACTATGATTCCTTAGACGAGTCTTAACCTACTCACAACCTTCATAAAATCCTGATTCTAAAGATTGTCATTTCCAAAGTCATATAATTACAAGATAATTAGAAACGGAATTAGGAATGTGAACATGAGTATACATAGATGAGATCAGTAAAATGAAAAATTGGAAGTAAAACCCTTCTGGACTCCAACAACAACAACATCAACAAACATATCCAATGAGGTCTTAAGAGGATGGTGTATACACAAGCCTAAAATAAAGCATGTCAATGCATCTAATAGATACAAAACATCACAATCTCCATAAAAATAGTTCAAAAGAAAATGAAAATTGAATTACTGAATTCAAGTTGGAGGAAATCATAAGGTGAAGAAGCCATTGTTGTGAATTGGAGGTAGCTTAAACAAACACAAAGGATCAAATGAGCGAGTCGAATCAAATATGAGTCGATTAAAAAATGAGTTAAACAAAAATGATTAAGTTACCCGACTCGACTCATAATTTAAATGATAAAAAGTAGTTACTCAATGGATATATGGGTAACCATATTTATCCATATTATATAAGAGATCTTGTTAAAGCTTTAAAAGTTAAAATTAAAACTAATTTTTTTATCACTTCACTCCATCCCATAACCACCCACCCCGCCCCTCAACTCCCCAAAAAATGTAAAAAAATAATTAAATAATTCCACCCAACCCCATCAACCCCCCCCCCCCCTCACACCCCATCCCTAAAAAAAAATTAATAAAATTTTAAATTTTTTCATTATTTTTTTTTAAAAAAATTAAAAATAAATTACCACTCCACCCTTGCAAGCCCCCCCCCCCTCAACACCCCATCCCAAAAAAAAATAACAAATTTTTTAATTTTCTCATTAATATTAACATACCACCCCACACCCTTACCCCCTACCCCTACAACCCCCCCCCCATCCCATCCAAAAACGAATTACCAACATTTTAATTTATTTTATTTTTAAAAAAAAGGAAGATTACCAACCCACCTCCTACCCCTCCCCCCCAACCTCTACCACCCATTATCACAAATTAAATATAGAAAAAAATTGTTTTATTTAAAAAAAATTATTACTACCCAACTCTTTATCTTTTTTTTTTTTTGCTTTACCCATTTTATCCATTTTTAAATGGGTAATATGACTATTATTCATTTTTTTTAATCCATTTTCAAATGAGTTGGATACCCAATTCATTATAAATGGGTGATATGAATTGCTACCCATATTATTTGCCAGATGCAAGAAAAGACCCTTTTGGACTCCAAGCACAACTAAAAACCTGGAACAAGAAAAAAATATTTAATATTAATATAGAAGACATAACAGGCATGATGTTTATCATTTTCCTATAAAGAAATCTTGTTGGATTAGGAGAAACTTGTAAAGATGTGGTCAAACCTTAGATGTATGTCCTTCAAAGCAGTTACATCATGACTAGGAATTTCACTCATTAGAGAGGTTGCCATTGTGTTGATATAAATATTCTCCAAACATATCTTGCAACGAAAGAAAAACTTAAGTGTCACAAAAATAACAAAATTTGGAAGATCAGTAAAAGTTACTAAATCACGAAATGGAAGCTTCTAATGTTTGTCATCTGGAAAAAAAAACAATGCAATATGCAGTTCAACTTAAAATGAAAGAGAAAGAGTATGAAAATTGACATCGATTCTTGGAGGCTAAAGGCAAGCACAGAAAAGGCGCTCCTTTTTATATTTGCCGTGTTTGACCAAAAATAACATAAAACACACAAATTATTTTTCTACAAAAGTACTTTTTGTAAAAGTTATTTAGACAATAGCGTCTCGAGATAAGAATAATATTAGTTCTCTTTGTTGGGTTTTAGCAAGTGTGAATGGGAAAAGAAAAGAGAGAATATGAAAAGTGAGGGAACTACTTTGGAGGGAAAATGAAAAGTCATTTGCAAAGTGCAAATGAAAAGTCATTTCTCCCATATCGGCAAAACAAAGGGAAATTGTTGTCCTTATAGAAGGAAACACTTCCATTACTTCTTAAAGAGCTAAGAAGAAGATGCCCCCTCGCGCCGTCCTCGTCGCTCGCTCGGCTCGGCTTTCGCTTTCGCTTTGGCTTTGGCTTTGGATTTGGCAAATGATGTGATTGATTGATAAATTTTTTGGACAAAATTTATTTAATCAATTTTTGTAAAATCAAATAAATCCTGTTAATATTATCTCTTATAAATTTGCGGGTAACGGTAACATTCCGAAAAGTGGTTACTTTTCCGAAAAGTCGTTACTTTCCAAAAAGTAGTTATTTTCCTAACAGACACAATTTTTCAAGAAGTTGTTAAAGACACAACTTTCTGGATAAAATGGGTCTGAACAGATTTCATTGAACAGACATGTTCCTTGCTAAAAATGGCTATAAAAGGAAGTCAATTTTTGATTTTTTAATCACTAAAAATTTTTCTTTCTCTGCATTTATTTTTCTCTCAAATAAAATCAAAGTGTCGATCGACTGAGTCTGTGTGACTTGTTGTTGTTCTTAAGTTCCTTGAAGTTAAAGAAGTTTGAGGTACCGCTATTTCTTTAACAGGTTTAATCCGTTTTATCTTGGGAGAAATTAATCCATAACCATGGGTACAGTGAGGGGATTAAATTTCTTAAGGACACACAATAGTTTTTGTGGACGCGGATTAATTCTTGTATTCTATATTATTTTCTGCTTCATCTTATTTCTGTTTCTGTTTCTGTTTATTAACTTTATAAATACAAGTTATTGTAAGATTAACAATCTTAAGAAATTTAAACAGTTTCTGTATTTGAGGTTTCTAGAGATTAAAACCTTTATGGTTTTCTACTCTGCTTTAATTTTTAAAATTCATTCGATTAACGATTAAAAGAACATAAAAACTTTATCGTTAAATCAGAAACAGTTTGTGTAAAGATTTGTTCTTTACTGTTAGTATTTTAAATACTTAATTTATCTGCCATTTGTGACAGAAAAAAAAAAGACTAATTCAAGTCAAACAAATGCTGGAACAGTAAGTGCTGCAACAACAACGGTTGCACATAATCGTTCAAATGCTGCCTTAGCATTGACTGAGAAACCTGGAAAGTTTTCTGGAGTCGACTTTAAGAGATGGCAGCAAAATATGTTCTTCTATCTCACTACGTTGAGTCTGCAGAAGTTCATCAATGAGAGTGTTCCTGTTATGTCAGATGAAACTCCGGCTGATGAACGATTCTTGGTAACAGAAGCATGAACACACTCAGATTTTTTGTGTAAAAATTATATTTTGAGTGGTCTGCAAGATGATATGTACAATGTGTATAGCAATGCAAAAACCTCAAAAAAACTCTAGGATGCTTTAGAAAAGAAGTACAAAACAGAAGATGCCGGAATGAAGAAATTCATTGTGGTAAAATTTCTGGACTTTAAGATGATAGACAGTAAGACTGTCGTCACCCAAGTTCAAGAATTGCAGGTCATAATCCATGATCTCCTTGCTGAAGGTATAAGTTTATTTAATGCCTATGTAAGAAATATTAAGTTTTCCCTTAATACTCACATAACCTTTAATGTAGGATTGATTGTGAATGATGCTTTTCAAGTGGCTGCAATTATTGAAAAGTTACCTCCATTGTGGAAGGACTTTAAAAACTACTTGAAACACAAACGCAAGAAGATGACTGTTGAAGATCTCATAGTAAGGTTGAGAATCGAAGAGGATAATAAGGCTGCAGAAAAGTGGTCACGTGGTAATTCAGCAATAACTGGAGTAAATTTTGTTGAAGAAGATTCCACAAAATTAAAGAAAAGAGAGAAAGCATCTGGTCCAAAAAGCAATCCTCCTAAGAAGAAATTCAATGGAAACTGCTTTAATTGTGGTTAACATGGTCATAGGGCTAATGAATGCCGGGGTCCTAAGAAAGGACAAGAAAAAGAAGGATCAAGCAAACTTGGCTGAATCCAAAGGAGAAATGGACGATCTCTGTGCTATGCTTTCAGAATGTAACTTGGTCGGAAATCCAAGAGAATGGTGGATAGAATCTGGTGCCTCATGCCATGTTTGTGCCAACAAAGAATTATTTTCATCATATACTCCAGCACTTACAGATGAAAAATTGGTTATGGCAAACTCCGTTGTTGCAAAGGTGGAAGGAACTGGCAAAGTCCTATTAAAGATGACATCAGACAAGGTGGTGACTTTGAATAGGGTCTCATATGTTCCTGAATTGAGAAAGAATTTAGTTTCAATTCCAGTTCTGACCAAGAATGGATTTAAATGTGTATTTGTTTCTGATAAAGTAGTAGTAAGCAAAAATGATATGTATGTAGGAAAAGGCTACCTTAGTGATGGCTTTTCAAACTCAATGTAATTGCAGTTGATATGAAGAAAGATTTTGCTTCTTCTTAATTGCTTGAGTCTAAATGTTTATGGCATGAACGTTTAGGACATGTTAATAACAAAACCTTCCGAAAACTGATTAACTTAAATATTTTGCCAAAATTTGAGTGCAATAAATCAAAATGTCAAATTTTTGTTGAATCTATGTATGCTAAGCATTCTTACAAATCTGTTGAAAGGAATTCAAATCCTTTAGAATTGATTCACACTGATATTTGTGACATGAAGTCAACACCATCACGTGGTGGGAAAAAATATTTCATAACATTTATTGACGATTGCACTAGATATTGTTATGTCTATTTTCTAAATAGTAAGGATGAAGCAATAGATGCATTTAGGCAATATAAAACTGAAGTTGAAAATCAGTTAGATAGAAATATCAAAATGATCGGAAGTGATAGAGGTGGAGAATATGAATCTCCATTTGCAGAAATATGTTTAGAAAATGGAATAATCCATCAAACTTCTGCTCCCTACACTCCTCAGTCTAATGGAGTTGCAAAAAGAAAAAATCGAACTTTAAAAGAAATGATGAATGCATTACTTATAAGTTGAGGTTTACCACAGAACTTGTGGGGGGAAGCTATCCTTACAGCAAATCAGATACTTAACAGAGTGCCTCACTCAAAGAAAAATGTAATTCCATATGAGAAATGGAAAGGTAGAAAACCCAATTTGAAATATTTCAAAGTGTGGGGGTGTCTAGCCAAAGTCCAAGTTCCTATACCTAAGAGGGTAAAAATAGGAACTAAGACTGTGGATTGTGTATTCATTGGCTATGCGACAAACAGTAAGGCATGTCAATTTTTGGTTCATATGTCCGAACATCCGGATATTCATGATAATACGGTAATGGAATCAGATAGTGCTGAATTTTCTGAACATATCTTTCCTTATAAAACTAGACTTGAGTCATCTAGTGGGGGATCTAAACAACCCAGAGAAGAACCAAAAGAGAATGAACAAAATGAAGAAAGTCCAAGACGCAGTAAACGTCAAAAGACATCTACTTCATTTGGATCAGATTTTGTAACATTTCTTCTTGAAAGTGAGCCTCAAACATTCAAGGAAGCAATGTTGTCTAGTGACTCAACCTCTTGGAAGGAGGCTGTTAATAGTGAAATTGAATCAATCTTAAGCAATCATACTTGGGAGTTGGTTGATCTTCCTCCAGGGAACAAACCCATGGGTTCAAAATGGATCTTTAAAAGGAAGATGAAAGACGATGGAACTATTGACAAATATAAAGCAAGACTTGTTGTCAAAGGTTTTCGACAAAAAAAAGGTCTTGATTATTTTGACACATACTCACCAGTGACTAGGATTACATCAATTCGGATGTTAATTGTACTTGCTGCAATATACGGTCTTGAAATTCATCAAATGGATGTAAAAGCAGTCTTCTTAATGGAGAGCTTGAAGAGGAAATTTACATAGAACAGCCTGAGGGTTTTGTAGTTCCTGGTAAAGAAAAGAAACTGTGCAAACTTATTAAGTCACTTTATGGGCTAAAACAAGCACCAAAACAATGGCATGCAAAGTTTGATCAAACCATGTTGTCAAATGGATTTAAGATCAATGAATGTGATAAATGTGTTTATATTAAAGATACTCCAAATCAGGAAGTTATTTTATGCCTATATGTAGATGATATGCTTATAATGAGCAAAGACATTGCTAATATAAAAGCTACAAAGCGTATGCTTGCTAGTAAGTTTGATATGAAAGATTTAGGAGTTGCTGATGTGATATTAGGAAATAAAATTCTTAAAACTCCTGACGGTCTAGCATTGTCTCAAACTCATTATATTCAAACTTGAGAGGTTGTATGCATCAAAATCTTTCATATCAGCAACTGAGACTGATGCTATGCATCTTATGTGTACTGGATTTAAGAATGTTATGCATCTTTCATAATATCACATTAAATTTAAATTCTGGGTCTAGCGAATGGCGTCAGGTCAAATTAAATACTTGAGAAGAATGACATATGGGTGTTGACTGAGTTACCTGCAGGGAAGAGAGCTTTGCTGAACAAGTGGGTGTTCAGAATCAAGACAGAACCAGATGGCAAAAGAAGGTTCAAGGATCGTTTAGTGGTTAAAGAATATTCACAAAGGAAAGGTATTGGTTATGCT
Organism: Solanum peruvianum; assembly: GCA_027705065.1. Lineage (NCBI taxonomy): Eukaryota > Viridiplantae > Streptophyta > Magnoliopsida > Solanales > Solanaceae > Solanum > Solanum peruvianum. Next base: position 48,841,124 of record JAKWJD010001757.1, read on the forward strand.
GAAATATTCTCTCCTGTTGTGAAGTTAACCTCTATTCGAATTATGTTGAGTAATTGTTGCATCGGAAAATTTGCATCTAGAGCAAATGGATGTAAAAACAACATTTTTACATGGAGATCTGGACAAAGAGATGTATATGCAGCAACCGGAAGGATTTGTGGTTCCAGGCAAGGAACACATGGTGTGCAAGCTCACCAAGAGCTTGTATGGACTAAAGCAAGCACCAAGACAGTGGTACAAGAAATTTGACTCTTTCATGACCAAGAGTGGATTCTGCAAAGCTGAAAAGGATCCTTGTTGTTACTTCAAGAAATACACTGATTCATATGTCTTTATACTCTTGTATGTGGATTATATGTTGATTGAAGGATCTAGTATGAGGAAGATTAACAATCTGAAGACAAGGTTGTCTGCAGCGTTTGAGATGAAAGATTTGGGTCCAGCAAAGCAGATTTTGGTGATGAAGATTTCTCGGGATAGATCTGCTGGCACTTTAAATCTATCTCAGGAGTTGTACATTGAGAAGGTGCTAAGCAGATTCAGGGTTAATGATGCTAAACCCAGGACTACTCCATTGGCAAATCACTTTAAATTGTCAAAGGAGCAGTCACCCAAGACTGCCGAGGAGCGTGATCACATGACACTTGTTCCATATGCTTCAGCAGTTGGTAGTTTGACGTATGCTATGGTCTGCACTAGACCTGATATAGCACATGCAGTGGGAGTTGTTAGCAGGTACATGGCGAACCCTGGGAAAGAGCATTGGGAAGCTGTGAAGTGGCTTCTGAGATATCTGAGAGGTACATCCAGTACTTCACTTTTTTTTGGCAAAGGCAAGGTGACTCTATAGGGTTTTGTGGATGCTGATCTTGGTGGGGATATTGACTTGAGCAAGAGTACATCCGGGTACATTTACACCATAGGTGGAACAGTAGTGAGTTCGATGTACAGACTTCAGAAGTGTGTTTCTCTTTCATCTACTGAAGCTGAGTATGTGGCAATAGCTGAAGCTGGGAAAGAGATAATATGGCTGGCAGATTATCTTGAGGAATTGGGCAAGAAGTAGAGCGAGAAGATTCTTTACTCAGATAGCCAGAGTGCCATACAGTTGGTGAAAAATCCAGTCTATCATTCGAAGACAAAGCACATCAGAAGGCGATACCATTTCACTCGCAGGGCAGTGAAGGATGGTGATATGTGCTTGGAGAAGATAGAGGGTGCAAAGAACCCGACGGACATGTTGACAAAATGTGTTGATGTTAGGAAACTGAGGTTATGTAAAACCTCAGTTGGTCTTCTGTAGTTGTTGCTACAGATGTTGAGGTGCGGTAAAGATGTTGATGATGAAGAGATTTTTTTTTTGTGAATGTATTTTTTGGATGACTGAGTCAGTCTCCAAGTGGGTAGTGGAGCCTGATTAATTTTAGGTTTTCCTATTTATTCTCTATTTTAGGTTTTCCTATTTATTCTCTATTTTAGGTTTTCCTATTTATTCTCTGTAACCAAAAATACTCTGATTTATTAATATAAATATACCTCACCGCCGTGGAAGTTTACTCACGGGGTTTTACCACGAAATATTGGGTTTTCTCTTTCTCACTCTAGATCTCTCATCTCTTTCTCTTGAAAGTTCTTGTGTTCTTCATTCATCAAGTGTGTGTGCGTGAATTTGATCCTAACAATATCGATATCTCAAACTTTGAATCTTGTTTAGTTGCTACTTATTGATACAAACCAACAAGCTGTTATTTTGTTTACAAATCCCCATTTTTTTTCTCTTTTTAGAAAATAGTTTGATTGAACGTAGATAATTGTAAGTTATCCCAAGTCTAAATCATATTCCTCGTGGGATCGATCCTAACCTAAAAGTTAGGTTCTTTATTTGACAATGACCGCTTGTACTTCTTTTGGCAAATGTAATTTGGACGTATCACTACTCATGTAAATAGCACTTGATATTTGATGTATGATTTTATAATTTATGTGCATTTCTCATGTTCAAACTTTTGATCCATTGGTATTCCATATGGTTTAATTGTGAAAACTTTGATCTCGCATAACTTGTATTGCGATTAATTTCCTACCTTTTATGGCTTTTTTGGTCTTGAGAGAAACAGTAGAATGACTTTGATGATCGTATAATTAACCACACGTGGGAGTTAAAATTTATTCGTCCTGTTGGTTTTGGCTTATCAAGGCTTAACTAGGTCTCATTTATTTTTATCAAGGTTACACGAATTCGAATTTGAGATGGATATTAAGATTTAGGTATTTGAGTTTGAATATACATCTAAATATTAATATGTTTTAAAAAACTTACATTCAAAATAATTAACATCATTTATATGGTTGTTGGTGGAGGAGATGGCTAGTGATGAAGGTTGTGGGTGCCGATTGGGAATGATGTTGGCTAATGGTGGTGGTGTGAGTAGTAATTAGTTGTGAGGATGATTAATAGTAATGGTTGATGGTGGTAGTTGGTAGTGACATCAAATAGTTGTGATAGATAGAAGTGATAGCAAATAGTGGTGGTGACTAATGACAATGATTGGCGATATATAATGACAATTGATGGTAGTGATTGGTGGTTGTTGTAGTACTGATCATTGATCCACATATATTCATACCCATTAAGGGCTCAATTGTTTTTTTGATAAGATAAAGAAGTTTGAAAGTGAATGTATATCTGAGCATTTTATTTAGATATATGAATCTGAATACACATGAATATTAAGATGAGAAAAGACATAAACTGATACCGAAAGTTGTCTTGAATTAACAAAAAGACGCCTTAACTTTGTCGTCGTCCTATCACCCCCACAAAAATATTAAATATCTTTGTAAATATATCATTTTGACCCTTTTTCTCCCCATGTTTGTTTGCAGATGACAAGTTTGAATGAGAAACTTCCCTTTCAAACCGAATTCAAAAGCATTACATGTCAATTCTTTCTCTATAATTTAATTACTTACTCTTTAAATGCACCATCTTTCCCGATTATTACTAAGAAACCATTAAAGATTTTAAAAAATAAATTATCTCCTCTGTTGAACAAAATCAACCCAAAAAGGTAAGAACACTCTAACTTCTTCTTTTCTTTAAAACTTGAGAAATCAAGTTTTGTTTTGTAATTAGGTTTTAAGAGAAACTATTTTTATAATGTCAAATACAATCTTGAATCATATTTGTAACGATTCGATAATCCGAAGTTGCGTATGAAAATGTGAGGTAAACATAAAGACTTACTTTCAATGAAACATTTTGGGTCGAGTTAAACCAGTCTTTTAGTTGTATTTAAATTAAATTAATTGATTAAAGAAGGGGGGATGCATCACACACATATTCAAGTTATAGCGTTTATAAGAAAATGGATCAAAATGGTCTATTTATTACGATATTTCATACTTTAATGGGTAATAGGACACAAACATTGGTTTAGCACATGGATGTTGGTTTCTATCATTATTCATTGTAAATGCATGTTAGGATATGATCTAAACAATTTTCATTGTTTTTGTTATGGTTCCCAATATATCAATGATTTTAGACGTCTTGAGAATTAAAAATAAATCAAGGGAAGACATGGTCGAGATTATGTCAGACCCTTCCTGCTATAGCGGCAAAAACACCGCTATAATGGCTTCCTCTATAGCAAAATAAAAATCCCGCCATAATAGGATCACCATATTTGGCCAGCCTCACAATGGTGGCCCCGACGAGGTGAGCCCAGAAATTGAATTTTTTTGCATGGTTCCGTCATTTCTCAATCCTCATTATCAACAGTTATTCTTGAAATTCCATCATTGTCTTAAATGATACCTCAAGACTAGCCCCAACAATGCATAAGTAAGAATCTTGCACCACCTTAACATAAAATCAATCATGTAACACATTATAAATATTGTTCATCGTATCACATTCTCATTTTCATATACAAAAATAGTCATTTCCCCCTATAGTTCTCAACCAATATCGACTGCCCTTAAATCAGCGTTTTCCTACTGTCACTATTCATCCTTCTTCCTTATCCATGATAAATACAAGACTAAAAATTTAAGACCAACTTAGTTTAACAAAATTACAAATTATTTCTAAACTAACAAAATAACCCTTTTATGGCCTTTTTTCGAATTACAATTTCATAGTCATACAATAGAGTACACTTCACAATTTAGCACAAGAGCGGATTTAGGCACATCCAAGGTGTGTCATGTGACACGGCTTCGTCAAATTTTTTTACCGAATACACCTATATAAAAAAAATTAAGGCTAAAACAATATACAGGACACTCCTCGTAAAAAATGTGGCTAGCCCAAGTAGCAGACACACCACATTCCCTAGGTGATGTTGCGGGTTCAATTCACCAGGTGGTACATTTTCTTTTTCTCAATTTTTTATGATCATTTTCTGATTGTTTTATTCACGTCTTAATTTTTTTTCTTTTTTAAAATTATTGAATTTTTGTTAGATTTCTTCATTAAAAACCTACACACCCATTTAAATTCATACAAAATATAATAATTTTTTTTAGAATTAATGTCAAACTCAAAATCTCCTTTATTAATTAGAGTTACAGTTAAATAAAAATAGTGTTCATTTTCTTTCATTTCTTGTTCATCAATCATTGTTATTCGACATCTCGAATCTCCATATCAGGTTAGTATTTTTTTTCTATTCAAGCTATTGAGCGGTGAAGTGAAGGAATTGATTTAAATTCATTGCGATTTATTTACTTATATGAAGATGTGAATGGTTTGATTTAAAATTTTATAATATTATCTAATTAAAAGAGGTCTCAAATTTTTGGAGTTCTAAAATAAAACTTTCAATGATTTTCTTCTTGAGCCATTTTTCTCCTTTTAATGATAACATCGCTTAGAAAAATCCTACGTATGCCACTACTTTCACATTTTTCAGGAAATATCCTATACATAATCACAATCATCAAGTTTTGTCATTGAATAAAGGGAAAGTACATAAAAATCCCCCAAACTTGGTCGGATAAATTACTTTAGTACTTAAACTATACGGGCGTTCAAATACCCCCTTAACATCTTTGAAGTGATTAAAACACTCCTAAGGGATGATGTGACAGAGAATGTGAGTGCTCACTCTTGAAAGTGCGTGAAAATAGAGAAAAAAAGGTGAATTTTTAACAAATTATTTAAATAGTTTTTTATATATATTAAATCTTTAAAATATGTAAATTTTCTTAATAAGAGGTAAATGAAAATAGTGGATCCCTTTTTTGATTTCTTTAAATTTTTTATTTTCATTTTGTTGTCTTCTTCAATACACATCTTTATCCATTGAAACATCTCTTCCTCCCTCTTCATCCCATCTCTATGCACGATTTTCATTTCATAAGTTTTTTACTAATTCGTAAAATTCAATAACAATGTCAATTTATTGACGTCAATTTCACTCTACATTATTGGTGTCGATTTGGCAAATGTAAACTTTCTTAAATTTTGAGTGACCCATTTTGATTTCTAGATCCATTCGAATATTTCTCATAAAATTTATATTTTTTATTTGAGTTGTCAAGAAAATATTGGCTTTCAAAAAAAAATCCATCTTCCAAGTGGGTAAATTCGTTGGAAGGGTTCAAAGAAGATATTGTGAATATTATAGTGAATTTTCTTCTTTAAACTGACTTAAAAAATTGTTGAATAATGAATAAAAAGAAAACAAAGTACTGAAGGTTGGAATAAAAGTTAACAACAAGGAAGAAGAAAGAGAGATGTGGGGGTATACATTAATAAATTAATCAATTCATATAATTATTTTCAAAAGTGTTTTAAGAAAAAATAATGAATAAGTAAAAAAGAAATAAAAATTAATGACATGGTGCCTACATGGTTATGATGTGGCGCTTACGTGGCTATGATGTGGCGGGTGGGAGTGGTGTTATAGTCTCAGGGTGGGAAAAAATTCACCTCAAAAATGTTACGGGTGGTATTTAAACGTCCATGTATTAAGTACTAAAGTAAGTTATCCAACCAAGTTTAGAGTTTATTTTATAAATTTTCTCTTAAATGAAATTATGTTTATTACTTTTTAATCTCATCATGGATGACCATTAACCGATCACTCATGCATTTTCATAGTCTCTAGGGCTAGCTACCAATTAAAACCTTCTCGATTTCAACTTTTCTTGCTTGTGTCATTTTAGTCGTGACAACAACATCTACTTCACTTTGTTGAGATACCAATTGAAATCCAATGATACTTATTGGACTTAATCCATACAAAAAATGACATATTGCTAGGGGTGTACAAAAACCAAACCGATCAATAAATTGAACCAAAAATAATATTACTGGATTATTGGGTTAACAGACTTTTAATGGATTTATAATAAAATTATTGGGCTATATATTTGATTGCAACTTTTAGTAATGGGTTATTCGGTAAATTGAAAACTCATTGAGATGATAGTAATTTACTACTTTGCCCTTCATTAATATTAAATAGTAACAGTTTAGTAGAACGAACACTGTATTAATACTCTACACTGTAGTTTACACACTTCACACTTCACAATACTTCTACTTTATATAAAAAATTCAAATATCCAGCTAATTCTATTAATTGGTCAATTCCCTCTCTTATGACTCCTGCCTACACCCTAGCCCTTTGCGCTTAGATAATTTAGGGGATTGTCCGTGAAACTCTTATCTCTCTGATCTATTGACTAAATCCAACACATAATTCAACAACACATAATTAAATAACTTGGACCATCCAAAGATACCAAAAGTATCATCTACGGTGTTTGATTTTCAATTTCCGATCCACACAAGAATCATCCTGCATTTAACACATTAATTTCTTCATGGACAAACAAGTGATGAATGTCAAATAAAGAATAAATTTGGTTCACTCATGGAACCCACACACAGAGAAAAGTCAATCAAAACTAATGAAATAGTTAATATGATGAACACATAACATAATTTGAAAAATAGATCAACTATCACCTACCATATACGACTCTTTCTAGACAAAGTTTCAGCTCATAATCCGATAACCCAAAGGTCACCACCCATTGAATAACACATTATTGGATACTAAGGGTATGAACAGGAAATGAAGGGTTGCGACTCTCCTAAAGGGTTGTGACTTTTCCGAAAGGTTGTGGCCTTTATGAAAAGTTGTGACTTTTATAAAGGGTTGTGACCGTTTAAAAGGTTGTGCCTTTTTCAAAGGGTTGTGACCTTTCTAAAAGGTTCTCTTATTTCAAAAGAGTGGCGACTTTTACCCTTTCTGTGCTATAAATAAAGAGGTTTTCCTTCATTTTTTGGCATTGAATTCTTCCGTTCTTATGCATACATTTTTGTAAAACAAAATCGATCGATCATGTCTGCATGCGTGATTCGTTGATGTCATTTTGAGTTCGTTGAAATAATTGAAATTTGAGTTACCGCTAGTTTTTTAATGGTTAATCTTTTTTATTTTGGGAGGAATTAATTTGTAACATCAGGTACTTGAGGAGGATTAAATTTCTTAAGGACTCACATTGAGTTCTGTGAACTCGGATAGTTCTTTGTGTTTTTCTTTTCATCTTTTATTTCTTCTGATTTGCTAATCTGAATACAGGAGATAACACACAACAACAATCACAAGTACAACATTACTAACCAAGTGTCTTATCATCCTAAACCACAACAATCAATGCATTTAACCATTCAAACTTTGTGTCTGAAGGCTATGTATGAAATCTCCCATAAATCTACGACAAATTATGCATTTTGAGACATGTCCAACTACTATGTTTAACCTAGTCTACATAGACGTAAAACAACTGTTGAAGAAATATGAACATGAACATCTAGCTCCATGGGGAGAATCCTTATGCAAGTAGGTCTTGAATCCATGGGCCTATTTGCACTAGAATCCCTCCTCTCTATTGTTCCAAATTTGGAGTCGTCTAAGAGGATTTCTGAAGTAACCTTCATCTAATTTTACCACCAAAGAGGAGGACTCAAGTTATAAGTTCAAGATTTTAAGGTTCAGGTCCCATTAATCCCCGCTAAAGCGACTTGGACAGAGCTATAGTGGAGGCGTCATAGTAAAAAAAATTTGCTAGCGAATGGCGTCGATCCAAATGAAATTTTAATTCTGAAAATTTTTCATGTCTCCCCAATTTAAATTGGCAGTGTATGTCAAAAAATTTGAGGTGTCTTTTGAATAACGTCTTAATAACAAGGGTGGACAAGACTAGTATACGCGTGATGATTTTATTTTATAAATTATCTCGGCTAGTATCATTTTTTATGTTGCTACCTTTCTTAAAGAATAATTTTAATATTTTTTTCTATATTATTAACGGTTTATTTAATTTATTGGCAGAATTATTGAAAATTTTACTTTTACTTACTGCCTTAATAAAAAAAATTATTACACCCCTTAGATTCATGGAACTTACACGTATTTCGGAGCTTAAAACCCTCACCCAATGTTGCATAAAACGTCTCGTGTTATGCCCGTATGTTTTAAAACATTGCATAAGATATAATAAGAAGGATACATTAGAACTTATATTATGCTAAAACCTTTTTTTTTTATTTCACTAGAAACAAAGGAGCTCCAATCAAGTGTATTTTTTTTTAACAAACTTGGGCCAAAAAAAAAAAAAAGATGACCATCGAAAATAAGTAGTCATTATATATAAATAATTTTCAAAAAAAATACACAATGGCATGCAACTTCATTATTTTTGTCAAACCTTTTTTCTTAGACTAAAAAAAATGAAACTCGAAGTTAGTTTTTCCCCAATTATTTTGTCATGATAAGAAAATACACAATTAACATAAATAGTCATTGTATTTTAAGAAGAAATACATCGTTTGTACATTATTTTTGACGAAACAACTTTTATTTGGCTAAAATGATGGAGTTCAAGCTATATGGTCTACATGATTACTTCACACGTCTTATAAATATATAGATGTTTTTGCACTTGTATTCCTTGTGGAACCAAACATGTACTCTCTCCATCCACTTTTATATGTCACGTTATCCTTTTTGAAAATTAATTTAAGTAGTTTTCAAAGTTAAATTTTCAGGAAAATTGCGTGGAATTTCCATGCAATACCAAACGTGTAAAAGTAGACTCTAGGAGGAGTTTTCCTGAGAATTGTGGCTCTCAAAAGAGGAATGGAAGTGATGCTCAATGCTCGGTTGACGCTTATAACAAAAGTTGTTCTAAAGTTGAGTCAGCTGAATCAAGTAATTTTGAGGCAACTGGAAATACCTCATGTCGACTTACTAATGGAAACCAACCTTTGAAATTGAAAGAAGAAAATCATCAAGTTCAAAATCCGTCAACTAATACATTTGATTGGTTTATAAAAGAGGAGCCTATTGAAAATGGACCAGAATTGCCTGCTGTTGTTTCACAAGAAAATCTAATCGAAGCTCGAAACGAACCTAGTAATGAAACAAGCCAGAAAGTTCATCATGAAGAAGTTTCTGATGATGAGTCCAGGAGTTGGGTAGATGATGATGCTGACATTTCCATTTTAACATGCTCCGAGTGGAACTCACTAACATCAGCTCTCAAGGCCCAAAGTACTGATGGTAAGAAAGGTGGCAAGTCGACCAGGTTGAAAATTTCCATTTGCCTCTTCGTGATCAAATACTACTGTTAGAAGGTGCAAACACCACGTCAAGCACGATTATTGATGCTTTGGGAACTACAACAGCTGCGAGGGAAGTCACGCAGAAGGCACCGCCTATTGAGGATATTTGACAAATTAATTGTTGCAATCAGTGAGCTGATGGAAATTATGAAAATGCTACAACAAGCATTCTCTTCGCATGTTCGTGCAACTGCTGATTTTGTCTACAATGAGTTGCCGGAAGCAAATAATAAAAAGGAAGGGGCACATAGCATATTGAAAATTATGTTGGCTTAGATATGTGTTCTATGAATTGTTAGGGGAAGGTAATTCTCCTTCAGCATTCACTTTTTCTCAAGTGATACAAGAAAAATGTGTAGTCAATGAGGTAGACTCTGTTAGTTCACTTCTTTTTGTTTCATGATGTTTTTTTTCTTTGACGTAACATTTTTTTTCCAGTTTGATTCAAACATTCATAACGCCTTGTTGTTTCAATGTTAATAATCATGCAATATTTTAGTGATTTTGTAAAACTGTTTGCTATTTATACTGAATTCGAAAAAGGATCAAAAATACCCTTGAACTATTCGAAATAGCTCAAATATACCCTTAATCTATATTTCTGCTCAAATATACCCTTCCCCTCAAACTATAAAGTCAAAATACCCTTCTCATTAACAAGATCTGTTAAACGCCACTTGGATGCCATGTGGATACCACATGGCATGCCACATAAGCCAATAGAGTTTCACTCATGCCACGTAGAAAATAAACTTACCCCTAATTTCCCCAATTTTCTCTATTTCCCTTAGAATTTAGAAACGATTTCACTGAAGAACAAGGAACTCCTTTCCCTTAGAACTTATGTATTTTGTGATTTTGTTCTAAGGAAATGGAGAAATGAGGAAAAGGAAATCTATGTTCTTCAGTGAAATCGTTTCTAAATTCTACGGAAAATGGAGAAAATTGGGGGAAATTAGGGGTAAGTTTATTAGTCTACGTGGCATGAGTGGAACTCTATTAGCTTATGTGGAATGCCATGTAACATCCACATGACATTTAACCGATTCTGTTAATGAGAAGGGTATTTTTGACCCTATAGTTTGATGGTAAGGGTATATTTGAGCCGAAATGTACTTCAAGGGTATATTTGAGCTATTTCTGATAGTTCAAGGGTATTTTTGACCCTTTTCGGTACTAAATTTATAGGATGAATTTAATGTACTTGTAGATGTCGTTTGTGCCGGTGGACTTAAGTACTTGAAATAAGTTACGAGCGAAGAATATTCACCAGATTATTGGTACTAGATCTCTATCGATATTCAAGTGCCTAAGAGTTCATAGCATCAACAATTTTCCAGAAAATTATCTTCCATCTGTTCGTCAAAACAATGGAAACAATGTTCAACAACATGATGTCTTGATTAATCATAAGTTGGATGTTGCCAAAATTACATCGGCTTATACAAGATGTGAATGGTTTTCAAACGTTGGGCATAGTATAAATAGATCTAAATTGCCCACTATTCTGAATATGAGCATATTCAGAAACGAAAACAAGTTATAGAGACTCTCAAACTTTTTGCTGATGAAGATACTAAGCTTTTGCGAGAAAAGAAAGAAGAAAAACAAGGAAGACACTCTAAAAGAATAATCAATATAAAGGATGCAATGATTTTGAGAAATCGGGAAAAGTGGGTAAATTCTGAGTGGGCGTTTGGCCATGTTCCTGGAGTTGAGATTGGTGATCGATTCCGCTCAAGGTTAAATTTTCTATGGTTGGACTACATCATATATTTGTTAGGGGTATCGATTATGTGAATATTAATATAAAAAGGGTTGCAACTAGCAATGTTGATTCTGATCAATACGAGAATGAAACCATATCTTCTCAAAAGTTCATTTATGTAGGTCAAGGAAGAAAACCTATAGTATCTGTTAATGTGAGAGTGGAAGATCAGAAGCTTGAAAGGGATAATCTTGCCTTGAAGAACTAAATGGATTTGAGATATTCAGTGAGGGTTATTATGGTCGTCCAAGAGTTAATGGTGAAAAGACCGAGCAAAAATACATTTACTATGGGTTGTACACTATGAGTTAGTGTTGGCAAGAAAGAGGTTCAACTGGAAAATACTTTTTCAAGTTTGAACTGCAGAGAAATCTTGGCTAACCATAACTTAATTAGTTTGTCAACTCAATCATATTTGTGAAAATGTTTACAAGGCAACAAAATCTACTACACAGTCAAAGTTTGTTATGGACTATGATATCTCGCAAGGGAAGGAGAATATACCAATCCTCGCTATTAATGAAATAGATGATGAGAGACCCCCACCTTTCACATACATTACTAATATGCAGTATCCCGATTGGTATTATATCATTCGGCCTCAAGGTTGTAGTTGTACAAGTAGATGCTCGACTTTTGAGCCGTGCTCTTGTGCTTCTAAGAACAGAGGCGAGTTTCCATTTAACCCAAGAAGCTCTATTTTTGAAGCAAAACCTCTTGTTCATAAGTCTGATCTATATTGCAAATGTCCTCCAAATTGCAAAAATAAGGTTAGCCAAGCCAACATGGTATTGGGTTTCATTTCGAGGTTTTCAAAACCAAATCGAAAGGATGAGTTTTGAGTTCATCAAATTATATTGCACGTGGAAGTTTTATTTGTGATTGTATGAGAGAATTGCTTGATCATAAGTAAGTCAAAGCTAGAACGGATTATGACTAGTACTTCTTTGATGTTGGCAACTATAATGAATATATCCCTAAAAGGAAGGTTGTAAGTAGTAAAGTCGAGTCTAATTCTTTTAAAAGAAAGGATGAAAATGGATTTACTATTGATGCAACGATATATGAAAATGTTGGTATATTTATCAATCATAGTTGCTCGCCAAATCTTTGTGCTCAAAATGTCATGTATGACCATGGTGATAAAAGAGTAGCTCACATAATGTTTTTTTCTTCCAAAAGTATTTATCCATTAGAAGAGCTTACTTATCACTACAACCACCGGACTATCCATGTACATGATACAAATGACATTTGAAGAGAGAGAAGGGTAGTTTGGCTCTCATAAGTGCAACGGGAGAATTTAGTAAATTAATACGTCATGTACCGTGACTTTACCGTATTTTAATACATTATACTTGAAGTTTGTGTGCTTCGTGGGCAATTTTGTTATTAGATATGGTGGTTTTTGGCCTAATTTTGTAGGAAATGCTTTGAAGCAGTTTAAGTTGAATGTAGTTGAACCAGGAGGAATTTGGAAATCTACGAGCTCACTCACAAGCAGTCATTCTCTTCACGAGCCGTAGGTGGGAGCCATGGGTCAATTGTTCAAGGAAGTTTGACCAAAGTGTGGAACCACATATGCAAATAACAGATCATAGTCTGACTGGTGGATCGTGGATGTTGATCGTCGATTGAATGAGAGAAGAGGAGCTCCAATTCTATATTGAAACTGCTCAAACAAATTTTCCCTTTATTTTCTCTTCCTAAGATTTAGTTTCTATAAATTTAAGTTGTATTTTTCGTTTTGGGTTGTTAGACTTTTTGGGATATTTTTTTTTTCTATTTTGAGATTATTTTGCAAACATTTTCGACAAATTCTCAAAGCTTTGTTTATGATATTTGCGTTTGATTTTCAATTCAAGATTACAATATCCATCTAATTTAATTGTAAGTTCATGATTTATCTCATTAACCCTATTATGAATTGTGAATTCTCAAGTATGAGTAGCTAAATCCACAACTAGGGTTGTGTGAACCATGAGTAATTAACAACGCATGACTATAATTAAGTAATTCTAAATTTGTGTTGATGCATGTATTATTAATTCTTTCGTCAGAATACTTTCTAGTGGTGCACAACGTTATAACTCACCTCATTCCTACTTGTCGGACCAAGGATGTAACAAATGACAAAGAGATTAAACACCGAAGATTTAGATGTGTTTTGCCGCTATCTAATAGCCTGACCCTAATAGTGTGAAGGCTTATCTTGGGTTAAGGGTAAGCGTTAATAAAGCATTCACCTGTAGACGGATCAAGTTACGTGGTGAATAACCCTACTTGGAGGACCAATCATTTAGGAATACCTAACTTATCTACCTTGCATGATAATAGTAAGATAGAGTTACAATTATTAAGAATACTGTGTTAAGAGCTTGCGGGGAACACCTATGTCCTAGTGTCACGATCCAGACCGCCATGATTGACACCCTCATTAACTACTCAGTGGCAGAATCGTTACTACCATCCGACTAAATCAAGAAATTTAAAACTAAGACATTTAAGTTACAGAAGCAAGTTAAATAACTAAGGTAAGGTTCCATTACTAAACAATGGTCTAAAGACTAGCTTACAGTGCCAAAGATAAATCTAGAATCAGAAAGTCAATGTACCAAAACTAGAAACGAGAACCAAATCTAACAAGAATTTCTAGTTAACTATCTAATTAACTAAAAACAAGGTCTAGGTCAAAAAATGGTGGACATAGACTAAAGAGAATCCATGGCAGTCCGAATGATGTGACTCACTCTTGAACTCGAAGCGATAATCACTCTCCAAAATTTACTTGTCCTTGTGATAAAAATAAAGTAGGGTATTTTTCGACTATAATCAAATTATAATCTGTACTGTTTATACCCATTCTTTTATAAACTGATGAAATAAATTTATGATATAGGACATTAATTGGATATTTAGCATTGTGTTTGGGAGGACAATTATAATCAACGGTATTTCCGTCATGTAGAATTTCGTCATTCCAATAAAATGAAACTTAACTTCAGTTGTAGAAGATAATTTTTTAGATCGTAATGAACAAATATAGAAGACTATATGTTGTAGGTGCTATCAACTATATATAAACGTCCTTAAATAGAGATTGAAAGATTTTTCAAAATAAAAATACATAATGAAATATTTTTTTTCCGTTTTAATGATATATCAAAATCAATATAATTTATATGATAACACTGAAAAAGCTTCTTCAAGACGTAAAAAATATTCTTCTTATAAAGTGTAATAAATAAAAAGTTCGACTTTATAAAATGGAATAAAAAGTTCCACTTTATAAAGTGGAAGGAAAAACTCCACTTTATAAAGTGTAAGAAAAAGTTCCGGTATATATTAAAAATAAACGTTATGACACTAACGGAAAACGTTTAGATTATTGGATAAAGTGGAACTTTTTCTTCTACTAAGCTTATTTTAGTTACTTACTAAAATAGTGGCTTATTTTGGTTACTTTTATATTTTTGTGGCTTATTTTGGTTCCCAACTCGATGTAAGTATCATATCTTTAATTTATCCCTATTTGGAACTCCCCTTTGAGCGTGAATGGTGTATTAGAGTGAGTACGAACCCCACATTTGTTAAGGATTGGACTGGTGATTTGCTTATATGATTTAGACAATTCTCGATTCATGAAATAGATTTTGGGTTGAATTAGGTCAATGTGCTATAACTTTACATTTTATGCACTTTGTGTAAAACCCCTTATTTAGCGGCAATAGTACAATTGTTGCTATATTGCTATATTATATTTAGAAACAATAATAAATATTGATGCAATAACATTAACACAATTGATGTTGAAGCTTGAAGCTACATACCGTATCCCTATTGCTGCTAAAGGAAATTTATTGGCACTGAATGTATTTTTTGTTGTAGTAACTTGAATTACTGCAAACTAGCTCCTCCGCAAGAATTTCTTCTTGGATGGAAATACCGTTGACAAAGTTGCATACCAGACTAACTCCAGCAATGAAGGACAGAGATCACCAGTTCTGTTTTGGTGCAAATATTTATATTTTCCTACTAAAAAAATGATCAGACGCTCTCCTCTCTTTTTCTCCCTCAACCACATCTGATCTCTTCTTTAATTTATTGACTTTAAGTCTCATTTAGGACACCACAAGAACTACAATGCTGATAATTGGTATGTCATCTAAGTTTTTGCAGCAATATTATACGCCTGCGTCTAATGGACACAAGCTAACGTTAGATGGAAGTAATAATAATGTCTCCATGACTAAAACGAAATTTCTGAAAATGTATACCAGGTAAGTAAACACAGTAATGAATTGATGCTGGGATTGAAAACACAGTAACATATAACTCATTCGAAGTCTCTAAAATCTCAATTTCACAGATTGACTGATTGGGTTTAAAGAGATTTTGTGGAATTTCTTAATGCTGACCCATCATTCTTGTATAGATGAGTTGTGTAAAAGTGTATAAGTTTTGGGCAAATTCCGGATGAGAAATCATAAGTTTCTTTAATAGAAATTGGGAAAAGGGTCTGATATACCCCTCAACTTTGTCATTTAGACCTGATATACCCCTTGTTATGAAAGTGGCTCATATATACCCCTATTTGTAAACAAATGGCTCACATATACCCTTTTCTTCTAACGGAAATGAAAAAAATAATAATTTTAATCTAAATTTTTATTATTTTTTCTAAAAAATATAATCCCATATGAGTAAATTTAATCCTCGTCAAACATATTTTTTTGACTTTTTTTTGTTTCAATGACTAATTTATAATTATTATTTTGATAATCAAATTTATTTATGTTTCACTAATATTCTTGTAAAACTTATTGTAGATGATCAAATTTTTTCTTCGAATACGAAATTAAATTACAATACACACAAAAAAAATAGTTTAATTTTTTATTCTTTAAATAAGGAATGAAAGAAAAAACAAATAAGAATAAGAAATTCAAATAATTATAATAAAAGAAGTCAAAAAATAAGTTATGTATGAAAAAATTAAAATATACCTTGAAAGAATCATATATACCCCTAAATAATTTTTTTAAAAAAATTAGAAGTAATAAATATAAATTTAAAACTAATTTTTTAAAATCCGTTAAATGAAGGGTATATGTGAGTCATTTTGTAACGACAGGGGTATATGTGAGTCGTTTGTATAACGGTAAGGGCATATATGAGCCACTTTTATAACGAGGGGTATATCAGCTCCAAATGACAAAGTTGAGGGGTATATCAGACCCTTTTCCCATAGAAATTTACATTGAACAACAAACTTCACGGGCAAGTGGGAGATCAATACATCTTCCCGCAATTCCATAACATATTATTTCTTCTGCTCTCTTATCGTTTGTTATGTTGAACTTTATTTTCAACAAGGACTCGTATTTCCATTCAACTTTTACCCAGGGATTTCATTCTTTGACTATAGCAGTTGTATTGAAATCCAACTTTTACATAGAATATTTCTTTTGTATAAATAAAAATATTTTGAATGGAATTTCTGTACTTTTATACTCATCCGTTATTAAGTTAGAAGCCCAAAATCTTTATCAAGCTTTCAGCCCATATTTTATATCAAAATATTTAAAAAAATAGCCCAAATCAGCTCACAAACCCTATTCTATTTTCTGAACCAGCAAATAACTCATCCTATCTCCAGCAATTTCAGCGAATGACAGAGATCCCCATTTATGTTTTGTTCAGGTGCAATCCCCCTGTCTCTCCTTCATACACATCTCTCTTTTTTTTTTAATTCGATCAACAACAATTCAAATATACTTTTGAAATCTCTTATGAATTCAGCCCAAAGTTGCAAAATCAGAAGATAAATAGCAGGTCTTGCATTCATTTTTGTGGATGCCTTTTGCCCCGCACCTGAAACCACTGTTTTATGCTCGTCTGAAGAAAGTTTTGAGGAGGAACTTCGTGTAGGCGTCGGAATCAATCTCTCGTTCACTGCCCTGCAACAGGTGACGATTAAACTTTAAATTCTTTTATCTTAAGAAAAATCATGACTTGCTATTAATGTTTCTTGCTTAGCTATAATTATATGTGACAACAAAATATACTCGGTTCTTTACTTCTTGTTCGAGCTTGCCTTATTCCTTTCACGTTTTAGCCGTTATTTAATAAGAAATGAGTTCGTTTCATGATTAAATATTCACTCGCAATCAGTTATGTTTATATGATAAAGTTTTTGAAGCTCATGTATTCATCTGTAGAAGTATGTTAAAAAGAGATGAGTGTTGTTCTTGCTTAGTTAGAAATGTTATGCACGTTACATTTTTTATTTTTTAAAAAAATATTTGTGTGAGAAAAACCATGATCCTATATTATCTCTACGCACACAAAAATATAGATTTTAATCTCTTTTCCGAATCCATTAGATAGTAGAGTTGCATGTATAAGTTCCCTTCTAAGTTATTAAGTGAGGGCGGTGTAAAATGTCGAGGACCATGGATTGAAAAGTAATGTTTTTTTTAGCTTAAACCTGTTGAACTTGAGTGTTAATTTTGTGTTCAAAAGACATGAATTGTGGCTTGGCTGTTTTGAGTAAGGTTTAAAGTTACCAATTGCGACAGTTGCACATTTTCGTGTTTTGGATAACATATTCATTTTACGACTTTACTTAGCTCTATAAAGTTGTATTGTTTTATTAATTTCTTTACTCTCTCCTTTACATGAACACTTTTGGCGCTAATTGTAGTCTTCATAAAGGACTTTTACCGTGCACGAAGTCTCATTTCAAAGCGTGCATCTCTCTTCTGTTTTGTGTCTCCCACTTCTCAAAAGCTCATGCAAAATGGACATGGAAAATTAGCAAAGAAATCTGGAAAACTACTCCTTTCTTTTCTCTTTTAGTTATTACTTTATTATGTTTGTGCTCTTATTGATATGTTGACATTGTATTATATGACACTTATTTCCCCTTTGCCCTTTCTACTTTTTTTAGACTAAGCTACTTTAGTATTTTAACAGATTAGTTATGTTGGGTTTCGTGGATTATTTTTTTTGCAAATCGTTTTTAAAAATAGATTAGTTACACCTTGATTAGATCCATTAAGTTTTTTTGTTAGAAAAAAAATTAGTTGTCTAAATCACGAAAAGCTTTTGGCTGTGAAATGTCTAATGAGCAAGTTTTCTTGAAAG
Organism: Solanum peruvianum; assembly: GCA_027705065.1. NCBI lineage: Eukaryota > Viridiplantae > Streptophyta > Magnoliopsida > Solanales > Solanaceae > Solanum > Solanum peruvianum. The sequence continues at coordinate 48,859,690 of JAKWJD010001757.1, forward strand.
TTTTAAAACCATTCCAAAAAAAAGAGACACGAACTTTTACTAAAGATGGATAAGTTTTCAACCACTTGGATGAAGGTTTCTTTAATCTACTTTGGCTTTATTACTTTTCTGAGAGATATTTTATTTTCAAGATATATATCACAAGTATTTTATCAAGTATTTATAACACATTCCTTTTAAATTTGCTCCTTTTTAACTAATTAACATAAGTTTTTGCCAGTTAATCATTTTAAACAAATTTTAAAGTATGTTGTCTTCCCTTAAGGATAATTAGAACTTTTACCTAGAATTCCATAAGGTTAAACAATAATTCATAGTTACTTTAGCATCACTTTAGCAAAATAGGTGTTCTAATTCACTAATATATTTTATGACGTTTGTCCTCGAGTTAACATGGAGTGTATAATTAAATATTTTATAAATAAAGTAGAAGTATATGAAGAGATTGACAATGGATAAGATCAATAGTGCTGGAAGCTCAAAGTAGATGACAATAATTGTAGCATTAATGCAATTACAAAAAGTGATTATCAAAAATCAAAAGTACTGAATTCATAAGTGTAATTTATTATTTAATAAGAGGTCTAGGTAATAATTTTATAATAATAAATAGAAACTGTTAGATAATTTTTTATGAGCATTTTCGCAAGATGATGATGATAAAGATTTAGTTTCCCTGTTTTAGATTATTCATAACTATAAAGATTGCAATTTGTTTTGATTGATTGTATTGATTTCTTTCTTGATCCTTATTCATAACCGTAAAGATTTCCATTTGTTTTGATTGATTGTATTGATTTTCTTTTTTGATCCTTATTCATAACGGTAAAGGTGGTCATATAGTTTAATTAATAATTGTATCAATTTCTTTCCTAATCTTTATGTTCCAATGTCTTGTATAAATTCCCTATTCATTATCTAATTAGAATCATCTCTTTTCCCGAATTTAAATCAATACAAATTGGTGACCATCAATATGTTGGTTGAAAATTCAATCTTGTTATCACATACTTTCATCAGAGCGATCTAAATTTTTGTGTGAAATCCAACTGATTGGTCTTTGGTAGTCTACTTGGTGTAATATTCTATATTGTCTCATAAGCGGCAGTAATATTCTACCTTTTGATACAAAGAGAGTAGATGATATACTGATTGATTGGTTTGAGTTTATCGATCATTGTGCTTGCTTCTATGGTAGACCATTGTGTTGGCTTCTATGGATAGTGATGGCACATGATCAATAAATTCAGGATGGTCGATTAGTGGAGACTCTTCTTTCTTTGTGTCAAAAGTTAGAATACTACTGTCACTTATGAGCCAAATAACTGTGTCAATAAACAGGTGGACTATTGAAGGATATATAGCTGAAAGTATTGCTAATCAGTTGGATTTCACATCATAAAAAGAATCATGCCTTAGAGGATTAAGATGTTGTTGGAATTATCAATGCTATGCCGCTTGGAACTGATATCAAATATACACAGCCAGCGAGACTTGATCATTGATGAGGTATGTGATGAACAAGCTGATGAGGTCGCGGATACAGCAAATTTGAGGTACCTCTATTTCTTTAACAGGATTAATCCGTTTTATATTGGAAGAAATTAATCCATAACCTCGGGTACAATGAGGGGATTAAATTTATTAAGGACACACAGTAGTTTCTGTGGACTCGGATTACTTCTTGTATTTTATTTATTTTCTGTTTCATCTTATTCTGTTTCTGTTGTTTTAGGCTAACCTTATAATACAGGTTGTATAACAATTATATACTCTGGCTATTTCATGTCATAGTTTTCTAAGAGAAGAGACTATATGTCTTAGGAAGATGTAATAGAATTTATCTTCTATGGGATAACCCATTTTCCATTACATCAAAATAAAATTATTATCATCAAACAGAGGGTTCTCAACAAGATTTTTAGCTTTTAACTTATAAAACTGGAAAGTTCTATCAGACTTTTTAGGGGATCATAAGGCAGGATTAAATGGTCATGGTGATCATAAGGCAGGATTAAATGGTCATGGTGACAAATGTTCCTTAAAATTTTCAGGGTTTTCTAAGCCAATAAAGAGCATCACACCAATAAGCAGGCGGATTACAAAAGGATCAAAAATAGAAATCAGTTGTCAGTTAAATTTCATCGCTGTGATGAAAGTATATCCAGCTAAGTAATCCTGAAGTTTTGTTCACTCTATGGTTTTTTACCATAAAAAGAATGTAACTAAGGTAAATCCAGTCCTGTTCAAAAAAATTTGAAACAAAATATAAAAACAGCACATATGACGATGCTTGATTAACAAAACAAATTTTGAATGGAAGATACGCCAAACATCAACCTGGTAATGCTAAAATCTTTCACTTATAGGTGTTCATCACTTCAAATGTGCAGTAGTTGCAAAAAAAAGAAAAGAAGATTTTGTTCAAAATGCATATAGAAAATTACGTCTATTACAATATGTAACTATGCCGTCGATCTCCTAGAAATGACTGGTTAAGTCATGTTTGAATAGAAACTAATCATGATTGAAGATACTGAAGGGCAGAAAGCCAAGTCTATTACAATGTTTCTTGTTCTTCTTCTCTGCCTCCTCCTCCTCCTCCAACTTCTTCTTCTGATGTATCTGGACAAAGTTATATACAAAATTTTAAAAAAATTAGAAACAATTTAAACTTGTTTAAAGTAAAAAAAGGAGACCAAGAATTTATAAAATGCCACTAAAGTCAAACAAAGAAAGCAGACAATATATGTATGAAAATATCGATTTGGTTCAATTGAGTTGTTTAAAACATAAATTGGAAAGGAATTGATATCCTGACCTTAAGCAGCATTTAGGACATTGCAAGAACTAAAATACAAAATTGAACTCAAACTAACTGGTACCTTTGAGAATAAATCTTTTGATGTCATCCAACCTTCCTGCAATAGACATCTCCTGAGCAATGGTTACATTATTGGAGGGCGTCTTATAGACACAAGCTAATGTTGGATGGAAGCAATACATGCGATAATCAACTTTGTCCAGGACTGCAACATTTTTGTACCCATTGATGTTGGTATCATACTCGTATAGATCATGATACTGTGTTGGGGGACGTTGTACAAGAAAAGACACTTTTTTGCTGTCGATCCAAACTGGAAAGCCGATAATATCGCCATCCGGACTTAAAACAAAGTTGTCCAAAGTGTGGGAAACCCTCCACGGCTGCTTTCTCTGTCAAAAGTCCCAATGACTATGTGTTTTCTGAAAGTGCATACAAGGCTAAGCAAACCTTGCGCCCTCCCTAGCCATATATCATTACCACTCATTTCCGTACAAATAGAAATTTTCCCATAGCTAATATCATAATGATCAATAAAGTCCGGACGGTCGATGAGTACAACCTCTTCATTCTTTGTATCAAGGGCTAGGACACTACCGTCACTTTTAAGAAAATACAAAGAATTGTGCCAATGAACAGGTGGACTACCGTAAGGTAAGGATATGAAAGTATTGGTTCTCAATTAGATTTCACGCCACAAGTGGGATTGCTCTGATGAAATCAAGTGAAATTTGTAGAACAAGTTGGAATTTTCCACAAGGTTACTTATGGATACCAATTTGTATTGATTTGAAGTAAGGTAATCAACCGCTAGGACTATCTTTTTTAACTTATGTCTAGGAGAATTCGGATATGGAATCAGCTGATGCTCTCCAGTTAGGGGATTAAATACGCAGTAACACCTAATTCTCTCAAACTCAAGGAGAAGCAAGCCATCACATGAAGCCAAAATATCTACGCCATAACATAATGTTGTCACATATTGATTGATAGGGTTTAGGGAGATTTTTGGGAATTCTCTCAGCATTCTCCCATTATGAATTAAATAGATGAGTTGTGAAGAAGTGACTTTTTGACGGTGGAATAAAGTTTTTGAAAATTTAGGATGAGATATCATACCTTTAAAATTCTTTGATAGAATTATAACATTGAAAAACAAACCTCAAAGGCAAGCGGGAGATAATCTCCATCACCATAGCATCCGGCATTTCAATAGTCTCTGATAGACTATTGTGTTCCTTTGCTCTATTGCCGTTTCTCATGCTTTTAGTTCTTTCTATTCGCTTTTTTGAGTCTATTAAGAAAGACATACCCTAAAACAAGTTGTTGTTAAATAGTGTAAAACTTTATTGGGGAAATCTCCGAAGCGATTCGGCAGATTCTGCTGAACAATCAATGAAACTAGATATATATGTGGACTTGTAATAATTCATTCACATTAAGAAACAATAAATGATATATGTTGTTCAAATTAATTATATCCTGCTTAAGAGTATAAGTGTGTTTAATCAATTTGTGAATTTGGTTTATGTATGGATATGACACTTCAAGTCCATATACGCAAACTATTAGTTCATTCTCCAAAAAATGTGGAACACTAACACCCGCCTTCACACGCCAAGCCCGAGCCCAAGATCAAGCCCAATAATAGTATGCATGAGAAGTCCAAATAGATATGACTCTTATATTATGTAAAGATATGAAACTGCAACACCAAAAACTAGCTCCTGATGGGGAGGATTATTACTTAAGTCCATACAAGGTTCATCCTTATTTGAGCTACCGCTCCACGCTGGTTGAGCGTGAAACAAGGCGTTAGAGTGGGTTAGGTCCGACAGTAATTGGGGTACGTTTGCTTATATGAATTTGAACAATCATCCTCTCATGATCTAGATTTTGAGGTTAAGTTAGTTGACCCGAGTACCATATCCTTACATGGTATGATAGTCAAGTTCATCCCCATTTGGGCATCCCTTTGAGGGAGGATGGTGTGTTAGAGTGAGTAAGAGCCCCACATTAGTTGGGGATTGAACGGGTGATTGCTTATATGATTTGGACAATCCTCTCTTCAAGAGCTAGCTTTTGGGTTGAGTTAGGTTAATGTGTTATATATATCTTAACATTTTATATACTCTGTATAAAAACACTTATTCTATTTGGTCCTATTTGATAATTTAGGATGTATCATACATATATTTCATCAGCTGACCAGAACAAATAAAGGATTTAGTGTTCCTTCTTGCTAAGTTAGAAATGTTATGCAGGTTACATTTTTTGTATAAAAAAGTTTGTGTAACAAAAATCATGATGCAATTAAAATATAGATTTTAACATGCCAAAATGAAATTTAAGAGTATATCAATGATCCTAATCTCTAATATATATAATATGATGATATGATATGATATGACATCATTTGATTGTCAGAAAATTATTACTATCAATATTTTCTTACATTTCTCCTTGTTGATTTAAAAAAAATAAGCATTTCCCTTTTACCATCTGTCCAATTACACTCATATATCTATATCCTAAATAGCAAACTTGAGGGATTACTTTGTACAGGAAGTAAATAAAAGAAATTACAACATTATCTGTGTAATTCAAATTATTTATATATGACCTTTTTTTCTCCATATAGAACCAAAAGTACTTGTGTTGAGTTGCCTGAGTTGAAATTATGTTTTGATGATTGACAAAATATTAAAGAAAGCCAGGTCCTTAGAAGGTCTAGCGGAGGAGTTAGTTGCAGTAGTTCAAGTTACTATGATATATTTAGTGGCAATAACATTTCCTTTTAACGACTATAGTGATACAATACAAAGTTTCAACTTAGGCCTTTCTTCAATGTGGTCTCCTTTCTCAAGTCTCTCGTTTCAGGCTCCCACTAAACATTTAGCGGTAATTGGGTTAACGTTATTACATCCAACATCGTTAAAGACTTTAGCGACATTTATATAAAGTGTTGGTTGTAGATACTCATATTTATTATTGTTACTAAATATATTATAGTAACAATTGTACTAATACTGCTAAATCCTTTTTTTGTTCTAGTGACCTGATGAAATATATGTATGGTACATCAGAAATGTATCAAATTGGTTTTATAAGTGTTTTTATACAGAGTATATAAAATGTAAAGATATATATATATATATATATATATATATATATATATATATATATATATATATATATATATATATATATATATATATATATATATATATATATATAGCACATCAATCTAACTCAACCCAAAAGCTAGCACATGAAAAGAGGATTGTTCAAATCATATAAACAACCTCAAGTCCAATCCCCAACTAATGTGGGGCTCTTACTCACTATAACACATCAACCACCCTCAAATGGGAGATCAAACGGGGATGAACTTGACTCTCATACCATGTAAAGATATGGTACTTGAGTCAGCTAACTTAACCTCAAAATCTAGGTCACAAGAGGAAGATTGTTCAAATCCATATAAGCAAACCTTTTCGTTCCTCAATCACCGTGGGACTCTATTCCACTCTAACGCCCTATTTCACGCTCAACCCAACGTGGAGCGGGAGCTCAAATGAGGACGAACCTTGTATCGACTTATGTAATAATCCTCCCCATTAGGAGCTAGTTTTTGGTGTTTCAGTTTCATATCTTTACATAATATAAGAATTATATCTATTTGGACTTCTCATACATACTATTATTGGGCTTGAGCTTGAGCTTGGGCGTGGGCTTGGCGAGTGAAGGCGAGTGTTAGAGTTCCACATTTTTTGGAGAATGAACTAATAGTTTGCTTATATGGACTTGAAGTGTCATATCCATACATAAAACCAAATTCACAAATTGATTAAACACACTTGTACTCTTAAGCAGGTTATAATTAATTTGAACAACATATATCATTTATTGTTTCTTAATGTGAATGAATTATTATAAGTCCACATATATATCTAGTTTCATTGATTGTTCAGCAGAATCTGCCGAATCGCTTCGGAGATTTCCCTAATAAAGTTTTATACTATTTAACAACAACTAGTTTTAAGGTAAAACAATTTATATCTTTCTTAATACACTCAAAAAAGGGAATAGAAAGAACTAAAAGCATGAGAAACGGCAACAGAGCAGAGGAACACAATAGTCTATCAGAGAGTATTGAAATGCCGGATGCTATGGTGATGGAGATTATCTCCCGCTTGCCTTTGAGGTTTGTTTTTCAATGTAAAATTCTATCTAGGAATTTTAAAGGTATGATATCTCATCCTGAATTTTCAAAAACTTTATTCCACCGTCAAAAGGTCACTACTTCACAACTCATCTATTTAATTCATGATGGGAGAATGCTGAGAGAATTCCAAAAAATCTCCCTAAACCCTATCACTCAATCAGTGACAACGCTATGTTATGGCGTAGAGATTTTGGCTTCATGTGATGGTTTGCTTCTCCTTGAGTTTGAGAGAATTAGGTGTTACTGCGTAATCAATCCCCTAACTGGAGAGCATCAACTGATTCCATATCCGAATTCTCCTAGACATGAATTAAAAAAGATAGTCCTAGCGGTTGATTACCTTACTTCAAATCAATACAAATTGGTATCCATAAGTAACCTTGTGGAAAATTCCAACTTGTTCTACAAATTTCACTTGCTTTCATCAAAGCAATCCCACTTGTGGCATGAAATCCAATTGAGAACCAATACTTTCATATCCTTAACTTACGGTAGTCCACCTGTTCATTGGCACAATTCTTTGTATTTTCTTAAAAGTGACGGTAGTGTCCTAGCCCTTGATACAAAGAATGAAGAGGTTGTACTCATCAACCGTCCAGACTTTATTGATCATTATGATATTAGCTATGGGAAAATTTTGACTAGTAGGGAAATGAGTGGTAATGATATATGGCTAGGGAGGGCGCAAGGTTTACTTACCGTTGTATGCGTTTTCAGAAAACAAATAGTCATTGGGACTTTTGACAAAGCAAGCAGCCGTTGGGGGGTTTCCCACACTTTGGACAACTTTGTTTTAAGTCCAGATGGCGATATTATCGGTTTTCCAGTTTGGATCGACAGCAAAAAAGTGTCTTTTCTGGTACAACGTCCCCCAACACAGTATCATGATCTATACGAGTATGATACCAACATCAATGGGTACAAAAATGTTGCAGTCCTGGACAAAGTTGATTATCCCATGTATTTTTAGCTTGTGTCCATAAGACGCCCTCCAATAATGTAACCATTGCTCAGCAGATATCTATTGCAGAAAGGTTGGATGACATCAGAAGATTTATTCTCAAAGGTACCAGTTAGTTTGAGTTCAATTTTATATTTTAGTTCTTGCAATCTCCTAAATGCTGCTTAAGGTCAGGATAGCAATTCCTTTCAAATTTATGTTTAAAACAACTCAATTGAACCAAATCGATATTTTCATAGATATATTGTCTGCCTTCTTTGTTTGACTTCAGTGGCATTTTATAAATTCTTGGTCTCCTTTTTTACTTTAAACAAGTTTAAATTGTTTCTAATTCTTTTCAAATTTTGTATATAACTTTGTCTAGATACATAAGAAGAAGAAGTTGGAGGAGGAGGAGGAGGCGGAGAAGAAGAAGAAGAAACATTGTAATAGACTTGGCTTTCTTCCCTTCACTATCTTCAATCATGATTAGTTTCTATTCAAACATGATTAATCGGTCATTTCTGGGAGATTGAGGTCATAGTTACATATTGTAATAGACGTGATTTTCTATATGCATTTTGAATAAAAACTTCTTTTCTTTTTTTTGCAACTGCTGCACATTTGAAGTGATGAACTCCTATAAATGAAAGATTTTAGCATACCAGGTTGAAGTGTGGCGTATCTTCCATTCAAAATTTGTTTTCTCAATCAAGCATCGTCATATGTGTTGTTTTTATATTTTGTTTCAAATTTTTTTGAACAGGATTGGATTTACCTTAGTTGCATTCTTTTTATGGTCAAAAACCACAGTGTGAACAAAACTTCAGGATTACTTAGCTGGATATACTTTCATCACAGCGATGAAATCCAATTGACAACTGATTTCTATTTTTTATCCTTTTGTAATCTGCCTGGTTATTGTTGTGATTCTCTTTATTGGCTCAGAAGTGATACAAAGTGAGAAGAGGTTATAGTCATTATTTATCAGACTGCTCATCTTTCATATTTTGTTGCGTAGTTTGATGTGGTCAGGAGATGTATTAGTGAAGGTACCAGTTAGTTGAAGTTCAATTATATATCTTTTAGTTCTTGCAATGTTTTAAATGAGACGTAAGGGATTAGCTTCTAATTCTTTCTCTAAATGACCAAAGAGAAGATTGAGGTAGTAGTTAAAAACCGACTCTTTCTTTTCCATCCCACTACCCTTTTAAGAGGATCAACAGTGTTCTCACAAATCCTCCAACGTACACTCAAATTTTAAGGAACATTTGTCACCATGACCTTTTAATCCTGCCTTATGATCCCCTATAGAACTTTCCAGATTTATAAGTTAAAAGCTAAAAATAATAATTTTATTTTTATGTAATGGAAAATGGGTTATCCCGCAAATGATAAATTCACATCCTTCCTAAGACATATAGTCTCTTCTCTTAGTTGAATATTGTAATAGAAGCATGGTTTCCTATATGCATTTTGAATAAAAACCTTACGTTCTTTCAAGAGATGAACTCTTATAAATGAAAGATTTTATCCTAATCAGGGGAAGATGTTTGGCAAATCTGCCATCCAATAGCTTAAAGATAAGCCACTATTGTTAGAAGAAATTACATATCACAGTTTTTGTTAACCTAGAAACTTTACCTGGAGCTGCATAGCTAAACTGAGCTGTGAGATCTTCATCAACAATGAGTCTCACCAAACCAAAATCACCCAAATGAGCTATGAGTCAAGAATAATGTTCTGTGGTTTTATATCACAGTGGATAATGAAGTGCAGAGGCCATATATTATGATATTCATTCTCTGAAGTATCATGCTTGAGGGAAGTATGCTTCTTCCGTGTCTTTTGATAAACACAAGATTGTGAATGCAGCTTGTGAATCCCATCACAAAGCTCGGAGTTCCGGTTTAATACATCTGCACTCAAATTTGAAAATACTCCGGTGACAGGAACTTCATCATCTAGATGGTTGAATCAAAAGTTCAAGTAGAGTAAGGAAGTAAGACTTGCAATAAAGTGAGGAATTGGCCCTGATAGATTATGTTGCGAAAGATCCAAGAATTGGAGATCCGACAGATCTTCTAAATTGGGAATGGTCACTTGGAGGGAGTTTCCCTTCCAATGGATCTCCCCCAAGGCCAAGCATTTTGCAAGAGTTCGTGGAATCATCCCCGAAAAATCATTGTGAGAAAAATCAAGATAAGATGACTCTACTTACAAATATACACAGGTAATGGACAAATCAAAGAGTTATAAGATAAATATATATCTGTGATGGATGAGAGAGAAAAAAGTTATTGTGATATAGTTCTTGTTAGGCTGTTTTCAGAAATACCCAATTTTAGCAGTTGGCTACAATTTTCCAATGTTGAAGGTATGTTACCCTCTATCCGTTATGCATTTGATACAAAGAAAGAAAAAGTTATACTAATTGACCATCCTGAATTTGTTGATCTTCATGCGCCATCACTATCCATATATCACGACCATTCAAAATTCACCATAGAGGCAAACACAATGATCAACAAACTCAAAACAGTCAATCACCATATCATTTATTCTCTTTGTATAAAAAGGTAGAACAGTATTGTCACTTCTATGACAATATATAAAAAATGACACCAATTAATATGTGGACTACCAAAGACCAAATAGGTGAAAGTATCCCCAATCAGTTGGATTTCAAGCCACTGACATAAATGAACAGAATAATTCCAAGAGACAAAAACTATGAATAGATCCTCGGTTATTTGGGACTTGAATCCAAGTAACTAGTAATTCAAGTTTATCAGTTTCATTGCCAAGAAAAGAAGCAGATGCAGGCTGCTAATGGCATATCAACAAAAAATGATTTTGTTAGCATGAGATTGATGACTTTGGTTTTTGATCCACCTAATCTTTTCTTTATAATATGGATTAAGAATTATTATGAACTTATCTTTTTCTTAATCAAGGGTTGGGCTTACTAACTGAATAAAATTTCCTTTCTTGGTCTTCTTTAGTCACATCGATGCGGATGCCGGCGTAAAATATATTTTTACATTATTCATAAAATATTTAATTTTACACTCCATGTTAACTCGACGACAAACGGCGTAAAATATATTAGTGAATTAGAACATCTATTTTGCTAAAGTGATGCTAAGTTAACTATGAATTATTGTTTAACCTTATGGAATTCTAGGTAAAAGTTCTAATAATCCTAAAGGGAAGACACACATACTTTAAAATTTAAAATTTGTTTAAAATGATTAACTGGCGAAAACTTATGTTAATTAGTTAAAAAGGAGCAAATTAAAAAGGAATATGTTATAAATACTTGATAAAATACTTGTGATATATATCTTGAAAATAAAATATCTCTCAGAAAAGTAATAAAGCCAAAGTAGATTAAAGAAACCTTCATCAGAGTGGTTGAAAACTTATCCATCTTTAGTAAAAGTTCGTGTCACTTTTTTTTTGGAATGGTTTAAAACTTTCAAGAAAACTTGCTCATTAGACATTCACAGCCAAAAGCTTTTTGTGATTTAGACAACTTATTTTTTTTTCTAAAAAAAAAACTTAATGGATCTAATGAAGGTGTAACTAGTCTATTTTTTAAACGATTTGCAAAAAAAATAATCCAGGAAACCCAACATAACTAATCTGTTAAAAGACTAAAGTAGCTTAGTCTAAAAAAAAGTAGAAAGGGCAAAGGGGAAATAAGTGTCATATAATACAAAGTCAACATATCAATAAGAGCACAAACATAATAAAGTAATAACTAAAAGAGAAAAGAAAGGAGCAGTTTTCCATATTCTTTTGCTAATTTTCCATGTCCATTTTGCATGAGCTTTTGAGAAGTGGGAGACACAAAACAGAAGAGAGATGCACGCTTTGAAATGAGACTTCTTGCACGGTAAAAGTCTTTTATGAAGACTCCAATTAGCTCCGAAAGTGTTCATGTAAATGAGAGAGTAAAGAAATTAGTAAAACAATACAACTTTATGTGACAGTGAATAAATCAAATATAGACCTAAGTAAAGTCGTAAAATGAATATGTTATCCAAAACACGAAAATGTGCAACAGTCGCAATTGGTTACTTTAAACCTAACTCAAAACAGCCAAGCCACCATTCATGTCTTTTGAACACAAAATTAACACTCAAGTTCAACAGGTTTAAGCTAAAAAAAACATTACTTTTCAATCCATGATCCTCGACATTTTACACCGCCCTCACTTAATAACTTAGAATGGAACTTATACATGCAACTCTACTATCTAATGGATTCGGAAAAGAGATTAAAATCTATATTTTTTGTGTGCGTAGAGATAATATAGGATCATGGTTTTTCTCACACAAATATTTATTTTTTTTAAAAAAAATGTAACCTGCATAACATTTCTAACTAAGCAAGAACAACACTCATCTCTTTTTAACATACTTCTACAAATGAATACATGAGCTGCAAAAACTTTATCATATAAGCATAACTGATTCCGAGTGAAGATTTAATCATGAAACGAAATCATTTCTTATTAAATAACGCTAAAACGTGAAAGGAATATGGGGAGCTCGAACAAGAAGTAAAGAACCAATTATATTTTTTAGTCACATATAATTATAGCTAAGTAAGAAACATTGATAGCAAGTCATGATTTTTCTCAAGATAAAAGAATTAAAAGTTTAATGTCACCTATTGCAGGGCAGTGAACGAGAGATTGATTTCGACGCCTACATGAAGTTCCTCCTCAAAACTTTCTTCAGACAAGCATAAAACAGTGGTTTCAGGTGCGGCGCAAAAGGCGTCCACAAAAATGAATGCAAGACCTGTTATTTATCTTCTGATTTTGCAACTTTGGGCTGAATTCATAAGAGATTTCAAAAGTATTTTTGAATTCTTGTTGATCGAATTAAAAAAAGAGAGATGTGGATGAAGGAGAGACAGGGGGGATTGCGCCTGACCAAAACAGAAATGGGGATCTCTGTCATTCGTTGAAATTGAATGAGTTATGTGTTACTGTGTTTTCAATCCCAGCATCAATTCATTACTGTGTGTACTTACCTGGTATACATTTTCAGAAATTTCATTTTAGCCATGGAGGCATTATTATTACTTCCATCCAACGTTAGCTTGTGGTCATAAGACGTAGGTGTGTAATATTGCTGCAAAAACTTAAATGACATATGTTGAATGCCTTGAATAGGACCCGTTACGACAGAAAGGACGGGGGTCTCGCTGCCCGGTCAGCGAGTCGGGGGGTCCAGGGGGGCGACGCGCCCCCTGGCCTGGGGGTCCGGGGGGGCGGAGACGCCCCCGGCCCGACGGTATACAATGTTGTTGTATTGGGCCCTTAATTATCTGTCAATTCTGTATGTTGGGCCCAAGCCTGTTAGGGCGTACCCTAGCACTATATATAGACGCTAGGGCAAACCCTATTCTGTAATTTCGGTTCTTGCCTCTCCATAATAAAACTGCTTCCCCTCTTCCCGTGGACGTAGCCAATTTATTGGTGAACCACGTAAATCTGTTGTCTTGTTTTTCGCGTTTATATTTTCTCGTATTATATCGAATTCCGCATAACAACATACCAATTAGTTTCAGCATTTTAGTTCTTGTGGTGTCCTAAATGAGACTTAAAGTCAATAAATTAAAGAAGAGATCAGATGTAGTTGAGGGAGAAAAAGAGAGGAGAGCATCTGATCATTTTTTTAGTAGGAAAATATAAATATTTGCACCAAAACAGAACTGGTGATCTCTGTCCTTCATTGCTGGAGTTTGTCTAGTATGCAACTTTGTCAACAACTGGAGCATGGAATGGAAGCCCGAGCCTCATACCTATATGCATTTTGAATAAACACTTCTTTTGCGTTTTTACAACTGCTACACATTTCAAGTGATGAATTCATATAAATGAAATATTTTAGCATCGTCCCGGAAAGATGTTTGGTGAATCTTCCATTCAAAATTTGCTTTGTCAATCAAGCATCGTCATATGTGTCTGTTTTTATTTTGTTCCAAATTTTTTTGAACATGACTGGATTTATGCTATGGTGAAAAACACAAAACTACAGTTACTCGATATAACTTCAGGCATACTTAGCTTTATAAACTTTCATTGGAGCGATGAAATCCAATTGAGAACCAATTTCAGTTTTTTATCTTTTGGTAGTCCACCTTATTGTTGTGATTCTCTTTATTGGCTCAGAAGCGATACAAAGAGAGAAGAGGCTATACTCATTGACCGTCTTGATTATATTGATCATTTTGATAACAGACTGCTCATTGAAGGTACCAGTTAGTTCAGTTCAATTATATAGCCATTAGTTCTTGCGATGTTCTATGAGACTTAAGGTCAGGGTTAGCTTCTAATTCTTCTCTGGGGATAGTTAAAAACTGACTCTCTCTATTAGCTGGATCAACATTGTTCTCACCAACCTTCCTACGTATACTCGAACGTACCTACCGATAAATGGTGGAGATGTTCAACCACTTCAGCACGCCTAACTTGTTTGAATTTTTCTTTTCAGGGGTTCTCTATATGCATTTTGAATCTGAATATAAACTCTTTTTTCAGGAAACTGCTGCATATTTTAAAAGTATTGATCATTACTCTTTAAGGAAAATCGCAACCTTTTAGGAACATTGTCACCATGACCATTTGATCCTGCCTTGGGATCCCCTAAAAAGTCTGATAAATTTTTTTTCAGATTTGGTGAACATCAAACGTTGAGAGGAATGAGAAGTGCCTGATCTGCAAAAAAAATGTATTAAAATATAACTACGATTACATTTGTTCCAAGAAAGGAGTAATTATTAATAAATATCATTCCCCATCCTTCCATCAAATATTCTGGTTGTTGGCTAATATTAAATGCATAAATTTTCCATCCTTCCATCATATATTCTGCTTATTCACTAATAAGTTGACCAATTAAACTCGTGCATTTTCCATAGAGTTAACATCAGAAAAAGTCATCAACACTTGCCTTGCAAGCACCAGAGAGTCGTCACTCGGTGACTTTTAAAATTCAACTTCAAGAACTGGATAACTTTTTAATGCATATTTTAAAGATAGCACCAAACTCAGAGTCAATGCACAATCATGAAGAAAAATGCTGACAAAATATTTTGCTGTTGATATATCATTGGCAGCTTATTTTATAATTGTGTGTCCTATACCACGTAGTGATTCTCCAATACCAAAAACAACATTTGTGAGATGCGTCATCTCTTGCTCCTTGACATTTTCCAGAATGGAATTTTTCCCAATGAGTTTTAATTCCCACACCTTACTGGCAACCCATGCCGTGTTTCTCGTGTTTCTATTCTCATCTACTCTCAAATATGCTACAGCAGCGATTATACTTGGAAATGAAACTGACAAACTAGCCTTACTTGGATTCAAGTCCCAAATAACTGAGGATCCATCAACAGTTTTCACCTCTTGGAACCAATCTGTTCATTTATGTCGGTGGACTGGAGTAAAATGTGGTCTGACACAGGAAAGAGTCGTCAGTTTGAATCTAAAAGGGCTGAGTCTGGCAGGTACGATCTCCTCTAATCTCGGAAATCTTTCTTTTCTCAATTCTCTTGACCTGGCAGAAAATTCATTCCATGACGAAATTCCTCAACAACTCAGTAGACTGTCAAGGCTTCAAAACCTGAATTTGAGTTTTAACTATCTAACAAGGGAAATTCCAATTAATCTGTCGCGTTATGTTAACCTCAAGAGCCTTGTGCTCGACCACAACACTCTTGTGGGACAGATTCCTTATCAAGTTGGATTTCTAACAAAGTTAGTGAGATTGTATCTCAGAAATAACAACCTGACGGGAATCTTTCCAGTGTCTATTGGAAATCTTACATCTCTAGAAGAGTTGTATTTATCGTACAACAGTCTAGAGGGAGAAGTGCCAGCTTCTTTAGCTCAATTGACCAAGTTGAGACTGCTTGGATTGTCAGTAATAACTTCTCCGGGGAGTTCCCTCCTTCGTTGTACAATTTGTCATCCCTCGAATTAACAGCACTTTCTTTTAACAACTTTTCTGGTAATCTCAGAACCGATTTAGGCCACTACTTCCCTAATCTCCGAAGACTTTACTTGGGAAACTGTCAATTCAATGGCTCCATACCATCCTCTTTGGCCAATGCTTCAAAATTGCTACAACTTGATTTTCCTGCAAACAAATTCACTGGAAATATACCTAAGAGTTTTGGTAACTTGAAGAATTTGTTGTGGCTCAGTATTGGGAGTAACCATCTTGGATACGGTAAGAATGAAGACCTTGACTTTGTAAATTCTCTTACCAACTGCAGCAGTCTACAAATGCTCCATTTTGGAGACAACCAGTTTGTAGGTACATTACCTCATTCAACAGTCAACCTTTCTAGTCAGTTACAACGCCTACTCTTCTTTGGGAACAGAATTGGTGGAAACATACCCAGAGAGATCTCAAACCTGGTGAATTTGAATTTACTCGACATGAGCAACAATAATCTTACAGGTAGCATTCCAAATTCTATTGGAAGACTTACAAACTTGGGAGCTCTCAACTTGGGTAACAATCTCTTGATAGGGGTAATCCCTTCTTCAATAGGCAACCTCACTAAACTCGTCTATCTTTATTTAGGATTTAACAGGTTAAAGGGTAACATACCTTTAACATTGGGAAATTGTAACCAACTGCTAAGATTGGACATTTCTGAAAACAACCTGACTGGATATATACCACAACAACTTATTGCTCTCTCATCCCTCACAAAAGTTTATGCATATTATAACTCTTTGACTGGCACATTACCAGTGCATATTGGGAACTGGAGTCACCTTACTTATCTAGATTTTTCTTTCAACAATTTTTCGGGTATGATTCCACGATCTCTGGGAAAATGCTTGTCCCTGGGGGAGATCTATATGAAGGGAAACTCCCTCCTAGGGACCATTCCCGATTTAGAAGATTTGCAGGATCTCCAGTCCTTGGATCTTTCCCTCAATAACCTATCAGGGCCAATCCCTCACTTCATTGCAAATCTTACTTCCTTACTTTACTTAAACTTATCTTTTAACAATCTAGAGGGTGAGGTTCCTATCACTGGAATATTTTCAAATTTGAGTACAGATGTATTTGTCGGTAATTCCAAGCTTTGTGGTGGGATTCAAGAGCTACATTTACAACCCTGTGTTCATCATGAAACTCAGAAGACACAGAAGAAGCATGTACTTTCCCTCAAGTTAATTTTCACAATTGTATTTGCTGCTTCATTTTCAATCCTGGCCTTAATAATAGTTTTCCTTTGTTGTTGGAGAAGAAATTTGAAAGATCAACCAGAACCAGAAGTTAGGTCAGAATCTGCACGTTTCTACCCCAATATTTCTTATGAAGAGCTCCGCATTGCAACTGATGGATTTTCTTCTGAAAATCTTATTGGCTCTGGTAGTTTCGAAACTGTTTACAAGAGAACTTTTGCCTCTAATGGAATGGTTGTTGCTGTCAAGGTACTCAATCTCCTGCATCAAGGTGCTTCAAAAAGCTTCATAGCAGAATGCCAAGCATTGAGAAACATTAGGCACCGAAACCTTGTCAAGGTCATCAGCGCATGCTCAAGTTCTGATTTCAAGGGAAATGAGTAAAGCTTTAGTCTTTCAGTTCATGCCAAAAGGGAACTTGGATGAATGGCTACATCCAGAAAGGGAGATACAGAAGGATAGTTTGACCATACTTCAGAGAATGAATATCATAATAGATGTGGCCTCTGCACTTCATTATCTTCACCATCAGTGCCAAACACCCATGATTCACTGTGATATCAAACCACAGAACATTCTTCTTGAGGAAGATCTAACAGCTCATCTGGGCGATTATGGTTTGGTGAGACTCGTTCCTGGATTCAGTAACGGATCGGAACTACATCAGTTTAGCTTACTTGGAGTTATGGGAACCATTGGCTATGCAGCTCCAGGTAAAGTTTCTAGGCGAACAGAAACTATCAGTACACCATATGATTTCATCTAACAATAGTAGTTTATTTATAAGCTGAATTTGCTTGTTGCAGAATACGGAATGGGTAGTAAGGTCTCCATTTTAGGAGATGTGTACAGTTTTGGGATTCTCATATTGGAGATATTCACTGGAAGAAGACCCACAGACACTTCGTTCCAAGCAAGCTCTAGTCTTCATCACTTGGTGGAAACAACATTGCCTGAGAAAGTTATGGAGATTCTAGACAAAAAAACTTTTCATGGTGAGATGACGAGTATATCAACCAACGGAGAAGAATACTGGGGCACCATCAAGAAAGAACAAATGGAATGCTTGGTTGGCATGCTTGAGAATGGTGTTGCATGTTCAGCTGAATCCCCAAGAGACAGATTGACCATGAGACAAGTTTACAGTAAGTTGACACTACTAAGAGAAAAATTTCTAGGAGCAGAGGATGTATGAATAGGAGATTGAGGCCACGGGCTACAAGTGAAAGCATTGGATCTGATCTAAGATGTTTTGCTAGTCTTACATTCTGTCTATTTGGTAAGAAAACATTGTAGTCTTTCTAAGACTTTGAAGTCGTTGTAGTATTTTCAGCATGCAGAAGAACCAAGGTTGTATCAAATTTCTTCTTACATAATGACTTATCAGATGTTAGTTTTACTAGTTTGGCAGAGTTGACCAAATAGTGTATCTACGCGACACGACTAGAAATCACCTATGTGAGCGTGAAGTGTAAGCCACTTCGAAGAATATGATTGTCAAAAGCCCATCTATATATACATTCATGAAATATGTGACATATGGTTGTCTAGGTATACACCAAGCTCGACAGTTCAAAGATATCGCATCTACCGATTGACCAAGTATATCCGACATATGTTCACAACGAAAAGTTCAAAGGGAAAACTAATTATCCACATGCAATTAATTCTTGCTTTTAAAGTACACATACTTAACAGTTTCTTTGTCTTGGAGTCATTCCCATTGATGTGGGTATTGTTGGGTGTTAAAATGTGTAAATGGAAAATGAAGAGTTGCGACTTTTATTTAGTGTTGTGACTTTGATGAAAAGTTGCGACTTTTATGAAAAGTTATGAATTTTATGAAAAAGTTGTGATTTTTATAAAAGGTGATGGCCTTTCCGAAATATTGTGACTTTTCCAAAGTTTTTGACCTTTCCAGTAAGGCACAATAAGAACCTTTTCGCATTATCTTTTATTTTCTATAAATTGTGGGATTTCCTCTCATTTTAATAATATTATTTATGGACTTCTTCTTCTACTACTAAATCTACTATTCTAAGTGTACTTTACTGTCGTTGAGTGGTTTGCTGACACCAGTGTTTTGGATATCAATACACTGGTGATTGAGATCATTCTACACTCGGAGGACATATTTCAAATCAAACCTCGGATACTAGAGGGGAATAATTTCCTTAAGGGGACACTATGCATTCAGAGTGCTTGATCTTCATTCTGTTTTTCCAGATTCTGGTATGTGTTACAAATTTTAGATTTGTGAACTAATTTATGTTCTTCTATTTTTCACTGGTTCATTAAACTTTGGTAACTTCGTATTTCTCCAAAGTCTGTTGGAATCAGTAAGATTCTTTAAAAACATATTGAAAATAATTCTTCTTTAAGAAAAATATTTTTCTAATTTGTTTTTTATTCTAGTTTCTCTACTAGTTTTAATTTTCTAGTTGTGAAAATGTTCTTAAACTTTGTTGTGTATTACCAAGTTGTTCAAAGTTTTGTTCTAAGTATCTTAGCAATACAAGATGAACAACAAGACTACATATATAACTTGAAGTTACTCCATCCTGCCATCAGAGTAGTTAACTATCCTTTTATATTTGTTACTATTGTTCACTGCATCGAAGTTGAACGGAAGCACCTTAAACATGCACGCCTCAAGTATAGTTGGTAACGGAATCAGTATGAGGCTTATTTTTTGTACTCTAAAAAGCAGAAAATTTCTTATGAATATGATTTTTTCTGCATTTTAAACGTTGACCGTGATAGGAATGACACTTCATGTTGTGCCTTTTATGTATAAGATTTTTTAATCATGTCATGTAATGTATCAATGAGAAGTTCTCTATTAACTGTTGTGTATTATCGAGATTTCAGGAAGTGAAAGTTGCTCACTGCTGACTGCTTGAATCAAAACAGTGAAGAATGTCTTCCTTGTGTTTCTGCTTTCTTTTCTTGAAAAAGGTTAGTATATTCATCAGCAAAAAGTTTGATAGTCTCTCTAACTTTTTTTCGTTTCTGAATATGCTCATATTCAGAAATAGTGGGCAAATTAAATCCATGTATAACCCGCCCACCGTTTGAAAACCATTCACTTCTTGTATAAGCTGATGGAATTTTGGGAACAATCAACTTATGATTAATCAATAAATCATGTTGTTGAACATTGATTTGACAAATAGATGGACGATAATTTTCAGGAAATTTTTTGATGCTATCAACTTTTAGGCGCTTAAATGCCGATAGAGATCTAGTAGCAATCATATGATGATGCTTCTTCTTCCGTAACTTTTTTGAGGTACTTGTTTTCACCGGCACAAATGACATCAGCAAGTAGGAGGGACATAAATTCATCCTATAAATCCAGTATAATAGCAAACAGTTTTACAAAAACACAAACACATTACATGATTATACACTAACACGACAAGGCGTTATGAATGTTTGAATCAAACTGGAAAAAAATGTTACATCAAAGCAAAAAAAAAACATCATGAAATAAAAAGAATACGACCTAACAAGCAAAAAGAAGAGCAGTAAAACTCATATTAGGGCTAAAGGAGAGTAAAATTCTGAAATTGCTTGAATTAGGGGGGGGGGGGGGTTAATGTCATAGAAAGAGTCGAAGTAGTAGCAATTAAGACTCCAAATTAAACTTAAGGTCTGTATAATTAAACTTTTGCTGCAAAAAATAGTCATTCAATAGTGGAACAATTTTGTCTAAAGAAGGAAGAAAAGGGGTTGATGTGGTTTGACGAATTTAAAACAAAACATTAAAATGTCATTATTTCTCGGCATGTATCAAAAGTGTTTTCAATGGTCTCACTCAGAGAAAATCTACTATGGTTACAGACTGGAAAAGCTCAAGGCGTTATTGTATGAATAAAAAAATATGTATGTAAAAATAATTTATTTAGAATGCACAAAAAAACAAAAAGAATTGTTAATTTAAATTTTAAAGCTAAAATTATTGACTTCGGGTTTGACCTTAGCCCGAGACGGATCCAAAAAAAATTCATTTAAGCATATGTATCAATTGTAGGAAAACAGAAGGAATAACATTAATCGACATGAGAGAAATAAAACTAAATAACTTCAAAACACCCAGAAAAGAAATAACTTACTTTTAAGTATGAATTCAAGTGTTGACTTCTTATGATCCAAAGATTTTCTACGACCAAAATATTGCCCAAGAATATTAGAGGAAGATGGAACAATGGTGTACCAATAGCACAATACAACGTTCCTATTTATACTAAAAATAGTGAAAGTGAAATTAGGTATACAATTAACTTTTATTCAAATTGTGTTCCCTTACATTAAAAAATTTCCAAGTAACTCAAGTATAAAATTAGACATAATAAAAGTGAATGCTAAATTAGGCGTGCAATTGATTTTTATTCAATTTTATTTTACATTAATAAGTTTCCATATCAATCAAGAAAAGTCAAATGCAAAATTAGAAAAATAGTAAAAGTGAAGACTAAATTAGGTATGCAATTGATTTTTATTCAAATTAGATATTCTTAAATTAATAAATGTCCATATAAACAAGATCAGTCAAATATAAAATTAGACATAATGAATGTGAAGGCTAAATTAGATGTGCAATTGATTTTTATTCTAATTGAGCTTCTTTAAATAAATAATTTTTCATATCTAACCAGGTCAGTTAATTACAAACAAAAGTGAAATAAAATTAGATTTGCAATTATATTGGTTGTTATTCAAATTGTATTCTTTACATCAACAAGCTTTCATATCAAACAAGGTAATTCATATACAAATGTACCTTTACTACTTAATATATCTTTTAAAATACATTAATCTTTACAAAATATTGTTCTAAAAGAATTTTATGTATTTGTTTTCTTTTAAAACCCTTTAACTAATTAAAAGTAAAAAAATTAGTTTCTTCTTCTTAATCTTCTTTTATCAATTAAAATAGAATTACTTTTTTATATTTTCTTAACTAATATATGTCTTATATATAATATCATATTAATTGCATCATTATCTCTCATTTATATAATTATTAAAATATATTAGTAAAATAGAGAATATATTTATTTCTTAATGATTATTGCAATTTGCCAATGTATTCCTTAATTTTGAAGTTAATATGAAAAAATGACCAGCAATATTTTATTGACGATATTTTAAAGATATTTGCTAATTTGAAGCAATTTAATTAAGTATGGTGTTTTATGCATTAATCATTATAATTGTTGTATCTTAACTTTAAAATTAATAAGTAATAAGTGTTTATCATCCTTCAATTTCGAATATAATGAGAAGTATTTTTTTTTCTTTTTTATTAGGAATCTTTTATCGTTATCTAAATCAAAATAAATGATGGATTACATACATAAATATTAACGATGGCTACAATATTTTTATTAAGAAAAAGATGTATTAGAAAAAGTACATTTTTTTTCCAAAAATAATTATAGGACATTTTTGTAACAAGCATTTTGACAATTTTCCGTATAATTTATCATAGTTAAGTAATTTAATGAAGTAAAATACATCTACTCCTGTGTTCACTTTTAGTTATCCATTATTTCAAAAATGAATTTCACTTTTACATGTTATTTTCAACATATGAAGAAAACCAATTATTCTTTCTATATCTTATCCTTATTATTAACTACTTATTTCTCAAATCATTTTTTAAGACCCAAATTTGACAGGTAAAAATGAACCGACAGAATATTTATATCTATTTACATTACTTTAAAAGCATAAATATCTTTTGAAGTACCAAATAAGTCATTATTTGTTCTTTTATATATATATATATATATATATATATATATATATATATATATATATATATATATATATATATATATATATATATATATATATATATATCATTAATTAATGTTGCACACGTGAAAACCAAGTTCAGTTCACTAGTTCTTGTATAATCATGCAGATCACTAGATATATTGATTAAATTTTTGTTGTCTTTCATTAAACGGCTTTACAATTGACAACTATTATTTACTATTTGTCTTAGACCTGTAGCTTTAATCTGCACTTCTTCCTCATTTTAACCTCCTCAACATTCTCAAACTCAACTTCCTCTTCTATCTCTTCGTTATGTATTGGAGAGTTCTCATTCACCGGTACAGATTCGTTTGGCACCTCATTAACAACAGGCGCCACTATCCCACAACATGTTCCTGTAGCTCTTCCTCTACCTCTGCATCGACCAGGACCTCTCACTGCGAGTTCCTCAGGTGGAGCATTAGCACGAGCTGTCGGCCAAACGTTGTTATACCTAGTATTAACCATCTACGAATAGAAGAGTGAAAGAAGTTAGATACAAATTTTAATAGCCAGATATAAATTGGAATCAAGTCGTATCACGGAGGAGACAAAAGAAAATGAAGATTTCCTAAAGTCTTATAGTCTCTCGAAGAAAAGTGAAGGCGTCCCCATACCTTTCCACGAGACTCTATTAGACTCATTTTGGAACATCGAGGTCAACTACCAACTTTGTCACGACCCAGATCGCCATGATTGACACCCACACTAACTATTCGGTGGGAGAACCTTTACTAGCATCCAACTAAAGCAAGAAATAAAAAACGAAGGGATTTAAGTTACGGAAGCAAGTTAAATAACTAAAGGCAAGGTTTCATTACTAAGAAATGGTCCAACAACTAGTTAACAATGCGAAAGATAAACCTAAAATCTGAAAGTCAATGTACCAAAACTAGAAATGAGAACAAAATCTAACAAGAATTTCTAGTGAACTATCTAACTAACTCAAAACAAGGTTTAGGTCCGAAAATGGTGGACATTGACTAAAAAGAATTCTATGGCATCCCGAACGATGTGGCTCACCCTTGAACTCGAAGAGATCATTGAATTCCTAAGCGAGGTCTGTCAACAGTAGCGTGAAGATGCCCTGTAATCAACAAAAATAAGAGCATGTGCAGAATCAGTACACAACTACCGTGTAATGGTAGGAACACGCGACTATCCCACTAGTGTAAAATAAACAAGCAATTACAACATTATAACGTGTATAAATATCAAAATATCAAATACTGGTTATATCATGTAGTTGGTCCTCTCACGGAACCCAAAGTCAAACTTTTTTGCATCCCAAAACGTGGTAATCCGATCCAATAGTTTTATGCCAAAACATGGCAATCGATCTCAATTAGCATGCCAGAATGTGGCAATCCGATCCAAGTTAGTGTGTCGGAACGTGACAGTCGATCCCAATCACACATCACAATAACACATCAAAATCACCCATTCAATTCATGATTTCATGGTATCGATATTCATATATCTCGTTTCAACACCTATAATCAATATTGCAACATGCATACATATACAAGTATCACAACGAAGCAAAGCAAGTGTATATCGCACAATAATAGAATCACCACCATCAACTACCTCAAAACAAGCTTGAAACCTTAGTCAACTTGATCCTTCCCTTTTCGGATTCATCCGCTTGTTCGCGGTCTATAAAGAACAATTTATATACAAGAATCAATAAAGAAACACTAAATTCCAGAATACTAACAAATTATAAACATTTTTCGAACCTATGACCCCAACTAGTCAGTTTGGGGTTAATTCCACCATAAGATTCTTCAAGAATTCCTTCCCCATCAATATTGACTCATTCTAAAATGTTATACGGATCAAAAAGGAATTCTAGAGTGAAAAGCTTACCTCTAGCTTCAAGAATGGTAGAAAACGAATTGGAATAGCCCAAGGTCGTCTTTTAACTCAAAACATCGAAAATACAAAATAAGGTTGTCTAAGGATTTTATTTAAGAATTAAAAACCCGTCATCCCGCTACAGAGGCACCCATTCCGCTGTAGCAGCATCAATCCCGTTGTAGTGTCACTTTTTGAACCAGTGAGCTCCGTCTTGAAAAATCCCAAAAATCCTATAAATCAATCACCATCTCATCCTCTACAGCGGCGCCCATTCCGCATTAGCGGTGTAGATGCAGTGGAAATAATATCGCTACAACGGCACGAAGCAAGGCAGTGAGCTCCTAAGGGAATTCCACTCCTTCCTTTTTACAGCACCCTCTTAACCCACTACGCTCAAAAAATTCCCTTAACGCCAAAATCAATTTCCGATGGTCTACTTATTCAAATTCAATTCCGTAAGGTTATACGAATTCTGTAACGAATTACCTATCCATACATGTAATCAAATCAACATTTGATCCACCCTTTTGTTACCAGATTGCCCTACACCTTGATGCCTCCAATTTCCTCCAAATCTTGAAAAGATCGAATAAAATTCTAGTATTACGAAAAAGTTTTTTTGGCTCCGATTTTTCCCCATTGACATTTCTATAAAGACGAAATCCGGTTGTTACACCTAATTTTCCTCTCATATTGATATTCAAATTGTGAATCATGTTTAGTTGTTATGTATTGATACAAATCAACAAACTGTTATTTTGTTTATAAATCCCTTTTTTTCTTCTTTTTTTTCAAAAATAGTTTGGTTAAACGTAGATAATTGTAAATTAGCCTAAGTCTAAATCATATTCCTCATGGGATTGATCCTAACGTAAAACTTAGATTCTTTATTCGACAACGACCATTTATACTTCTTTTGTGAGGTGTATTTTGGGAGTATCACTACTCATGTAAAACTATTTATCTGCACTTGATATTTGAAGTATGATTTTATAATGTATGTGCGCTTTTCATATTCAACCTTTTCATATATTGTTATCCCATTTAGTTTAATCATGCAAACTTTGATCTCGTGTAACTTGTATTGCAATTGATGTCCTACTGTTTATGGATTTTTTGGTTTTGAGAGCAATAGTATAATGACTTAGATGATTGTATAATTAACTACACATGGGAGTTAAAATTTATTCGTCCTCTTGGTTTTGTCTTATCAAGGCTTAACTAGGTCTCATTTATTTTTAAATGTTGGAGGTTTATCAATCATAGTTGCTCACCAAACCTTTGTGCTTAAAATGTCATGTATGGCCATGGTGATAAAAGAGTACCTCAAGTAATATTTTTTGCTTCCAAAAGTATTTCTCCATTAGATGAGCATACTTATCACTACAACCATTGAATCGTCCATGTTCATGATCAAATGGCAATTTGAAGAGAGAGAAGGGTAGATGTGGCTCTCATAAGTGCAACGGAGAAGGTAGTAAATTACTACGTGATGTACCGTGAGTTTACAATAATTTTGATGCATTATACTTGAAGTTCGTGTGCATCTTAGGCATTTTTTTTATTATATATGATGATATTTGGCCTGATTTTTCAGGAAATCAGTTAGAAGCAGTTGAAGTTGAATGTAGTTGAACTAGCAAAAAATTTTGACAACCATAAGCTAACTTACGATCCGTAAGTGGGAATCGTGGGTCAATTGTTCAAGAAAGTATGACCAAAGTGTGGAACTGAAGATGCAAATGATGGATCTTAGTCTGACTGAAGGATCGTGGATGTTGATCATCGATTAAATTAGAGAAGAAGAGTTTCAATTCTTGAACAACAGAGAGACATGGCGGATCATGCATAGACCTAAGGATCATGACCTACAGAACTAGGTGATAACCGTTGATTAAAGATTAAGAATTTTAGCCAATTAATGAAATACAGAGTAGACTCACGGACCATTGGTTGTTCCACAGTCTGGCGTGTGCTGTTGTCGATTGGAACTACTCGGACTGGATTTTCCTATTTTTTATTTTTCTACTTGGTTTAGGATTTAGTTTCTATAAATATAAGATGTATGTTTTGTTTTTGGGTTTTTAGAATTTTTGGGATATTTTGTTTCTACTTTGAGGATTATTTAGGAAACATTTTCGACAATTAATTCACAAAGTTTGGTTTATGATATTTGTGTTTGATTTTCAATTCAAGATTACGATATCCACCTATTATAATTGTAAGTTCATGATTTATCTTATTAAACCTAACATTAATTGTGAATTCTCAAGCATGAGTAGCTAAATCCACAACTAGGGTTGTGGGTAGCACGAATAATTAAAAATGTATGACTACGAGTTAAGTAATTCTAAAATAATGTTGATGCCTGTATTGTTAATCTTTTCATTTAGAATGCTTTTTAGCAATGCGCAACGTTAGAACTCGCTTCATTCCTACTTTCCAGATCGAGGTGGTAACAAATGAGAAATATATTAAACAACAAAGATTTAGAAGTATATAACCGCTATCTAGTAGCCTGACCCTAATAGTGCAAAGGTGAATGTCAGGTTAAGGGTAAGGGTTAGTAAAGCATACACTCGTAGATGAACGAAGTTGCATGGTGAAAATCCCTACTTCGAGGACCAATCATTTTGGTATACCTAACATATGAACCTTGCATGTTAACACTAGGATAGAGTTACTATTATTAGGAATACTACGTTAAGAGTTTGTGGGGAACACATATTCCCTAGTTTTCATCTCATATCGATATCTCAAACTTTGAATCTTGTTTAGTTGCTACTTATTGATACAAACCAACAAGCTGTTATTTTGTTCACAAATCCCCATTTTTCTCTTTTTAGAAAATAGTTTGATTGAACGTAAATAATTGTATGTTATCCCAAGTCTAAATCATATTCCCCGTGGGATCGATCCTAACCTAAAAGTTAGGTTCTTTATTTGACAATGACCGCTTGTACTTCTTTTGGCAAATGTAATTTGGACGTATCACTACTCATGTAAATAGAACTTGATATTTGAAGTATGATTTTATAATTTATGTGCATTTCTCATGTTCAACCTTTTGATCCATTGTTATTCCATGTGGTTTAATTGTGCAAACTTTGATCTCGCATAACTTGTATTGCGATTAATTTCCTACCTTTTATGGCTTTTTTGGTCTTGAGAGAAATAGTAGAATGACTATGATGATCGTATAATTAACCACACATGGGAGTTTAAAATTTATTCGTCCTCTTGGTTTTGGCTTATCAAGGCTTAACTAGGTCTCATTTATTTTTATCAAGGTTAGACGAATTCGAATTTGAGATGGATATTAAGATTTGGGTATATGAATTTTAATATACATCTAAATTTAATATGTTTTAAAAAACTTACATTCAAAATAATTAACATCATTTATATGGTTGTTGGTGGAGGAGATGGCTAGTGATGAAGGTTGTGGGTGCCGATTGGGAATGATGTTGGCTAATGGTGGTGGTGTGAATAGTAATTAGTTTTGAGGATGATTGATAGTAATGGTTCATGGTGGTAGTTGGTACTGACATCAAATAGTTGTGATAGATAAAAGTGATAGCAAATAGTGGTGGTGACTAATGACAATGATTGGCGATATATAATGACAATTGATGGTAG
Organism: Solanum peruvianum; assembly: GCA_027705065.1. Classification (NCBI taxonomy): domain Eukaryota; kingdom Viridiplantae; phylum Streptophyta; class Magnoliopsida; order Solanales; family Solanaceae; genus Solanum; species Solanum peruvianum. The sequence goes on from JAKWJD010001757.1 coordinate 48,888,248, forward strand.
TGATTGGTGGTTGTTGTAGTACTGATCATTGATCGTAATGGTACCTTGTGGTGGTGACAACTTGTTGTACTGATGTGACAAATGATGGTGGTTTTTTATAGTGGTAGTTCATATTGTTGGGGGAGTACAACGGTAGTTGCGAACTGTGGGTGATCATGGTAGCGGTAAATGGATGGAATCAATGAATTATTTTCTTTATAAAAATCTTTGACTAGACATTTAATGATGTTCCAACTCTGTTAGAAATCTTAATCATCCAAATATATTCATACCCATTAAGGGCTCATTTGTTTTTTTTGATAAGATAAAGAAGTTTCAAAGTGAATGCATATCTGAGCATTTTATTTAGATATATGAATCTGAATACACATGAATATTAAGATGAGAAAAGACATAAATTGACACCCAAAGTTGTCTTAAATTAACAAAAAGACACCTCAACTTTGTCGTCGTCCTATCACCCCCACAAAAATATTAAATATCTTTGTAAATATATCATTTTGACCTTTTTCTCCCTATGTTTGTTTGCAGATGACAAGTGTGAATGAGAACTTCCCTTTCAAACCGAATTTAAAAGCATTACATGTCAGTTCTTTCTCTATAATTTAATTACTTACTCCTTAAATGCACCATCTTTCCCAATTATTACTAAGAAACCATTAAAGATTTTAAAAAATAAATTATCTCCTATGTTGAACGAAATCAACCCAAAAAGGTAAGAACAATCTAACTTCTTGTTTTATTTAAAACTTGAGAAATCAAGTTTTCTTTTGTGATTAGGTTTTAAGAGAAACTATTTTTATAATGTCAAATACAATCTTGAATCATATTTGTAACGACTCGAACATTCCGAAGTTATGTATGAAAATGTGAGGTAAACCTAAAGACTTACTTTCAATGCAAAATGAAGCAAACTAAGCAGATAATCTTCAATTTCCTGCGTAATTTGAGAAGGAAAAAATGAAGATGAAAAAGTTAAATGGAAAAATAAAGAAAAAGAAAAACTATAAATTGTATTGATAGATGAAACATAGTGGGTCGTGTTAAACCAGTCTTTTAGTTGTATTTAAATTAAATTAATTGAGTAAAGAAGGGGGAATGCATCACACACATATTCAAAGTATATCGTTTATAAGAAAATGGATCAAAATGGTCTATTTACTACGAATTTCATACTTTCATGGGTAATAGGACACAAACATTGGTTTAGCACATGGATGTTGATTTCTATCATTGTTCATTGTAAATGCATGTTAGCATATGATCTAAACAATTTTCATTGTTTTTGTTATGGTTCCAAATATATCAATGATTTTAGACGCCCTGAGAATTAAAAATAAATCAAGGGAAGACATGGTCGAGATTATTTCCCGCCCTTCTTGCTATAGTGGCAAAAACACCGCTACAATGGCTTCCTCTATAGCAAAATAAAAATCCCGCCATAATAGGATCTTTGGGTTTTAGCAAGTGTGAATGGGAAAAAAAAGAGAGAATATGAAAAGTGAGAGAACTACTTTGGAGGGAAAATGAAAAGTCATTTGCAAAGTGCAAATGAAAAGTCATTCGCAAAGTGCAAATGAAGGAAACACTTCCATTACTTCTTAAAGAGCTAAGAAGAAGATGCCCCCTCGCGCCGTCGTCGTTGCTCGCTAGGCTTTAGATTTGGATTTGGATTTGGATTTTGCAAATGATGTGATTGATTGATAATTTTTTTGGACAAAATTTATTTAATCAGTTTTTGTTAAATCAAATAAATCCTGTTAATAATATCTCTTATAAATTTGCGGGTAACGGTAACATTCCGAAAAGTCATTACTTTTCCGAAAAGTCGTTACTTTCCAAAAAGTCGTTACTTTCCAAAAAGTAGTTATTTTCCTAACAGACACATTTTTTTCGATTTTTAAAACATTGAAAATTTTTCTTTCTCTGCATTTATTTTTCTCTCAAATAAAAATCAAAGTGTCGATCGACTGAGTCTGTGTGACTTGTTGCTGTTCTTAAGTTCATTGAAGTCAAAGAAGTTTGAGGTACCGCTATTTCTTTAACAGGTTTAATCCGTTTTATCTTGGGAGAAATTAATCCATAACCTTGGGTACAGTGAGGGGATTAAATTTCTTAAGGACACACATTAGTTTTTGTGAACTCGGATTCATTCTTGTATTTTATATTTTTTCTGCTTCATCTTATTTCTGTTTCTATTTATTAACCTTATAAATACAGGTTATTGTAAGAATAACAGGATCACCGTAGTTGGCCAGCCTCACAATTGTGGCCCCGACGAGGTGAGCCCAGAAATTGAATTTTTTTGCAAGGTTCTGTCATTTCTCAATCCTCATTATCAACGTTTATTCTTGAAATTCTATCATTGTCTTAAATGACACCTCAAGACTAGCCCCAACAATGCCTAAGTAAGAATCGTGCACCACCTTAACATAAAATCAATCATGTAACACTTTAGAAATACTGTTCATCATAATCACATTCTCACTTTCATATACAAAAATAGCCATTTCCCCCTATAGTTCTCAACCAATACGGACTGCCCTTAAATCAGAGTTTTCCTACTATCACTATTCATCCTTCTTCCTTTATCCATGATAAATACAAGCCTACAAATTTAAGACCAACTTAGTTTAACAAAATTACAAATTATTTCTAAACTAACAAAACAACCCTTTTATGGCCTTTTTTCGAATTACAATTTCTTAGTCATACAATAGAGTACAGTTCACAATTTCGCATAAGAGCGGATTTAGGCACATCTAAGGTGTGTCATGTGACACGGCTTCGTCAAAAATTTTTACCGAATACACCTATATAAAAAAATATTAAGGCTAAAACAATATACAGGACACTCCTCATAAACAATGTGGCTAGCCCAAGTAGCAGACACACCACGTTCCCTAGGTGATGTTGCGGGTTCAATTCACCAGGTGGTACATTTTCTTTTTCTCAATTTTTTATGAACATTTTCTGTTTGTTTTATTCACTTCTTAATTTTTTTCTTTTCTTAAAATTATTGAATTTTGTTTTAAATTCAAATAGATTTCTTCATTAAAAACCTACACACCCATTTAAATTCATTCAAAATATAATAATTTTTTTAAAGAATTAATGTAAAACTCAAAATCTCCTTTATCAATTAGAGTTATAGTTAAATAAAAATAGTGTTCATTTTCTTTCATTTCTTGTTCATCAATCATTGTTATTCGACATCTGGAATCTCTATATCACGTTAGTACTCTTTTTCTATTCATTTTTTCATCATGTGCTTGAACTTTATTTTTATTTTTATTTATTCATTATAATAATTTTATTTTTAACTATCTACTTGTTATAATAAAATAATCTAGAATTCATTAAGTTGATCAAATTTATCTACAATCCTCTATTATTTGATTCTCAATTACTAGTTGTGCAAATCAAATCATATTTGTGTAAATTTTTAATGGAGAGGTATTATTCTAAAAATATTTACAAATGTTCAAAGTCAACTTTAACGACTCAAGCTTCCACTGACTTGGAAGAACAAGCTATTGAGCGGTGAAGTGAAGGAATTGATTTAAATTCATTGCCGATTTATTTACTAATATTAAAATGTGAATGGTTTCATTTAAAATTTTATAATATTATCTAATTCAAAGAGGTCTCAAATTTTTGGAGTTCTAAAATAAAACTTTCAATTATTTTCTTCTTGAGTCATTTTTCTCCTTTTAATGGTAACATCGCTTAGAAAATTCCTACGTATGCCACTACTTTCACATTTTCAGGCAATATCCTATACATAATCACAATCATCAAGTTTTGTCATTGAATAAAGGGAAAGTACATAAAAATCCCCCAAACTTGGTCGGATAAATTACTTTAGTACTTAAACTATACGGGCGTTTAATACCCCCTTAACATCGTTGAAGTGATTAAAACACTCCTAAGGGATGATGTGATAGAGAATGTGAGTGCAATCTCTTGAAAGTGGATGAAAACAAAGAAAAAAGGTGAATTTTTAACAAATTATTTAAATAGTATTTTTATATATATTAAATCTTTAAAATATGTAAATTTTCTTAATAAGAGGTAAATGAAATTAGTGGATCCCTTTTTTTATTTCTTTAATTTTTTTCTTTTCATTTTGTTATCTTCTTCAATACACATCTTTCTCCATTGAAACATCTCCTCCTCCCTCTTCAACCCATCTCTATGCACGATTTTCATTTCATTAGTGTTTTACTAATTCGTAAAATTCAATAACAGTGTCAATTTATTGGCGTCAATTTCACTCTACATTATTGGTGTCGATTTGGCAAATGTAAACTTTCTTAAATTTTTAGTGACCCATTTAGATTTCTAGATCCATTCGAATATTTCTCATTAAATTTATATTTTTTATTTGAGTTGTCAAGAAAATATTGGCTTTTAAAAAAAATTTCGATTCTCCAAGTGGGTAAATTCGTTGGAGGGGTTCAAAGAAGATCTTGTGAATATTATAGTTAATTTTGTTCTTTAAACTGACTTAAAGAATTGTTGAATAATGAATAAGAAGAAAACAAAGTACTGAAGGTTGGAATAAAAGTGAATAACAAGGAAGAAGAAAGAGAGATGTGGGGGTATACATTTATAAATTAATCAATTCATATAATTATTTTCAAAATGTTTTAAGAAAAAATAGTGAATAAGTAAAAAAGAAATAAAAATTAATGACATGGTGCCTACATGGTTATGATGTGGCGCTTACGTGGCTATGTTGTGGCGGGTGAGAGTGGTGTTATAGTCTCAGGGTGGGAAAAAATTCACCTCAAAAATGTTAAGGGTGGTATTTAAACGCCCACGTATTAAGTACTAAAGTAAGTTATCCAACCAAGTTCAGAGTTTATTTTATAAATTTTCTCTTGAATAAAATTATGTTTATTACTTTTTAATCTCATCATGGATGACCATTAACCGATCATCCATGCATTTACATAGTCTCTAGGGCTAGCTACCAATTAAAACCTTCTCGATTTCAACTTTTCTTGCTTGTGTCATTTTAGTCGTGACAACAACATCTACTTCACTTTGTTGAGATACCAATTAAAATTCAGTGATACGTATTGGACTTAACCCATACAAAAAATGACATATTGCTAGGGGTGTACAAAAACCAAACCGATCAATAAATTGAACCAAAAATAATATTACTGGATTATTGGGTTAACAGACTTTTAATGGATTTATAATAAAATTATTGGGTTATCCATTTGATTGTGATTTTTAGTAATGGGTTATTTGGTAAATTGAAAACTCATTGAGATGATAGTAATTTATTACTTTGCCCTTCATAAATATTAAATAGTAACAGTTTAGTAGAATGAACATTGTATTAGTACTCTATACTGTAGTCTACACACTTCACACTTCACAATACTTCTACTTTAGATAAAAAATTCAAATCTCCAGCTTATTCTATTAATTGGTCAATTCCCTCTCTTATGACCCCTGCCAACACCCTAGCCCTTTGCCCTTCGATAATTTAGGGGATTGTCCGTGAAAATCTTATCTATCTGATCTATTGACTAAATCCAACACATACTTAAATAACTTGGACCGTTCAAAGATACCAAAAGTATCATCTACGGTGTTTGATTTTCAATTTCCGATCCACACAAGGATCATCCCACATTTAACACATTAATTTCGTCATGGACAAACAAGTGATGAATACCACATAAAGAATAAATTTGGTTCACCCATGGAACCCACACACAGAGAAAAGTCAATCAAAACTAATGAAATAGTTAATATGATGAACACATAACATAATTTGAATAATAGTTCAACTATCACCTACCATATACGACTCTTTCTAGACAAAGTTTCAGCTCATAATCCGATAACCCAAAGGTCACCACCCATCGAATAACACATTATTGGATACTAAAGGTGTGAATAGGAAATGAAGGGTTGTCTTAAAGGGTTGTGACTTTGTCGAAAGGTTGTGACCTTTATGAAAGGTTGTGTCTTTTCTAAAAGGTAGTGACCGTTTGAAAGGTTGTGTTTTTTAAAGGGTTGTGACCTTTCTAAAAGGTTGTCTTATTTCCAAAGAGTTGCTACCTTTACCCTTCGTTGGCTATAAATAAAAGTGTTTTCTCTCATTTTTCAGCATCAAATTCTTCCCTTGTTATGCATACATTTCTTACAAAACAAAATTGATCGATACTGTCTATGTGTGATTTGTTGTTGTCATTTTGAGTTTGTTGAAATTATTGAAGTTTGAGGTACTGCTACTTCTTTAATGGTTAATCTATTTTATCTTGGGAGGAATTAATATGTAACCTCAGGTACTTGAGGGGATTAAATTTCTTAAGGACACAGTGAGTTTTGTGGACTCAGATAGTTCTTTGTGTTTTTATTTTCATTTTTTATTTTTTCTGGTTTGCTAATCTGAATATAGGAGATAACAAGCTTAAAAATTTTAATACTAATGGTATTTTCTGTGATAAGAAAATTACTTCTATTTTTTGTGTTCTTTTTGTTGGAAGAAGAAAATGAAAATCATTTTATCACATGATAAAAGAGATTCGAAATGAATTAGTGTAGAATTCTCACGAAAGTATGGAGAAATCAAGGATGTATTGATGATCATAATGTTGAGACAAGCTTCTTATAGAGGAAATGAGTCTTATTCTAGTTATACCAGGATTTCTACTACAACACAAATAATTACATGAGTAGTATTGTATTATAAGTCACTACCTTATCCTACTCGACTCCTATAATATGCAATAGCTTAGTTGTATATAATTAAGAATTAGTAATCTAATCCTAGTATGACTCTAACTCTAACTCGTCAGCCTGCTTCGATGAACCTGTTCCTTTGACGTGTTCCATTAATCGTCAAGCTTCCTTCAGCACTTCCCCTCAAGATAGTGAGTGGATGAACTGTAACTCCTAGCTTGCTGCGAAAACCAGAGAAAAAAATATTTTGTTAAGGCTTTAGTATGAATATCAGCTAGATAATCCTTAAACTTCACACATTGAGTAAGAAGTTGTCCTCTGGCCACCTTCTCACGAACAAAATGATAGTCCATTTCAACATGTTTCTAGCATGCATAACGGATTTACTGTCATGTACAAGGCACTTATATTATCACAATACAACGTAGGAACATATCGAAGGAACACTCCAAGATCATGAAGAAGATACAAGATCCAAGTCATTTCCGTGGCACTGTAGGCTAGTGCTCTATACTCAGCTTCAGCACTCGATTGGGCTACTGTGGTATGTTTCTTGGAGGTCCAAGAAATAGAATTTGCACCTAAGTAGATACTATAGACTATAGTTGATCTCCTAGTTGTGGTACAACCTACATGGTGATTGTGAAATAATTCTGAGTCCAAAATGTAGAATAACTTTGATGTATCTCAGAATCCGTTTTACCCCTTGAAGATGTTCAATGTTTGAACTTTGCATAAACTGGCTTGCTAAATTCGCAACATGAGTGATAACAAGTCTTATGAGGGTCAAATATTGAAGGCTCTCTACTATCATTCTGTAAAACGATGTATCTACAAGACTTTCCACAGCTTCATGTAAACCATGTTTTTGAACCAAAGGAGTGGTTACAGCCTTTGCCAAAGTCATCTCTATTTTGGCCAACAGCTCAGCAACATACTTGCTTTGATTTAAGTGAACTCCACCTTCAAAATACTTCACCTCGATTATTAGGAAGAAGTGTAAAGGGACAAGATCTTTCATAGCAAACCCCTTTCCAAGTTGTAGAAACAACTCTGGGACATGAGATGGATTACTTCTTGTGACAATAATAGCATCCACATATAACAAGAAATTTTTTTTGTCTTTGTGAGTTTGAAAGGTAAATGAGAAAGGATCAGTCTTACTACAAATGAAACCAAGGTGTAAAAGATGCATCCTAAACTTATCAAACCAGGCTCTTGGGGCTTGTTTAAGACCATACAATGTCCTTTTAAGTAGACATACATGATAATGATACTGGGATCAATAAAATAAGGAGGTTGACTCACGTACACCTCCTCTTGCAAGAAACCATGGAGAAAGATATTTTTGACATCTAGTTGTCTAACTTCCCACTTTGAACTGACATCAATGGATAGAACCACCCTAATAGTTGTAGTTTTAACCACAGGACTAAATGTTTCTACAAAATATATCTCTTCAAGCTACAAGAATCCCCTCGCCACAAGTCTGACCTTGTATTTATCTATTGTTCCATCGGCTTTTAATTTTGTCTTGAACACCCATTTTGAGCCAACCAAGTTTATACCAGGAGATTTCGGCACAAAAATCCATGTCTTGTTAGTATGTAAAACATCAATTTCTTCCTGCATTGTTGCAAGCCAATGAGGTGATTTTAATGTTTCCTTAGTAGTATTTGGTTGTCTCGTAATTTTTGTGCTGCTGCGAGCAACAAGTGACAAGTGTTGTTCTTTCGCCTTGTTTCTGGTGATCATATGATGCCCTTGGGGTGCAAGAAGTACCTCAACTGGTACATCAATGAATGTAGTTAATTGGAGTGTAGAATTGTCAGGTTGATGATCAATTGATACATAAACTAAAGTGGTTGTTTGATGATGATCATTGGCTGGACCTATAAGAGCAACCTGTTCCTCACTGTTGCTGGCAGTTTCATAATCTGCAGCTCAAGTTTCAATACTATTGTATGGATCATCAACTTTAATGTGTTACTCAACATCTGATCCTGCGCCTGAAAGGTCAATAATACTCTCATCATCAATGGATGCATGAGATGTAGCAACATTTTCACTATTAATGTGTGGGCTAGCAGCATGTACTTCACCTGAATCAAAATTATCATGTGCCTGCAGTTTAGAGAAATATTCAACAAAAGTAGCAAGGTGAGGTGAGACATCAATGCTAGTCTGAAATTGCTTTGGACACATATAGGGTAATGTGTTTTCATCAAACACAACATGTCTGGATATGTAAACCCTCTTTGTAGAGGGATGATAGCATTTATATCCTTTGTGTAAGTTGTTTTACCCTATGAGCACACGGGAATAGGTCTTTGGAATGAACTTATTGTTACCCTTGATATATGAAAAACATCTACACCCAAACACTTTTAGGCTGTTGTAATCAAGTTGTTCCCCATAGAACTTAACAAATGGAGTCCCCATCTTTAAGACTGATGAAGACAATCTATTGATGAGGAATACTGCAGTTAGCAAAGTTTCAACCCAGAGAAACAAAGGTAGGTTAGCATTAAGTAGTAAAGTTAAGTAAGTCTCCACAATATGCATATGTTTTCTATCTACAACTCCATTTTGTTTAGGTGTTAGGACATGAAATATATCTCACAATGCCATGATCTTCCAAATGCTTAATGAAGTCTATTTGGATAAACTCACCACCTCCATCACACTGAAAAATCTTAATATGTTTAGAAAATTATTTTTCCACCATTTTTTGAAATTTCAGAAAGACTTCAAAGAATGCAGATTTCTTTTTCAGTGGATAAATCCATGTATATCTTATGTGATCATAAGCAAAAACAACATGATATTTCATATGTTGGGAAGATTCTATAGGAGCAGGTCCCCATAAGTCACAATGAATTTCCAATAAAGGTTCTTTCTCAATTTTATTTCTCAAACCAAAAGGAAGTTTACAACTCTTTTCCAACTGACAACTAGAACAAACAATAGGCATTTTATTCCAACTACTAACATTGATGCAACTATTACCACTCAAAACTTTTAAAGACATAAGACTAGGTTGTCCTAATCTAGTATATCATATGTTGTCTGACATGTTCCAATCGTGTGCAGCAGTCAAGGCATAGAGATTATTATCTTCCAAAGTATAAAATCCATTCCTTTTAGATATTTTGGCCAGCAGTGCCCTTGTCCTCTTGTCCGTTACAACAAAGTTAGTTTCATAAAAATCAAGAGTATAAGAATTATACTTTGCAAACTTACTAACTGAGAATAAATTTTTATTGATCTTACAAACTACAAGAACTTCCTTTAACTTTAAACCTGTTCCAGATATGTTTCAACATGTGTAATGTTTAAAAGTTTGATCCATTCCCAACAATTATTTTATTGGTCCATTGTAGTGTTTAAGATCATTTAGGATACCTGAGTTATGTGTCATATGGCTACTTGCTCCAGAATCCACATACAAGGTGTCATCAGTAGTATTTTGTAGATTAATAGCAGTCAATGCTTGTGGTAGCTCATATGTGGCTTGGTAAAAGTAATACCACCTGTTAAAACACTTAAGAGCAATATGATTATTCTTACTACAAATTTGACACACATCAGGATTGTCCCTTTCATGACTTCTACTTAAAGGACTATTCTGAGGACTTGGTCCATTTCTGCTGTTATAAGGACATGTTCCTTGTCCAGCAGGCTTGAAGTCTCTTCCTCTTGAATTAAAGTTATTGTTTCCTCTTTTTTAGAGTGGTTTCCTCTTCCCTAGCCTCTTTGGGCAGAGAATGCCATGTTAAGGTTTTGTTGAGACATTTCTTCTTCATCCTCCCTCATATCAAAACTCTGAGAGAATTAACAAAGTGATTAAGAATAGGATATGGTGTCTTACCTAGCATGAAAATCTTGAAGGTCTTGTACTTAAGACCTAGAACTCTAACAAAATTAATCACTTTGCTATCTTCAAGTACATGCTTGTGAATGGCTGCAAGACCATCACATATGTCTTTGAATTCCTTTCATTTTCGTTTCTAGGTTCACACTTTGCAGTTGTTGCTTGAGCTAAAACTCCTTATCTTTAATTGCTTGAAGATTTGCTTCTTCCAAGCATTCCCACATCTCCTTGGACGTTAAGCAACCTATGATCAGGTACATGCTTTCTTCTATCAAGGTGCCTGAAATCCAACTCCTTAGTTACACATCCTTCTCCTCCCAGCCATCAACAATATTGTTGTCTTCTGCACCTTTCTCGCCTGTCACTGTTTTCTTAGTAGACTGTCCAGTGGAATAGGTTGCTTTAGGTGAATCTATGATGAGGCAGGTTAATCTCATCACTTGAATCAACTGAGTCATTTGTGCCCAACATATAAGATAATTCGTTGTCTTAACTTTAATAGAGTGAGACAGAATAAGATGATGAAGTGAAGAGGTCAAAAGAGTGTTAGTAGAAGGGGCCATTGCAGTTTGATAATTTGGTTATTTTTGCTTTGATCTAATATGTTAAAGAGAAGAAAAACTTTATTGCTCTGATACCACGTAGAATTCTCACGAAAATATGGAGAAATCAAGGATGTATTGATGATTATAATGTTGAGTTACAAGCTCCTTATACAGGAGAAGAGTCATATTCTAGTTATACTAGGATTCGTACTACAACACAAATCACATGAGTAGTATTCTGTAATAAGTCAAATATCTTATCCTAGTCGACTCCTATAATATGCAGTAGCTTAGTCATACATACCTTAGGATTTAATAGTCTAATCCCAGTATGACTCTGACTTTAACTCGTTAGTCTGCTTCGATGAACCTGTTTCTTCTGTGTGTTCCATCAGTCATCAAGCTTCCTTCAACATTTAGTACTACTTCAATATGTTCGAGTATATTTTCTGTAGTAAGTTTTTCTTGGATGAGTAAGATTAATCTTATTTTATTCCCCAAGTGCATTCAAGCATTGCAGCCCTTCAGTTTTCTTTTCAATGAGAAAGTTATTTTGTGCATAAAGGCTAATGTGAGCACCTTAATGAACATATGTTGTCTCCTAAAAATATTTGAACATGAGTTTAGTTTATCTTAGGAAAATTGGAATATGATCAAAATTGAGGAAAAAAAATAAGTTGCAAGAAAAGTGACTTACATGGAATCATTGTTGGTAGATAGAATATCATTTAATGAGAGGAAAAATTAGGTTCTACTTTTGTTTCCCTTGATTTTTTTGTATCCTTTATAAGTTATGAGATTTATTTCATAAATGTTAGGATAGATTGTCATTATGTGATGATCTCAAAATATATCTTTATTATTATTCATATGTACTTTGTTTAGAGGAGAGAAAAAAAACTTTTTGTTGTTTTTTACTCCATGTGAAATTTAATTATTTTGGAGACTAAAATCTTATGGGGTTATTTTTCTCCGTTGGTATGAAGAATATAAGAACTTCATGAACAAATCAAAGTGTGCATTGGTTCGAAGATATAGAAACTTCACCAATATGTCAAATACTCAGTTTAAATGAACATTCTGACTTAAAGAGTACAAAATCTTCGTCAGGAATATTTAGGCTGAAGGATTCGAAAAAGATAACATCTTCTTCGTTAACTAGAAACAGTGTTATATTTGAGAATTTTGGAGATTAAAATTTTTTTGGCTTACTACTCTGTCTTAATGTCAAATTGATTAGAAGAATATAAAAACTTCATCAAAATTCGAGATTCATTCAGTTAACGATTAGAAGAATCTAAAAAACATCATTTTTAAACTAGAAACAAGTTATGTAACGATTGAATCTTTATTGTTAGTATTCTAAATGATAAGTGGTCTGTCTAATTGTGACATAAAGGGGAAAAAATTAGTGACAAAAAATTAGTGATTTCTGTGCCAGTAATGGGTGCTTCTATGGATTAAATCTCCAAAAGAAGGTTTCGTGTTGCCAATGTGTATTTGATGGTATATAATTTGAAAGAATGAAAAAAAAATATGTAAAAAAATTAAATACTTGAAAAATATATTTGAGAATATATTAAAAATGAGAGGGGTTCTTTACTTGTGATAAAGACAAAATTAGACTTACTATCTAATTAAAATTTGAAAGAACAAGATATGAAATGTAATGACATTCTTGTATTATGTTAGAGCCACAAAATTCTTGGTGTATATTTGATATTGTGGTCGTTGAGTCTCTCTTACTAGTATACATTATATGAATAGTATAGACCCACAAAATCGTATTACTCATTTGAAAAGATTGTATTCTTTGATGAAAAAGTGTCACTTCAAATATTGTGATTTTCATGAAAAGATATGTTTATTCAAATAAATTTATTTTTATAGGCATGAACATTGGTGAAAGGTGATCTTTTATGTTTGTGTTGTAAAACAAACATTTGGGTCATAAGCCCTTATTAGACCTATAAGACTATGATCATGGGTAATTTCTTTAACAAATTGAATGTTATGAAAAGGTCCTTCTGAAAAGAACATTTGTCAAGATGTTCATTTTGAAACAATGTTTGTATTTGACAAAGTTATCAAAAGAAAAGAACAAAATATTTGCAAGAAAAGTTATCTCACGGAAGGTCTTTTCAAACTCAGTATTAGTGTCTGTTCTTACTTGCTTGAATCAAATTGTTTGTGAATTTTACGCTTGATACATGTCAATTACAAACCCTTGCGAAAGCTGATCAACTTAGAAGTGTTGCCTAACTTCTAGTGCAATAAATTAAAATGTCAAGTATGTGTTGTTGAAAGGAATTCAAATCCGTTATAATTGATTTATACTGACATTTGTGATATGAAGTTAACACCGTCTTGTAGTGGAAAAAAATGTTTCATATATTTTATTGGCAGTTGCCCTATATACTATTATTTTTATTTGCTAGATGATAAGGATGAATCAATAGAAATATATAGGCAATATAAAATTGAAGTTGAAAATCAGTTAGATATAAAGATTGTCATGATTAGAAGTGGTAAATATGGAGAATATGAATATTCTTTTGCAAAAATATATTTTGAAAATGGAATCATCCATTAAATTACTGCACATACTCACCTCAATCTAATAAAATTGTTGGCAAGGAAAAAACCAAACTTTGAAGGAAATGTTGCATGTCCTACTTATAAGCTCATGTTTACAACAAAATTTGTGGGGGAATGCTCTCATTATAGCAAAAGAGAATAAAAAAAACTTGTATGTTCGAAAGAGACAAACAAAAAGTTTTATTTGTTAATAAAGGGAGCAACAAATAGAAAACTTTTGTTTGTTAAGAAAGGGAGCAACAAAAAGTTTTATCGGACTTTATTGTATCCAGATAGGAAATTGTTTGTCTTCTCTTAAAATATATACAAGCAATAACTCTTGAAAGGCAGTGATCTAACAATTTCCAATACAATATATTCTATATGAGCATGGATATAAGGGAACTATTCCCAAACAGGTCAAAATAGGACCTAGGACTGTGGATTGTATGTTCATTAGATATGCTACAAATAGTAAAACATGTTGATTTATGGTTCATAAGTTTGAACCATCGAATAGTCAAATAGAAGGTCTAAATGACCTTGGAAAGAACCAAAGGAAAATGTGCTTAATAAGGAGATTCGGAGGCGTAGTAAATGCCAATGGACAAAAGACTTCTTCCGGGTTTCATTTTGTAATATTTTTCTTGAAAATGAATCCACATAGTCAAAGAATATATGTCTTTGTCTTTTGTGGACTCATCCTTTTTGGAAAGAGGCTGTCAATAGTAAGATAGATTCAATATTGAGTAACCATACTTAAAAGTTGGTTGATCTTCCTCCAGGAAATAAACTTTTGGGTTCAAAGTGGATCTACAAAAGGAAAATAAAGTTGATGAAACTATTGACAAATACAAAACAAGACTTATTGTCATAGGCTATAGACAATAACAAATCTTTTATTATTTTGACATATAATAGCCTCTAACTTAGTTACATCAATTCAGATGTTAATTACGCTAGTTGTGAATTTGTCAAAGTGGATGTGAAAATTTTTTTTGGAGAAAGAAATTTACATGGAACAACCCGAGGGTTTTTTGGTTTCTGATAAAAAAATGTGTAAACTTGTTAAGTCACTATGGACTAAAAACAAGCGATCAAATGATGACATGCGAAGTTTGACCAAACTATATTGACAAATGAATCTATAGTAATGAATCTGATAAATGTTCTACATTAAAGACATTCCAAATCACAAGTTTGTTTTTATGTCGATGACATGTTGATCATCAAAAGAGACATATCTGACATAAATGCTACTAAGCATATGGGTTACTTCGATATGAAAGAAATTGAAGTTCCTGATGTGATTGAAAAGGTACTTGACAAGTTCAAGTAGTTGGATTTCAATATTGACTAGACTCCAATAAACGTGAGCTTTATAGTTCAAAAGAATGAAGGAAAAAGTGACTCGCAGTTGGATTATTCTAGAGTATTGAGAAGTATGATCTATATCATTAAGTGTACGCGATGAGATATAACATGTGCTATTAGTAAATTGAGTCGCTTCACTAGTAATCTTTGTCAAACTCATTGGGTGATAATAAAAAGAGTTTTGGAGTATTTAAAACATACTAAAAACTATTATTTTTCATTATAACTAATATTCAACAGTATTGGAAGAATATAGTACTGTAAATTGAATCACACGTCAAATGAAGTAAAATCCATGAGTGTATACGTATTTACTTTTGGTGGAGGAGCAGTCTCTTGGAAATCTTCCAAACAGAAATGTATCACTCTCTCTACTATGAAATATGATTTAATCACTCTAGAGAAGGCCGGTGAAGAAGTTAAATGACTCCAAAATTTCTTGAAAGATTTTTGGCCCTTACCTTTAGCTCTAGTATGCATATATTGTGAGAGTTAATTTGCGATAGGTAAGGCGTGGAGCATGATGTATAACGAAAAATCTCGTCATATATGACGTTGACATAATATCATTACAGAACTACTCTCAGGTGGAATTTATCATAATAGACTATGTTAGGTCAAGGAATAATGTGTCCGATCCACTTATAAAAGGCCTAACTAGAGAGAGAGTTGATAGACTATCAAAGGGAATGAGACTATCGCTGAGGACAAGTCATTGTGGCGGTAACTCTAACTACAAGACTGGAGATCCCAAGATCTAGTTTCAAGGAGATCAAACAAAGTCATTCATCACATTGTTAAAATAATTTTTTAAGACAATGTTAAGTAACAAGGATAAAAGCATTAGGACTTTTTAATGGTTTCTATGTTTGATACAGAGTATATCAAATGGTGTATCACGAAATAACACATTTAGAAATCATCTATGTAAGTATGAAGTGTAAGTCGCTTCAAGGGTAATCAGGTAAGGCCAATTCTCTACGCACTTATAAACCAAGACGTGTTCATGGCTGTAATGAACAAAATAATGAGAGCAAAAATAGTTCAAGGTTTGATTGTGTGACTTATGTTGTCTAGGTACACACCAAAGTTTAACGGTTCAAAGATATAAAATCTACCGATTGATCGAGTATATCCGATATATGTTCATTATGGAAAGTTCAAAAGGAAATCCACTTATCCAGATGCGATCAATCCTTATTTACGAATCACACAGTTTTTCATGCATATATTTTAACAATAGTCACTCCCTATTCATGTGGGGGATTGTTAGGTTCTAAGGGTATGAACATGAAAGAAAGGGTTACGGCTCTCCTAAAGGGTTGTGACTTTGCCGAAAGGTTGTGGCCTTTATGAAAATTTGTGACTTTTATAAAGGGTTGTGACCGTTTAAAAGGCTGTGCCTTTTCCAAAGGGTTGTGACCTTTCTAAAAGGTTCTCTTATTTCAAAAGAGTTGTGACTTTTACCCTTTGTGTGCTATAAATAGAGAGATTTTCTCTCATTTTTTGGCATCAAATTCTTCCCTTCTTATGCATAAATTTCTTATAAAACAAAATCGATCGATCATGTCTGCATGCATGATTCGTTGATGTCATTTTGAGTTCGTTGAAATAATTAAAATTTGAGATACCACTAGTTTTTTAATGGTTAATCTGTTTTATCTTGGGAGGAATTAATTTGTAACATCGGGTACTTGAGGAGGATTAAATTTCTTAAGGACTCACATTGATTCTGTGAACTCGGATAGTTCTTTGTGTTTTTCTTTTCATCTTTTATTTATTTTGGTTTGCTAATCTGAATACAGGAGATAACACACAACAACAATCACAAGTACAACATTACTAACCAAGTATCTTATCATCCTAAACCACAACAATCAATGCATTTAACCATTCAAACTTTGTGTCTGAAGGCTATGTATGAAATCTCTCATAAATCTACGACAAATTATGCATTTTGAGACATGTCCAACTACTATGTTTAGCCTAGCCTACATAGACGTCAAACAACTGTTGAAGAAATATGAACATGAACTTCTAGCTTCACGGGGAGAATCCTTATGCAAGTGGGTCTTGAATTCATGGGCCTATTTGCACTAAAATGCCTCCTCTCTATTGTTCCAAGTTTGGAGCCGTCTAAGAGGATTTTTGAAGTAACCTTCATCTGATTTTACCACCAAAGAGGAGGACTCAAGTTATAAAGTTCAAGATTTTTAGGTTCAGGTCCCATTAATCCCCGCTAAAGCGGCCTGGAAAGAGCTATAGTGGAGGCGTCATAGTAAAATAAATTGCTAGCGAATGGCGTCAGGTCAAATTAAATTTAAATTCTGAAATTTTTTCATGTCTCCCCAATTTAAATTGGCAGTGTATGTCAAAAAATTTGAGGTGTCTTTTGAATAACGTCGTAATAACAAGGGTGGACAAGACTAGTATACGCGTGATGATTTTATTTTATAAATTATGTCGGCTAGTATCATTTTTTATGTTGTTACCTTCCTCAAAGAATAATTTTAATATTTTTTTCTATATTATTAACGGTTTATTTAATTTATTGGCAGAATTATTGAAAATTTTACTTTGATTTACTGCCTTAATAAAAAAAAATTATAAACTAAAGTTATATCAGATATTACACCCCTTAGATTCATGGAACTTATACGTTGTATTTCGGAGCTTAAAACCCTCACCCAATATTGCATAAAACTTCTCGTGTTATGCTCGTACGTTTTAAAACATTGCACAAGATATAATAAGAAGGATACAATTAGAACTTATATATTGCTAAAACCTTTTTTTTATTTCACTAGAAACAAAGGAGCTCCAATCAAGTGTATTTTTTTTTTTAACAAACTTGGGGCAAAAAAAAAAAAAAAGATGACCGTTGAAAATAAGTAGTCATTATATCTAAATAATTTTTAAAAAAAATACACAATGGCATGCAACTTCATAATTTTTGTCAAACCTTTTTTATTAGACTAAAAAAATGAAACTCGAAGTTAGTTTTTCTCCAATTATTTTGTCATGATAAGAAAACACACAATTAAAATAAATAATCATTGTATTTAAAGAAGAAATACATAGTTTGTACATTATTTTTGACGAAACAACTTTTATTTGGCTAAAATGGAGTTCAAGCTATATGGTCTACATGATTACTTCACACGTCTTATAAATATATACATGTTTTTGCACTTCTATTCCTTGTGGAACCAAACATGTACTCCCTCTGTCCACTTTTATATGTCATGTTATCCTTTTTGAAAATTAATTTAAGTAGTTTTCAAAGTTAAATTATATTACTTAAATTTGATATTTTAAACAAAAAATTTAAATAGTCAAAAACTATAAATTACAAATCTTTACCATCGTAAAATGTTTGTCAAAGTTCTAATTTGACTCTTAAAATAGAAACTATAATAATTAAAAGTGATAGAGAGAATATAATAGGAAAGTGAGATTTGTGAATTTTAATCTGAAAAAAGAAATGAAAAGAGCAGAAAAAAGTTTAGGGTAATTTAAGAATTATACCAAAAAAATTAGGATGAGTAATTATATTAAGTTTAAATTTTAAGAAAACCTATTTTGAATAGGAATCAATTGCAGGCTGCCTTATTTTTGTATAAATAGGACCTTATTGGCATACCGTTCCATACTAAAGCGTTTGATCTTATGAAGCAAGTAAGTTCTTTGGTTTAATCTCCCAAGCGTAATTTTTCTGTTCTTTACCAATTTTATGAGATTGCTTCGATAGTATTTTTTCCAGATGAGCTCAATCAATGCCTTCTACTTCGCCTCTTTCTGTGGCACTAATTTCCCTCCAAATTCAAATTGAGAAACTTCCCCCAAATTTTATGCTCTCTTTTAGCTGCGTAACTTGTTTATTTTGTTGGATCCCTATATTCATTATGCCTTGCCTTGCTAAGTGTTAATAATCATATAACATAAAATTAGTTTTTCTAGTAAGGTTTTAAGTTGTCAATACTTTATGAATTGTTGATTGTAGATGTCTGTGTTAGTGGAAACAAAGATGAAGAAACTTTATGGTATGGTTGATACTAAATCTCCCTCCACATTTAAGCGTCTAAAAGTTGATGCTACCCGCAATTTTCCTGAAAATTGTGCTTCATTTATTTGTCAAAACCATGGAACCAGAGAGACCAGCCTGGAATTTCCATCCACTACCAAGCCTGTAATAGTCGAGACCACAAGGAATTTTCTTGAGAATTGTGGTCCATTTGTTCGTGAAAACAACAGAACCAGAAAGATCTACCTGGAATTTCCATCCAATACCAAGCGTGTAAAAATAGACTCTAGGAGGAGTTTTCCTGAGAATTGTGGCCCTCAAAAGAGGAACGGAAATGATACTTAATGCTCTGTTGACGCTGATAACAAAAGTTGTTCTAAAGTAGAGTCAGCTGAATCAAGTAATTTTGAGGCAACTGGAAATACCTCATGTTGACTTACTAATGGAAACCAACCTTCGAAATTGAAAGAAGAAAATCATCAAGTTCAAAATCCGTCAACTAATACATTTGATTGGTTTATAAAAGAGGAGCCTATTGAAAATGGACCAGAATTGCCTACTGTTGTTTCACAAGAAAATCTAATCAAAGCTCGAAAAGAACCTAGTAATGAAACAAGCCAGAAAGTTCACCATGAAGAAGTTTCTGATGATGAGTCCAGGAGTTGGGTAGTTGATGGTGATGACATTTCCATTTTAACATGCTCCGAGTGGAACTCACTAACATCAGCTCTCAAGGCCCAAAGTACTGATGTAAGAAAGGTGGCAAGGAGGGCGAGATCATACACAAGTGTTCAGATATTTTAGAAGATTTCAAGTCATTGCCCGACATCATACGTCCTGAGCAGCAATATGAATCTGTGTTCATGAAGAAGCAAATGGATCTCGGAGTTCCTCAAGAAAATTCAAGGAATCCTGCTGTCATGTGTGGTGTTTCTGGTCATGGATTCTCAACTAAATATGAACATATTCATGAAGTAAAACAAGTTAGAGACACTCTGAAACTTTTCGATGACGTATATACTAAACTTTTGCAAGAAGATAAAGCAGAGAATCCTGAAGGACGATCCAAAAGACAAATCCTTATAGAGGCAGCAATGACTTTGAAAAATCAGAAAAAGTGGGTCAATTGTGAGTGGACTTTTGGACATGTTCCTGGAGTTCAAATCGGGGAACAATTCCGGTTCAGGGCAGAACTTGTTATGATCGGATTACATCACCAATTTATGAATGGTATCAATTATGTGAATATTGGCAGCAAATATGTTGCAATAAGCATTGTTGATTCTGTTCGGTACGATAACTAGGCCATATCTTCTGAAACATTCATTTATGTAGGTCAAGGCGGGAATCCAAAAGTATCCGTTAATGCGAGAGTGGAAGATCAAAAGCTAAAGGGGGTAATCTTGCCTTGAAGAACTCCATGGACATGGGATGTCCGTGAGAGTTATTTGTGGTCGAAAAAGAGTGAATGGTGAAAAGAGTGATATAAGATACATTTACAATGGGCTCTACACTGTAACCAAGTGTTGGGAAGAAATAGCTCCAACTGGAAAATATGTTTTCAAGTTTGAACTAAAGAGAAATCTTGGCCAACCAAAACTTAATCGTGAAATAGTGTCACGGCCCACAAGTTTAAGCAATGTAGATCATTTTCATGTTAACAAAGCAACAAAATCGATTATGGAGTCAGAATTTGTTATTGACTATGATGTCTCGCAAGAAAAAGTGAAGATACCAATGTGTGTTGTCAATGCAATAGATGATGAGAGACTCCCATAATTTACTTACATTACCAACATACGATATTCAGATTTGTATTACATCTCTACGCCTCAAGGTTGCAATTGCATAAGTGGATGCTCCAATTCTGGGCAATGCTCTTGTGCTTCTAGAAACGGAGGTGAGGTTCCATACAACACAAGAGGCTCTATTGTTAGAGCACAACCTGTTGTTTATTGAGTGTGGCCCGTCTTGCAAATGTCCCCCTTCTTGCAAAAATAGAGTTAGCCAACATGATCCTCGATACCATTTGGAGGTTTTCAAGACCGAATCGAGAGGATGGGGTTTGAGGTCACGAGATCGTATATCATCCGGAAGTTTTATATGTGAATATGTTGGGGAGTTGCTTGATGAAAAGGAAGCTGAAAGTAGAATAGATAATGAAGAGTACTTGTTTGATGTTGGCAACTATGATGAAGAAATCCCAAAAAAGAATCCTATGCGTGATAATAACCTCAAAGTTGAGTCAGATTCTTTGCGGAGGAAGGATAAATATGGCTTTGCCCTTGATGCGGTTAGATATGGGAATGTTGGAAGTTATCAACCATAGTTGCTCACTAAACCTTTACGCTCTCATATAATGTTTTTTGCTTTTAAGAGTATTGCTCCATTACAGGAGTTTACGTATCACTATAACTATGGTCATGTTTATGATAAAAATAGTAATCTGAAGAGAAAGAATTGTTGATGTGGCTCTCAGAAGTGCCAGGGGAGAATGTACTAAAGAATTACTCATGTAATACAATCCCTCTTGACATGATGTTTAAAGTATAATTTTTATAATATTTGCACTTGTCATTTACGTTTTAGACTTGCTGAAATAAGGCTTACTTGTCTTAAAAGCAAATGTCTATTTTCCTATCAAGTAGTGAAATTTGTACACGATCGCAACAGTTGTGATATAATGTATGCGTCCACTTATAATCAATGAACCAGTTCCCTGACAGAATATAAGTGCAGAAAGTAAGTAACTCAAAGTAAAATGAACGCAACAATTTTATGTGGAAACCCCTTGCTCAAGGGAGGAGAAAACCATGACCTATGCTCACAAGATTTTAGACCCAACTCCATTTAACTATCAAAGGAGCAAAGGTTCAGATTACAAACTCTTTAATCTGTTCTCCCTTACTGTAGCGAATCTACTATCGATAAAAGAACTAAGCAATAGCTTTATTGCCCACTAAACCAACTAACTCTAGCCGACCTAGACTTCAAGACCTCAACAAGGCTACCTCTAGCCACCAACTCGGATCTCAAGGATCAAGGAATAAAACTAACAGCAACTCCGCTGCACCAAGCAACAACTCAGTTGCCCACTGCACCAACTAACTCTAGCTGATATAGAATTCCACTAAGCAGCAACTAAGTCACTACACCAACTAAGTCTAGTTGATATAGACTTCAACAACCCGACATAGCTAACTCTAGCTAGGAATCAGAAAACTCAACAAGAACAAACAATATAATTCCTTTATAGATCAGGATTAGATCTTACAAGATTAAGCACTAAAATATACACTCCAACAAGTAAGAATAAGGATATCTGTATCAGGTCCTCCAACTATTCTTTAGCAATATTTTCTTACGAGAATAAATATGCATGAGGAAAATTCTGATTTTAAAATGCTTGTGTGTGATAATGGAGAACAGACATATTATAGGATGAGCACAAACACAAAAAAA
Source organism: Solanum peruvianum (assembly GCA_027705065.1). Lineage (NCBI taxonomy): Eukaryota > Viridiplantae > Streptophyta > Magnoliopsida > Solanales > Solanaceae > Solanum > Solanum peruvianum. The sequence goes on from JAKWJD010001757.1 coordinate 48,910,815, forward strand.
TAATCTCATTGGCTAAAGGGTTGTTGTACAGTGGGAATCGTGCACCAACCACAACCGTTTTTTGCAGGCTTTTGACAGCTGTAGTTTCTTGTACAGAACTCATAGCTTCGTATGGGGATCAGGTCCAAAGTTTGTTTTCAATAATCAAAACTTCAACGCTCATACATAGCTTAAAATAACAACTTGATTCTTTCACCATTGTAATTAATAAGTAAATTTTTCATTGAATCAACACGATATGATTGTTCATTTAAAGGTATTTTGTTGATTCTCTTCAGCTTCTGTCATGTATGCTTATGGTTGTGAATTAATCAACTGGATTTTTTTTGTTCAGCTTAGCTCTTGGTGTTGATCATTGAACTCAATTTTTCTTTGAAACTAGATTTTTGGCTTGATGTATTTTGGAAGTTTGGACAGCTTTTACATGGCTCTGAATCAGATTACTATCGAAGATAACTATTTATAATTGAAGAGCTTTTGTATGAACGTGGGGGGTTCCCAATGGTATCTCAGGTCTGCATACCATCAAATTAGGATGGCACACTTGATATCCACAAAACCGCATTAAGAACATGTTTTGGCCACTGTGAGTTCTGTATGAACGTGGGGGGTTCATGTGGATCACTTTTCAACTATTACAGACACAACTTGTATGCCAAGCTCTCCTAATGTCGCTTTTCCACAAGAAGTATTGAGTTCCTGGGACACTATACGTATTAGCTGCTGGTATAGCTACTGATTCAAAGAAGATTCTTACTATTCAGAACTGACCTATTCCTACAACCCCTAAGCATATCGGAGGGTTCCTTGTCATTGTAGGATATTATAAAATATTTATCGAAGGTTATGGTTATATAAGTAAAAATGGAACTATTTAAATGGAACGAAGGAGCTAACAGGGAATTTCTGCACTTAAAGGCAGAAGGATGCGCTGATATCTGCTTCCGTGTTAGTTGTTCTTAACTTAAGCTTGAGTTGTGATGTTGGCATAGGAGCTGCTATTATGAAGCAAGGGCAACTTATTGCTTACTTGAGCAAAGGCCGTTCTCTACCCCACAAAGTTTTGTCTGTTTATGAATAAGAACTTTTTATTTTGGTAATGTCTGTATCTAGATGGTGTCAGTATCTCACAATTAAGACCTTCAATGTCAAAACTGATCAAAAGGTCTTAAAATTCCTGCTTGAACAATAGCTTCATAGTGGAGCCCAGTTGAAAATTATTACCAAGCTGATGCAATTTGATTTTACTAATGAATATATGAAAGATAAGGAGAATAAAGTTGTTGATGTTTTATCTCAACTTCCTACAAAGTGTCTTGGTCAATGTTTTATGATGTTCACCAATGCTTCTGGCCTGGTTGCAAACATAGATAAGAGCAATGTATACTTTGGCGTAGTTAACCAACAGATACAAGAGGAGATATTGAAGGTTGCAGTTAGTTTAGGGGGATCTGTCATTTAGATATCTTGGAGTTCCTTTGACTACTAAAAGGATTTTCATAGTACAACGCAAGCCATTTCTAGGAAAGATGCTAAGTAGGATTACAAGTTGGACGACTAAATTTTTAAAATCATATGCAGGAAGAGTGGAATATACAAGCTAAACAAGCTTCATAGGTTGTGCAAAGGATTTTGAAGGCTTCTAAACATGTAGAAAAGGGTGGGTACACTGAGGCATGTATAAGAGATATGGATAAGTACTCTATTAGCAGAATCTATTTGCATGGAGAAGGTAGGATGGAGATCACTAGCCTGCACAAATAGTGGACCTCCTAAATGGATATTCATTATGTATCTCGTCGTGAATAGAAGGCTTGCAACTAAAGATAGATAGGCAAAATGGTCAGGGTATAATCCAGTCCCTTACATGTCCTCTATGTCAGCTGGTGAATGAGGATCTAGATCATCTCTGTTTTTCTAGTGTTTATATACTACAAATGTGATGGAATATGTGTGTCCACTATCAGTCAACTAACCAGGTTCCTTGACTTAGCAATGAAAAATAAATAATGGACAGAAAACGATACAAGAAGCTTATGTGGAAACATCCTTGCTCAAGGGAGTAAAATCACGACGTGTCACACAGGATTTTCAAGCGTTTTCACTAGTCTTCTCAAGCAAAAGTGAAATGCAGATTACAACTAAATGAGATTAAGCTATTAATCTCAAAGTTAAGTAATAACTCTATTATTTATTGAGTCTAAGCAGATACCACACTGCCCACTAAGCCATCCAACCCTAGATAACTTAGACTTTAACTAAGCGGATACAACACTGGCCGCTAAGGTATCAATCCTAGATAACTTAAACTTCAACTAAGCAGATACAACACTGCCCACTAAATCAGCTAGCTCCGAGGTGATTTAGAATTTGACTAAGTAGATACCACAATGACCACTAAACTAGTTACCCCTAACTGATTTAGATTTTTTCAAAGAGAACAAAAGATCTGAATCCTTTATAGATTATGAATAGATTTACAATATAAGCACGTAAGAATAACTCCTAAGACAACTATGACACTTGCCGCTCGATCAGGTATCTATTGTGCTTTTGGAGAATATTTCACTGAGATGGTCTTTGCTTATGTACTCGAGAATTTTCAAGATGCAAAAACTGATGTGTCTATTGAATTGATCCTTATAATATGATAGACACAAAACTCGAACTCAACAAGGATGCTTTAAACACTCTATCAAGTCCCTTTGCTGAGCATGAGTATTGTTCTACCTTGAAGATGACCTTCTTTTCAAACTTAGAGAAAATCCAAGTTTTTGTTTGCCAAATCTTGAGTTTGTGTTTCTGAGAAGAGACTATATTGAAAAAGACAAACTCCTAGGGACCGCGCATTGGCTGAGAGCCTGTTGTTCGAAAAGTTGTGCACCTACCACATCAGAGGTGACAACTTTTCTGACAGGCTATCTTGTCACCTTTTCATATGCGCAATCTTGCAGGTCCCTTTATGAGTTTTTGAAAAGGCTTCTTGGTTGTCTTTTTCTTTTGGATGAATGAATCCTCTTTTGGTAGAATGAATTTAATATGTTGTTTGTCATGTTGAATATATCAATCATAAAGAGTTATTAGCTATTGGACAAAAAATCTCGTCATTTTGATTGATTTAGTACGCTAGTGCCTCACCAAGCACCAACATGAAGACTTTATAGTTGTGCACCGTTGTACATCTTATGAAGAGAACTCTGCAAAGGACTGGGTCCCTGCATTTGTGAGCCACTGAAACAAACTATCTCGTCGTTTTTCCTATAGGTGCATCACACTGCACTTTTCACCTACTACCGCGTAACATGACAACTTTACAGTCGTACCCCATGATGAATCTGGACGAGAGTACATTGTCAGGGATCATGTCCCTGCATTTGCGAGGATCATCAAAGCACCTAGAATATAACATCCCCTTTTTTATGATGACACATAAATATTCCTCACACTAAGTTCATTTGTTCATTTCCCCTATCGTCAGTCCAATAACAAGGATCTGGTCCCTTGTTAGATCCATAAGTTTTTTAAATCATCAAAACTTAACATCAGCTCCAAAATAACAAAAGGTTTGAAATACTGTACTAACTTGACAAGGGGTTAGGAGAAACGGTATGCACTGGACAGATGAGGTACATCGGGCAAAAGTAGCATAGCACTTGCTTATGGCTGGAACGTAGCAACAGGATATTCGAACAGAATCAACATCCAACAAGGATACTTATTAGGACTTCGTGCGATTTTTTCGCTTTGGGTGTAGATTGAAAGCTTTGTCTCCCTCAGATTCCGCCATTAGAGTTGTAGTAACTTGAGCTCTTGGAGAAGAACTACAATGTTTTAATGTTAGGAGGTTTTTTGGTTAGGCTGGAAGATTCCTTTATTTTTCCTCATCTTCTGAAGAACGATGCTTTAGGCATGGTTAAGGTCCCTAAGGAACTAATTAGTAATATTATGTAGTCAAGTATTTCTAAAATTAGGCTTTTAATCATTTTATGTTATTTTTTTTAATTTGTTATTTTATATCAACATTGAGTGTGTGTATGTGGTTTCTTTTCTATATTTGTATCCAAATTGAAAAAATGTAGTCATTTTGAAAAATGAATTTTAAAATCAAATTACTAGTTTACTACTCCATCATTTCAATTTATATGACTTACTTTCATTTTTAATTAATTTCAAAAATAATGACACATTTCTATACTAAGTAACAATTTTAGTTTTAATGATATAATTTATAATCACGCAAACTTCTATCATTCATATTAGATTATAACTTTCTAAAGCCACTTTTTTAAAATCTGTTTCAAATCAAACTATCTCACATGAAATGAGATGGAAGGAGTACTAAATTTGGAAAGCTGCCATTTTTTTCCGAACCTATTGTAAAAAGTTGTATAGTGTAAATTGAGACAATAAATAACAAAGTCTTGGCATTGTTGCTTGTTAGTATTACGTAGTTACATATAGTTTTTCTTAGGACTTGTTTGGTTGGAGAACAAGTTTGTTGGAAAATGTTTTCCAACACAAGATATCCTCAAATTAATTATCTCGAAATAGTTATTACAATATTGTTAATTCATCCTCATCTTTCGAAAATTGTCTCTCTATTTCTATGAGATAATGATAAAGTCTGCGCACTCTAGTCTTTTCAAGCTCCACTCTGTGGATTTCACTGAATAATGTTATTGTTATTGTTGATCCACCCTCATAGAAATAGCATTATAATTCTAAAATAACCATTCCATAATAAAATATCCTATAACTTTATTCCAAACAAATATAAAAAAAAATACTCAATAAAAAAATAAAATAAGCTCAACTTAAAAGTAATCCAAGATTAATTATTGCTCGTAAAATTGATGTTGCTCAGATAATACTAGGTAAATTGAAATGGAGAAATAGCATTAATACTTTTGAATAATTCGGGGAAAAGTATTAATGCGAGAGTGGAAGATCAAAAGCTTAAAGGGGGTAATCTTGCCTTGAAGAACTCCATGGACATGGGATGTCCGGTGAGAGTTATTTGTGGTCTAAAAAGAGTGAATGGTGAAAAAAAGTGATATAAGATACATTTACAATAGGCTCTACACTATGACCAAGTGTTGGGAAGAAACAACTCCAACTGGAAAAATATGTTTTCAATTTGAACTAAAAAGAAATTTTGGCCAACCAAAACTTATCGTGAAGTAGTCTCGTGGCCAACAAGTTTAGTCAAGGTAGATCACTTTCATGTTAACAAGGCAACAAAATTGATTATGGAGTCAGAGTTTGTTGTGGATTATGATGTTTCGCAGGGAAAGGTAAAGATATTGATTCATGCTCTGTTTAACTTAGCCTTAGCCCCAGGAAAAGATAAATTAGTCCCTCGTGCTCTTAGATGTGTCTTTCTTAGTTACTCTCAAGTTCAAAAAGAGTATCAATTTGAGGGACCTATGATTACTTCACCATCTCCATTGCAGTGCCACCACTCCTAACTTATCATCAGCGTCTGCGTCCAGCAATAGTCTCAAATGGTTCATGTCATGTGTTGGACCCTGCTCCCACTATGACCTTGCCTTCTACTAACGAATTGATCCACTTCAAAAAGATATACGATCTACTCGAAATACTAATCCACATTATACTTTCTTGAGTTATCATCGTTTATCTTCATCCCATTATGTCTTTGTATCATCTTTATCCTTTATTTCCATCGCAGAGACTAAAGGAGAAACACTTTCTCATTATGGATGGAGGCAAGCATGATTGATGAGATGTCTGTTTTACATTCGAGTGGTACTTGGGAGCTTATCTCCCTTCCTTCAGGTAAGTATACTATTGGTTATCGTTGGTTTTATGCGGTCAAAATTGGACCAGATGGTCAAGTCAATCGGCTTAAGGCTCGCCTTGTTACCAAAGTGTATACTGAGATATTTGGGCTAGATTATAGTGATAGTTTTGCTCCCTTGGCTAAAATAGCACCAGACCGTCTTTTTATTTTATTTTTTGTTATCGTTCGTTATTGGCCTCTTCATCAGTTGGACATTGAAAATGCATTTCTGCATGGTAATCTTGAGGAAGAAGTCTACATAGAGAAACCACCTGGTTTTGTTGCTCAGGGGAGGCTAGAAGCTCCTTATGTCGATTGCAGCGGTCACTTTATAGTTTGAAACAGTCTTTTCGAGTTTGGTTTGGAAAGTTCAGTATGGTAATTCAGGAGTTTGGCATGACTAGCAGTGAGCTGATCACTCTGTATTCTATCGGCATTCAACACCATATCTATGTATTTACTTGGTCGTTTATCTTGATGATATCATTATCCCCGGCATTGATCAAGTTGATATCTCTAAGTTAAAGCAGTATCTCTTTCAGCATTTCCAAACTAAAGACCTTGGCAGACTGAAATATTTCCTAGGTATCGAGGTTGTTCAGTCTAGATCAGGTATTGTTATTTCTAAACGCAAGTATGCTTTAAACATTCTCAAGGAAACGGGAATGAGGAGATCTAAACCTATTGACACTCCTATGGATCCGAATGTTAAAATCCTCTCAGGACAGGCGGACTCAGTAATCCTGAGAGGTATAGATTGTTAGTTGGAAAATAGAATAATCTCACAGTGACTAGACCGAACATCTCTTTTCTTGTGAGTGTCGTAAGTCAGTTTATGACTTCTCCTTGTGATAGTCATTAGAATGCATTTGTTCGTATTCTGCGATATATAAAGTCTATCCGGGTAACGGACTATTCTTCGAGGATCAAGACCATGAGCATATCACCGGATATACATACGTTGATTGGGAAGGATCACCCTGTGATAGACATTCCACATCCGAATATTGTGTTTTAGTAGGAGGTAATCTGGTGTCATGGAAGAGTAAGAAACAAAGTGTGGTTGCTCGATTTAGTGCAAAAGCATAATATCGAGCAATGGTTGTAGCAACTTGTGAGCTAGTTTGGATCAAACAGTTTCTTGGAAAACTGAAGTTTGGAGAAACCGGTCATATAGAACTTGTGTGTGATAATCTAGCAGCCCTTCGTATTGCATCAAACCCAGTGTTTCATGAGAGTACTAAGCACATTGAGATTGATTGTCACTTTGTCATAGAAAAGATACTCTAAGGAAATATTGTTACTAAATTTGTGAAGTCAAATGATCAACTTGTTAATATCTTTCCCAAGTCCCTCACCGCTAGTCGTACTAATTACATTTGTAACAAGCTAGGTACATATAATTTGTATGCACCAGCTTGAGGGGGAGTGTTAGAATTAAATAGGTATAGACAATCCTACACAAAATATCAATAGTTTATAGTCTCCTATTTGGTAAGAAATTGTATTGAAGTGTCTATAAATAGGGTTTTATATGTAATAATTAAAACAACAATTCAATAATATTTTTCTCCAATATTTTTCACAACCAACATATAGTATCCAGATTGGTATTACATCTCTAGGCCTCAAGGTTGTAACTGCACAAGTGGATGCTCTGATTCCGGGCAATACTCTTGTGTTTCTAGGAACGGAGGTGAATTCCATTCAACACAAGAGGCTCTATTGTTAGAGCACAACCACTTGTTTATGAGTGTGGCCCATCTTGCAAATGTCCCCCTTCTTGCAAAAATAGAGCTAGCCAATATGGTCCTCGATACCATTTGGGGGTTTTCAAGACCGAATCAAGAGGATGGGGTTTGAGGTCACGAGATCATGTCTCTTCCGAAAGTTTTATATGTGAATATATTGGGGAGTTTCTTGATGAAAAGGAAGTTGAAAGTAGAATAGATAAAGATGAGTACTTGTTTTATGTTGGCAACTATGATGAAGAAATCCCCAAAAGGAATCCTACGCATAATAATAACCTCGAAGTTGAGTGTGATTCTTTGAGGAGGAATGATGAAGATGGCTTTACCATTTATGTGGTTAGATATGGGAATGTTGGAAGATTTATCAACTACAGTTGCTCATCAAACCTTTATGCTCAAAATGTCATCTATATATTACCATGGTGATAAGAGAGTACCTCATATAATGTGTTTCGCTTCTAAGAGTATTGTTCCATTAGAGGAGTTCACTTATCACTACAACTACCATATTGATCATGTTTGTGATAAAAATAGTAATATGAAGAGAAAAATTGTAGATGTGGCTCCCGGAAGTACTGAGAGGGGAGAATGTACTAAAGAACTACTGTCAGTGTGACATTTTAATATTAATAAAAATACATCATATGTCACTTTGGACTCTTCAACTAAATTCGGAGTTGCTTGAGTTGTCTAACATTGTTGGGTTGTTGTACCCTAGAGGGGACAAGTCAAGACTTATTGTTGGATCAGTGTAGATTATACTGCGATCGGCTTGAATCTTCTTAAAGAGAGCAAGATATTTGTACCGCAACCTGAAGATTTGTTTATTCATTTTTCTCATTTTATTTTCAATTGTAATTTATTATGTTTCTGGTATATTACACCAACAACTACTAATGTAACACTATTTCTCTTGACCTGATGTTTGAAGTATAATTTTCATAATCTTTGTGCACTTGTTATTCCATTTACGTTTAATTGTGCAAACTTTGGGTGAAAGTATCTATTTCACTGACACCTATTGCCTTCATCTTATTCAAACGTTATCGACAGAATGCCTTCAATCTAGTCGTGAAGAAAGGAACCAATCGTCATGCTTAACATAATTTCCTGTTTGTTATGACTGTTGTTTGGTTTTGAATGTAGAATAACTTAAATGGTTGCATAACCACATTTGGGAGTTAATACTTATTTGTTTTAGACTTGCTGAAATAAGGCTTACTTACCACCAGGCTGGACCAAAATCCTAACATTTATCTTAAATGCAAATGTCTATTTTCCTATCAAGTAATGAAATTTGTATATGATTGCAATACTTTGGGAAATCTTAGTGAGTTGTGACATCTACTCAACTTGCCACTGAACCAAAGAGAGCATGGGTTGAGATTCTTCAACTCTTTGGCATACTATAGGATAATGCTATATCTTTGCTACATTCATTTTTTTTAAGGTGTAATACCGAGTGGTAATGTGTTTGCAAATTTCACTCTTGTGAACAAAGGTCTACGCAGAATGCACATATGTAGATTCCTGGTTGCCCTAATTCTTACTCCTGTTGTTATTTCATCCTTTAAAAAAAGAGAAAAAAACAACAATTAAAGATTTAGACTCTCCCAAAATAAAATAACAATTAACAATTTTTTCTTTTATGAATTTCCATATTATTTTATTTTAATTTGATTTTTTTTTAAAAAACTTCAAAGTATTACAACAAAGAAAATGATAATAGGTAAGATTGGATCAAAAAAAAAAAAGGTAACAAATAACAAAAAGATTTCGCTTTTTAATATTTTTCAACTACATTTATCTATGTACAATATTGATTGAAAATTTGAATATATACATTTTAAGAATTAAATTAAAAATATAATTAATGTTTCTGTATGAAATGTTTAAAATAGTTTTTCTTTATAATATAATTTTAATACTAAAAGCACATTGTTACTTATTCTTTTTAGTAATTTGATTCTTAAAAGCACTTTTTAAAGAAGATCAACCAAACACAATTAATTATCAAAAACACTTTTCAGATTAATTTGCCAAACACAATTTGTTTTTGTTTTTTTTTTTTTTTTAAAAAAAGCTTTTCTTTAAAAATATATTATTTTAAAAAATACTTCTAAAATTAAGTAGTTTTTAGCAGTAATGTCAAATAGACTTTTAAATTAGAATTAGTAATTAATGTGATTTGTTGGTTTAAAGAGTCCCAATTTGAATAAGAATGAAATGCATACTCCCTTCGTCTCAATTTCTGTTTCACTTTTCAAATTTTAAGATTCAAACAAGTTTATGTTTGATCGTAATTTTTTCCTCTATCTTTTAATTATTTAAAAATTGTTGATTATTGTGACTTATAATACTTTTTACGTAATACAAAAATATATAAATTTCATCACAAAACTGAAGATCTCATGCGCAAATTTGTGGTCAAACTGAAGTTGTCTGACTCTCAAAAAATGAAAAGTGTCACATAAATTGAAACGAGGGTATTTTATTATAAGTTCACTTTATTTTTAGAGTTTTAACTAATACCATCATCCGTAGAAACTTTATTTTACACAAGCATATAGGTTTAATAGATAATAGGCTAAGAGCTAATTACCACAATATTTTCTTAAAATTACTTCCTTGATTACTTACTAGTTATTCTACAGACATTGTAGAATCGTACTTAACAAAAAAAAATGTAGAATCATACTTAACATTATAAAAAGTATTTTTTTTGTCTCAATTTATATGTTGATGTTTGGATTTTAATAGCTAAATGAGTAAACGAGTTACCTTTTATTCTAAATGTTTATGTGCATGTTAAATATTTTTAATTATTAATTATTATAAAATTTTTATTATAATACTTTTTTCATAATTTTCAAATACATAATTATATAATCAAATTAAAAAGGAATGAATTTCACGAAGTGAAAAGTGTCAATTAAATTGAAACGTTAAAAATATTGTATAATAGAATGGTGATAGTGATTGTTTAGGTTTATTTTGATGGTTGCTTTGAAGGTTGATATTGCTAATCGATTCAAGGGATCCTACAATTAAAAATTCGATGGTAAAGTAGAAATTGACATACATAAAAACAATATATCATTGAATCCTTCCTAATTTTGGTAAAAAAGTCACAATGCTAAAAATAAAATGGTAGAGTAAATATAAAGTCCTAGTTACCTTCTAGAACTATTGTTCTTATTTTTAATTTGAATATAAAACTATAAAAATAATAACTTATTTTTAATTTGAATATAAAACTATAAAAATAATTACTTCTTTTTAATTTGAATATAAAACTATAAAAATAATTACTTATTTATAATTTGAATACAAAACTATAAAAATAATTACTTATTTTTAATTTGAATATAAAACTATAAAAAAATAATTACTTATTTTTAATTTGAATATAAAACTATAAAAAAAATTACTTATTTTTAATTTGAATATAAAACTATAAAAATAATTAAAACTTATCTGTATTAGGTTTAAAAGTAGTTGCTTGTGTAAAAAATAATTTCCACGAGATTGGAATTAGCATACCCTTTGTATTTTGTATCGTTCCAATTTTATCGGATGTCGGCGAAGAAACGTTATACCCTTATTCAGATACTAATATGTTGGCTTTGAAAAGTGTTTGATATTATGAAGCCAGCCAACGCTTGAAATCACACCTTCAAGTAAGTTGTTTCTTTTTCTTTGAGTTTTGAAATTCTTAAAAAAAAATTTAATGTGTTGGTTAATTTTGTAGTCACAAATCACAATTTTATGATATTCTTCGATTAAAATTCATAGTATCTGAATAGATGTATGTGGAGATTTTGATACGTAGATTAAGTGGCACCCAAAATACACAAATAAGTCTTGGGGATTATTTTTTTTAATGCATCTTGCTAATTAGGGTGTCTAAAATATTGGACTGATTTGGAACTGGATTGGATCGAATTGATTTTCATCAGTACCAGTCCTGCCCGTATAGAGGGGCGGGGTTGGGCTGGTTCAACAATAGATTAACCTGCACGGATCCATTTGGGGTGACGATGGATTGTGACTGGTAAATCTATAATCGGCCCGGACTGGTTTTGTATGGTCCGGGTGGAATGCTTACTTTAAGTTAGCATTTTTTTACCAGTATTAATTACTTAAATTGGACCAGCCTGGTCTGCTCCTCATAGGCCTAAATGAACCCGAATAAACCCAGCTTGCTTGAAACTCGTCTCCCCAACCCATACCCAGGATCTAGGGTTATCAAAATGAACTTAAATATAGATATTATGTTCCAAAATTTTATAGATTAAACTCCTGATAATTTAAATTGGGTCAAACTCAAGTTTTAACTCATTTTAATAATAATCTTCAGTTAAGTCTAATTTAATCTTCAATTCAATTCGTCTTTTAAGACACTTTATTAGCATTGGTTAATGACCTGCCCAATAGCTAGTAGGCTTGTAATATGGATCAAAACTCGATCTGCTCAATACTTAGTTTTAAATTCTTTATTTGTTATCTTATTTTTTAGTACCTAATAAAGTTAGGAGAAACAAACATTTCTACCACATATATTAATTCAATCTATAGTTTGAAACAATTACATAATATTTTACCAATTTAATTGTATACTGGATTTTCGAATCAGATACAATATTCCTTCAATTTTCCCCCTTGGCTCTATTTCTTAATTTCTTTCATCTCTCTACTCCCCCACCCCCACCCCTTCTTCTCTTTGCCCCTCTCTTTTGCTCTCTTCCCTCACTCTCTCGACGCACGAATTCAGTGCATCTTTTTTGTACTAGATACGTTGTTATATGTATATATATATATATATATATATATATATATATATATATATATATATATATATATATATATATATATATATATATATATATATATATATATATATATATATATATATATAAAAGAGAGACTAGTAAGAGAGTCAATATGTATTTATGATGATACCAAATATGTTCTGACATACAAATAGTGAGCAAGAGAGCCAACATGTATCTTTGATACCAAATATATGTTGAAATATAGATACGCAAGGAGAGAGACACAACAAGGGCGGAGCTACATTATACTAAGGGTGGCTAGGGGACACCCTTCTTTGTAAAAAAATACATCATATATATAAGTAAATGATACTTAAAATAATTAAATAAGATAATTTGAACACTCTTAAAACCACAATGTAGCCTATTGATTTCAGATGCTCAAGGAAAGTTGAAGTTGAGCAATCAACATGTGCGCAAGTTTGATTACCCGTTCAAACTAATATTATCTTTCAGAATCATCTTTAATTAAAGACCTACAAATTAAAAGTTTAAGAAAGAAAATAAAATTAGTATCAATTGGATTTTTGATAGATTTAACTTTTTTTCTTTTCATTAAAATTTTAGATAAAATTTCAAAGCAATATTTAATTTAAAGTTAATAAGAAAATCCCTTTTTTTTTCTATAAAGCTACTATTGATTCTATTCAATATTTTTTTCATGTCTGATTGTTACTATCATCATCACAAGAGGTTGGTAAAAGTTTCAAGCGTAAAAATGATTTCACTCTAAGCTGAATTTTCTCCTTCCGTTTTCTTTCTCTATGTGTTCACTCCTATTAAATTAAGCATAAATATGGAAGCTAAATACTATGTAGTTTGATTTTTAAAAAAAATATATTTTAAAAATTAATTAATAATATTACGTAGTTTGATTTACAAAAACATAATGCACTTATTCATCAATTTTTATTTTACGTATGCGATTTATGGGCACCTTTCATGAAGTATCTTGTTCCGCCACTGAAGATTTATGTATCCTAGATACATGCGAATCACTAATGGATATAGTGTATCCGGATAAATTACACCTTAATCTGTATATGGAAAAAAAAAAGTGGTATGGAAGTCAATTTTCTAAATTGATGTGAACCACGTAATTAGGACCTAAAATAGTGAATTTGTGTTGTTTGTCCATAAACTTATTATTTATCTTATTATGGCTATACACAATACATCAAATAAACAGATATATTTAGAAAATATTTCTCAGGGATCAATTTAGGTCATATATCAAGGGAAATTTTGGGATCAAATGGATTGGATTAGGCTAATAAATTAGCGGGTCATTAACTTGAGAATCTCTGTTCTCCTTTAGCCCCAATGTGAATTTGGTTACTCTCCTTCATTGCTTGTTATGTGGTATCTTTTCTTCTTTTTTTTTTTGATTCGTACATTCATAATGCCTTGTTTTGTTAGATGTTAATAATCATGTAAAGTAGTATTATAGTATAATTGTTTTTTTTTCTATTAAGGGTATTAAGTTGTGCATACTATATAAATTGTAGATGTCTGTGTTAGCGGAAACGAGTCCCTCAGAGATGTTAGGCAAGAAGAAACTTCATCAGATGGTTGATACTAAATCTCCCTCCACATTTAAGCGCGTAAAAGTTGATGCAACCCGCAATTTCCCTGAAAATTGTGGTCCATTTGTAAGTGAAAACGATGGAACCGGAGATATATACCCAGAGTTTCCATCAGCTACCAAGCCTGTAAAAGTCGAGACCACAAGGAATTATCCCGAGAATTGTGGCCCTTGTGTTCTTCAAAAGAAGAATGGATGCGACACTCAATGCTCCGCTAATGTTGAGATCGAAAGTTGTTCTGAAGTTGAAATGGATGTGGTTGAGTCAGGCGACCCTTTGAGTGTTTTTGTGCCAAAAGATATGCAATTTGATTTGGATGCAACTGGTGTGTGTGAAGAAGAGGGCGGTGATTCAAGTCATTTGAATACCTCATGTCAACTTATTACTAATGGAAATCAAGTTTTGACGACGAAAGAAGTAAATCTTATGTATGATGACTCAACTCAACTGAATGAAGTCTTGGTTAATCAGATTCTCCAAAAGACGTCAACTGATACAGGTAATACATGTGATTGGTTTATAAAAGGCAATCCTATTGAAAATGGACCAGAATTGCCTAGTGAGGAAACAAACAAGAGAGTTCAGTACAAAGAAGTTGCTGATGATGAATCCACGAGCCGGGTAGATAATTCATCCTGCTCCGAGTCGAACTCACAAAATTCAGGTCTCAAGACTCCAAGTGCCGGTATGAAAGGGAGAAAGGGTGAGATCGTGCAGGAAGAAGCAGTGAAGTGTCCCGAACCCCTACACAAGTGCAAGGTTATTTTTGAACATGAATCTGTGGTCAGGAAGAAGCAAATAGATATCGGAGTTTCTCAAGAAGATTTAAGGAATTCTGATGTATTCTGTGGTGCTTCGGGTAACGGATTGTTGATTGAACGTGAAAAAATTCAGAAAGTGAAAGAAGTCAAAGAGACTTTGAAACTTTTTGATGACGAATATACTAAACTTTTGCAAGAAGATAAAGCCGAGAAACATGAAGGACGGTCCAAAAGAAGAATCCATATAGAGGCAGCAATGAATTTGAAAAAACAGAAAAAGTGGGTAAATTGTGAGTGGACTTTTGGACATGTTCCGGGAGTTCAAATTGGGGATCAATTCAGGTTCAGGGCAGAACTTGTTGCGATCGGACTACATCACCAATTTATTAAGGGTATCAATTATGTGACTATTGGCAGAAAAAATGTTGCATCTAGTGTTGTTGATTCTAGTCGGTACGACAACGAGGCCATATCTTCTGAAACATTCATTTATGTAGGTCAAGGTGGAAATCCAAAGGTATCTCTTAATGGAAGAGTGGAAGATCAAAAGCTTGAAGGGGGTAATCTTGCCTTGAAGAACTCCATGGACTTGGGATATCCGGTGAGGGTTATTTGTAGTCGACAAAGACTGAATGGTGAAAAGAGTGATGCAAGATACATTTACGACGGGCTCTACACCGTGACTAAGTGTTGGGAAGAAAGAGCTTCAACTGAAAAATACATTTTCAAGTTTGAACTGAAAAGAAATCTTGGCCAACCAAAACTTAATCGTGAACTAGTGTCACGGCCAGCAAAGTTAGTCAAGGTAACTCATTCTTGTGTTAATAAGTCAACAAAATCAGCTATGCAGTCGGAGTTTGTTGTGGACTATGATGTCTCGCAAGGAAAAGAGAAGATACCAATCCGTGTTGTCAATGCAATAGATGATGAGAGACTCCCACCATTTACTTACATTACCAACATGCAATATCCAGATTGGTATTATATCTCTAGGCCTCAAGGTTGCAATTGCACAAGTGGATGCTCCGATTCCGAGCAATGCTCTTGTGCTTCTAGGAACGGAGGTGAGATTCCATTCAACACAAGAGGCTCTATAGTTAGAGCACAACCTCTTGTTTATGAGTGTGGTCCATCTTGCAAATGTCCCCCTTCTTGCAAAAATAGAGTTAGCCAACATGGACCTCGATACCATTTGGAAGTTTTCAAGACTGAATCGAGAGGATGGGGTTTGAGGTCACGAGATCATGTCTCATCCGGAAGTTTTATATGTGAATATATCGGGGAGTTGCTTGATGAAAAGGAAGCTGAAAATAGAATAGATAATGATGAGTACTTGTTTGATATTGGCAACTATGATGAAGAAATCCCCAAAAGGAATGTTGCGCGTAATAATAACCTTAAAGTGGACTCAAATTCTTCGATGAGGAAGGATGAAGATGGCTTTACCCTTGATGCCATAAGATATGGGAATGTTGGAAGATTTATCAACCATAGTTGCTCACCAAACCTTTATGCTCAAAATGTCATGTATTACCATGGTGATAAGAAAGTACCGCACATAATGTTTTTCGCTTCTGAGAGTATTGCTCCATTAAAGGAGCTTACTTATCACTACAACTACCATATTGACCATGTTTATGATAAAAATGGTGATGTGAAGAGAAAGAATTGTAGATGTGGCTCCCGTAAGTGTGAAGGGAGAATGTACTGAAGAACTACTCATGTAAGACCATTCTTCTTGACATGATATTCGAAGTATGATTTTTGTTATCCTTGTGCAATAGTCATTTCAACATTTTAATCCCTTGTGTTTCCATTTATGCTTGATTGTGCAAACTTTGATCTCTTAAAACATTCATTATGCTTAATTTCCTAATTTTTATGACATTTGTTTGGTCTTAAAGATTAAATGGTTATATAACCACACAAGGGAGTTTATACTTATTCGACCTCTTAGTTTTAGACCAAAATCCCTACAAGAGACATTTATACCGCAAATATTTGTTTTCCTATCAAGACGTGAACTTTGTACACAATTGCAACATTGCAATTCAGAAGTAAAATTCTTCATTGAATCATGATATGATTGTTCAGTTAATATTTTTTTCTGATTCGCTTCAGTTTTTGTCATGTATATTTATGGTTGTGTGAATCAATCAAGTGATTCGTTTAATATTGTTTCTACAGTCTGCAAGCTCGAACTACTTATCAGCGGATAATTTTTTGGTGGACTAGTAGCAACAAGAATCAGCTTGTCACATGGTTGTATTAAGGATCTGAATTTTTATAATTCAGCTTAGCTCTTGTTGATTATTGAACTCCAATTTTCGGCTTATTCTACTTTGCAAAGTTTGAACAGCTATTACTTTTCAGTTCCTTATTTCATGCATCAAGCACTTGAAAAAAGAGAAAATGACAGTTCTTTTGCAAGCATTTGCTTTGCAGCTATTGTTTTCTAGCATCTCTGTATAATTTTGTGTAGCTTATAATTTATTCGTTAGGTGTTGTTTGGTAGTCTTTAAATTGAATCGTTGGACTAATTTATCCCATATCTGGGGTTGGAATAAAATAATCCGAAGTTTGAGGGATAAGGTGGGATATCTAGGATTAAGTTTGAGATTAGATTTATATTGTGTTCCAAATTTACACAGTATAATCTAATCCTATACTTAATTCTGGGATATCCCATCAAGTTTCATAAAGTGGAGTATCTTTCTTAAAGGAACAAATTTATTAGCGAAAGTTTCTCCTAACCTTTCCTCTCTAAGTGATTACACACATCATGCGTCTTGTAAACAGAGTCAAGCACGTAATGCACATTTACTTGTTCCGTTCTGGCATTCTTCACTCTATTCCTTGTTCTCGGGTCCTATGGAACCTCTATTAAAAGTCATGTTCGCCTTCTTTCTGCTTGCGTTTACATAGAAAGATCATGGGGTTCACGGTTCTCCCAATATATATAATGAAGGAGTGCAAGTAATTAGTATGCAGGATTGAAGCAACTGAATTCAATCTCCAAACTCTATAACATAAGATAGCGAGATAAAGTCGATTTTCCAGTGATAGTAATTGTGAATGAGCAGACTTCTATTAACTGCCTAAGCAAACAGATTTGTGGTAATATTGACTGCTTGTGCAAAAAAAAATTAAATCAGAAAAGTGGCTACAATATGTTGACCAATAGTAAAAGATGGTTTCAGGATCTATAAGTATTCCAGACAGAACAAATCAACAAAACTACTATTACTATAATGTTTACACTTCAATTTTAAGTTTGCTTTGACATACAAGTTCATTAGCATTATTTTGGTATAAACCGTCATGAATGGCAATCATACTAAACAATCTGGTGGGAGAACCAAGTCTAACCCAGGACCAACCCAATGCCATTTAAAAGAAAACAATTCATCATAGATAAGGTAATTAAACCATTTAGATAGCTAGAGAATTGAGTCCAAAACTCAACCCAAAAGCCAAAACATCTAAGTGCAGAAAATAAACCCCTAAGATCTGAAAGTTACCATACCAAAACTCTAAAATATAGGATGCTAACTCCGAAAGCTAAACATAAACTAAAGGCGGTAGTATGTGTCCGAACAAATGGACAAGAAAGTGCGGAAGTATTCATGAAAGCTTATGGGACAAAGCTCACCCTTGGACTTGGAATCAAATGTCTCTCAACTGAGGTCTCGGATCAGCCGCTAGAAGATCGGTCGCATTCAACTAGAAAGGAGCAACTACAGTATCGATACACAAACCACCGTATACTGGTAGAATCGCATGACCAGTCCAATATATGAATGTAAGCAGTTCACTACCAAATAATGCACAATAGAGAAACAATTATCAACCACACATAGACTCCCACATGTCATGAAACAACAATACATGAACGAACCAATGCATAACATATGTCCCATATGATCTTTCACGACCAACAGGTACCCCCTAGATGTAGCATGACGTATAAACCTCGAAGGACTTCGTACAAGCCACTTAGCTCTCATAACATACGAAATCATATATCATATCAAATCATATTACTACCATATAGAAGAGCCATCACATGGACGACCAAGGGCATAATAGTAATTTCATATTAATAACAAATGGACAAATTTCATTTCCAAAAAGCAAGAAGGGCAAGTATGTAATTTTACATTAAAAAGGGACAACTTTCAATTTCAATAGCAAATGTTTGCATATCAATGGGGCGTTCCATTTCATCATTGTTGTTTTTGTCAAGCTTTTCTTCTCTGTTTCTCATGGTGACTGTATTGTTTTGTTTTTTTTTAATAATTGGCCTCTTTTCATTTTAATTACTCATGAATTGTTTTGATTTATGAATTGTGTATGTGTAGGTGTAGGAACCAGCAGAAAAATGGTGGGTTCTTTTTCACATGGAGACACTGGTGGAGTTCTACAGCAGGTCGGTTTCTTTTTCTTCTAATTTAAACTTGCATCTTTAGTCTCTCAAAAATTGACTATTTCTGTTAGATGTATGTATATGTGTACAAGAAGTGTTTATAATTTTTTTCCTTTCTAGATTAATATATAAATTTAAAATAAAAATTTTTAATTTCTTATTTGTTCATTCATTTTGTTTGAATTTCAAAAATCTCTAACCAAAAAAAATATGAATAATAATTTATAATTATAATTAGTATAATAAATTAAAAAATTATGAAACATAGATATGTATATGTACAAGAAGTGTTTACAATTTCTTTTTCTTTCTAGGGTTTTTTTTCACATGCAGACACCCGTGGAGTTCTACACCAGGTCGGTTTCTTTTTTTTTTTCTAATTTAAACTTGCATCTTTAGTCTCTCAAAAATTGACTATTTCTGTTAGATGCATGTATATGTATAAGAAGTGTTTATAATTTTTTTCCTTTCTAGATTAATATTTAAATTTAAAATAAAAATTTTTAATTTCTTATTTGTTCATTCATTTTGTCTGAATCTCAAAAATCTCTAATAAAAAAAATATGAATAATAATTTACAATTAGTATAATAAATTTAAAAATTTATGAAACATAGATATGTATATGTAGATGAAGTGTTTACAATTTCTTTTTCTTTCTAGATTAATGTTTATTTAATTACTCATGAATTGTTTTGATTTATGGACAAATTTCATTTCCAAAAGCAAGAAGGGCAAGTATGTAATTTTACATTAAAAAGGGACAACTTTCAATTTCAATAGCAAATGTTTGCAGATCAATTGGGCGTTCCATTTTCATCATTGCTGTTTTTGTCATGCTTTTCTTCATTCTACATTAATATTTAAATTTAAAATAAAAATTTTTAATTTC
The DNA here is from genome assembly GCA_027705065.1 of Solanum peruvianum. Taxonomy (NCBI): domain Eukaryota; kingdom Viridiplantae; phylum Streptophyta; class Magnoliopsida; order Solanales; family Solanaceae; genus Solanum; species Solanum peruvianum. The sequence goes on from JAKWJD010001757.1 coordinate 48,930,868, forward strand.
TGATATGTTCATTGATTTTGTCTGAATCTCAAATATCTCTAACCAAAAAAAATATGAATAATAATTTATAATTATAATTTATATAATAAATAAAAAAAATATGAAACATAGAGATGTATATATACAAGAAGTGTTTATAAAAAATATGAAACATAGATATGTATATGTACAAGAAGTGTTTATAATTTCTTTTTCTTTCTAGATTAATGTTTAAATTTAAAATTAAAAAAAAAAAAAGAAAAGATAGGGAAAGTGGTTATAATAATTGCATAAGAAATGGAGTGGTGTAGCTCCTGTATTTTAGGCTTTTATCATTAGTGTAGTCTACTACTTTCACTTTTTAGGCTTTTATCAAAGACTTTTCCTCCTTTTTTTACCTATCCATTATTTTTTACCAAGTGGCTAAATATTCATCACACTTTATGAAATATCTTCTATATAGAAATTTCCATCCAACCTTTAAATAACTCTTCATTTTTCTCATTGATTTTGTCTGAATCTCAAAGATCTCTAACCAAAAAAATATGAATAATAATTTATAATTATAATTTATATAATAAATAAAAAAAATATGAAATATAGAGATGTATATGTACCAGAAGTGTTTATAATTTCTTTATCTTTCTAGATTAATGTTTAAATTTAAAATAAAAAAGAAAATATAGGGGAAGTGGTTATAATAATTACAATAAGATGTACTACAACAGTAAAAATGATACGTGTCTTAAAGAAAATATATATTGTTTTATGCACAATAACAAATGGAGTGGTGTAGCTCCTGCTTTTTAGGTTTTTATCATTAGTATAGGCTACTATTTTCATTTTTTAGGCTTTTAGCAAAGACTTTTCCTCTTTTTCTTACCCTGCTTTTTAGGTTTTTATCATTAGTGTTGGCTACTATTTTCACTTTTTAGGCTTTTTGCAAAGACTTTTCCTCCTAATTTTTACCTATCCATTATTTTTTTACCAAGTGGCTGAATATTCTTCACACATTATGAAATATCTTCTATGTAGAAATTTCCATCCAACCTTTAAATAACTTTTCATTTTTCTCATTGATTTTGTCTGAATCTCAAAGATCTCTAACTAAAAAAATATTAATAATAATTTATAATTATAATTAATATAATAAATAAAAAAAATATGAAACATAGAGATGTATATGTAGAAGAAGTGTTTATAATTTCTTTTTCTTTCTAGATTAATGTTTAAATTTAAAATAAAAAAAGAAAAGATAGGAAAGTGATGCGATTTTGTGCTAACAGGTGATTTTTTTATCAAAGATGATCCAGAAGATCCAAGCATGAAAGATGCATCTGTTTTTGTCTAATTTTGTACAGTATGTAAATGTATGTAATTAGTATTCCCACAAATGAAAATGTTAAACTATGTAAGTATCTCACTTCGACATTCAGTAGTATGCCATTCACATGAAAATATATTATGAACAAATTTGGCAGCTATGATGTGTTCGAATCACTAATTTTTCTCATTGAAATATTAATTTTGTTTGTTTAATATGCAACTCATTAAATTTAGGTCCATTATAAATACCTATAATGCTCCCAACTACAGCATCATCAGCTGAAAGCATGTCTGCAAGCCCTATTCAGTATTATGCATACAAATTCAACAACTCCTAAATGTTAATTGATAATTTGTTAACATTCAGCTACTCGAAGTTTACTTTCTTCATACTGTCAATTTGCTTAATAAACAGTGCATTTATTTTGTGAACATGTATCGTAAAATAAAATGATAATAAATATATAAAATATTAAAATATTAAACATTGGGCCCGTGCTTAGCACGGGCAACGCTCATCTAGTATTATTATAAGTGGGAAGCTGATAACCTCAAAGTTGAATTACCATTTTACCCTTATTTTACCTCTAAAATAAATTAATATTAATATCTATTTAATTAATTAAATATTAAGTAAAAGTTATATTTAAATTCATGCATCAAATAAGATCTTAATGCATCATATATTCATGTACTAATTAAATGTAGATAATGAAGAGTCTAATAACCTTTCAACTTTAATTTGTAAGATAAGTGGGGGTAATGAAGAGTCTATCAAACACACTCACACCACATTATTTATATTCCTTGTTTTATTCAAGTTTGTAATCATTTTGCTTACTACAGAAGTTTAGTCTACATCCCCTGTAAAATTTTCATTACCAGTTTGTAATTATAAGAATTCTTACTATTTTATTTATTTGTATTCTTTAAAATTTCATGCATATTCATCTTCTTTTTGTTGAGAAATATGTAAATTATGATAGTTACAAGATGAATATACTCCAATATGAAGTTGTAAGTAAATATTTATTTTCACATCTTCATCGTTTTGAGTTTTTAAATATAACTTTGTAGTTGATTACTGTATTTTTGTATTCATCCTTTCTTTAATTTTTAGAATATATGTAGTAAAGCTAATCACATTTTGTATTTATCATTAATTATTTTGAGGGTAAACATGTTAAATCCCATAGAATAATAATTATGTATTTTTCATTGTTTGATAATCATTTATCTTTTTAAACCAACATATTTGTACTTTTTATTTTTTATATGTAACCTCAAATTTTCAAAAAATTCATGTACTTAGCTGTTATACAGAGGTACAAAATAAGTGCAAAATTAAAAATAAAAAAAATAATGTATAGTAAAAAAATGACTAAATGATACATTGAATAATATTATTTTAGAATTTATATATATATATATATATATATATATATATATATATATATATATATATATATATATATATATCAAGAAATATAGTTTATCTTTATTCTTACATATCCATGCCTTCTTTTCTGTTTGTCTTATTTATTATTATTATATGATTATAGTTTTTTATACATATGATATGTTTCGTCTAGAGTAAGTCATGTTTTGTCTAGAATAAGTCTACTTTTAACAAAATGTAATTCAATTAGTATGAAAATATTTTTGTCTATATATTTTAATTTGATGTCTTTTTTTATGGATGTCATGTCTTCATTTACTTCTTTTTTTTCATTTGAAATTGTAATTTTTTCTATAAATTTGATGGTATACCGCCCAAACATTTTGTAATATTTTTCTTTATACGTATCTTTTTGTATAGACAATTTATTTTTTGATTATTAAAACTTATGTTTAGTAATTAAAATATATTAATTCCTCTGATAAAATAAATATTTATTTTTCATGAAGTATTTAATATATCAAACCTCCAACATCTAACACAAGATTTTCATGTTATATTTTGTGCAGAGTTATATTCTATGTTAAACTTACATATGAAATGACTTAAATTTGAACTTGCTATATAAATTAAAATTTTCTAATATCAATTAGGGGACAAACGTGCGATGCACGTTTCGAGAACTAGTATTATTACAAGTGGGAAGCTCTAAAGTGAGAAGTTGAATTACCATTGTGCCCTTGTACTAAATTAAATTTGATCAATTATTTAAATTTAATTAGTTAATCTAAATATTAAATTGTATCTTTGAGAGTTAAACATTAAGCAATGTCAAATTTACCAAATTCTTTCATTACAATTTATTTATATTGATAGAGAATTAATATTAAATTGTTATAAACAATTATTATCAAGAAGACAAAAAGACTCTTAATTATGTTGTTGAATGAATTAATGGTAAAGACTAATGGTTACATAATTAAGTAAAAAACTGATAGGTCTGTTTTATTTTTTTCCTTTCATCTCCCCTCATCTAAGATTTTCCTATTTAAAGCCACTTAGAATGAAAATTAACTTACAAAACTCATATATGATCTTCTTACTAAAATATGTTAATGTCGATTATTAATATCCATTTTCTCATTTTTGGTATATCATCTCTTTCTTCCTTTTTTTTATTTCCTTTCTGGTCATAGTCATAGACTGCAGAAGAAAAGTTGTCATCAATCTTTGTAGAATTGTTAAGGGCAATAACATTATTGTTATATTCGGATCGAAGACGTTAAGAATGATTGATAGATTAATTGTAAAGATTGTTGGAAAGGAAATAATATTTTTTTATCACGTTGTATGAATTTTAACAAAATAATGAGTGATTATAGTGATGACTATTTATAAGTGATTTTTATATTAGTTTTAAATGTTCTTTGATAATGTATTCTCTTCTTATTTCTTTTAAGTTAATTATGTTCTCTATTTATATAAAGAAGTTTGTGTCTAGATTATAATTAATAGGTTTTACTTATTTAGATTTTATATAATTAATACTGGCGTAAAACATGTACAAATTATACTTCTTATTTTCAAATGAAATTAAAAATTGTCTTAATGATATTAGATATCTTATTATATGTCAAATTATTTGTGTTTTACATAAATAATTTGAAATATTTGACATATATGTTGAATGACTATTCATGCATTTATATTTATTTCATTAACATTAGCTCCTTTAAATATCATATATTTTTAAAAGTGGAGAAAAAATGGTGAAATTCCAAATATCAAAATAGCCCTATAAAGTACAATTACTACAATAATACCATTAATATATATTAAATTATATTATATTGTTGTTGTTATTTTATTATCATATAGTAAAATTTAAGATGCAAGCTAAGTAATTAGTTTCTTGCTTATGACATTTAAATTCCTTTAGTTATTACTAATTATTATTGCAAACAATTTTAATGTTACATTCATTATTTATAGGCTTCATAGTGATATTGTTTGTTCACTTTACCAATGGACTTTCTATCAGGTGTTTACTTGAAATAAATTAGTAGAGATAAAAAAAAAATCTTTTGTGGAGCATATCAACTGTTTTGCAAATAATGAATATGATGTGTTGAAAGATTATTAAAGAAGAATTTTTATTTTCAGTTATTTTTAAGAAAAAATCTTCATTAAAGTATGTCTTCTTTCTTTCGGTTACATATTCAACCATTAAGTTGTTCGTTTTTCTTTTTTCCTTTAAAAAAAAATTATAATAAATTGAGTTTTTTCTACTACCCTTAACATGTCCGTATAAATAAGTTCTTTCTACTATTTTATTTGATAAAAATGTTTACAATTTCATGAGTTTCCGTTTTCATCATTTTCAGTTCAGGTACTTCTTATCCCCCCCCCCCCTCTTTTCTTACTTTTTAAATACTCATTTGTTTGAGTCAAAAAAATATTTTGTAACTTCTAACCACATTCATGTTGTGATTCAATATATGTATCAATTTGAAAGATTTACTAACATTAGCTTATAATTACACGTATATTTACTTTTTATGTATGTTTAATTTTTTAATTTATGACATATAGCAAATCCAATAATATATGAACCATCTACAATTTATTAGTTGTAGTACAAAATTTATATTAAGTAGTTTAAAATGAACGTGCAACGCACGTTTGCAAGACTAGTACAACAATAAGAATAAGGCTATAGTCCAACTCCAAAACATTTTATAAAACGAAAAGCGAAAGTCTGAACTCATATCTCATCATAGTCATCTAATACAGTAGAATGAAATTGGGTCTAGCCCATACACCATGTCCAAAGAGAGAACACAAGAAAGAAAGTAAAATAATAAAATTTTTCCTCAAACCATGAGGACTCATAAAGCTCAGGAATCCTCAAATCCAAGCTCTAGCCACAATATTAAGAACCATGTCTGTCGGACCCTACATTTGGAAAAAAAGTAGGAAAGAGTATGTGTTAGTACAAAAATGTGTTAAGTATGATCGTTGTGCATAAAACGTTTAAAACATGCTAAAAGGGACCTTCATTTCATGACATGCAATTGACAAAGTAAAATGTGATATAAGAAAGTTAGAAAACATAAGTCATAACATCATGGTCACTGCAAGCTAAATCATCTTTAAATCCTTGAAAACATATGAGATACTCCTTGGGTAACCTTAGTTCACTTTTAATCTTGTTGTGGAAAAGTTAGTCTTAATCGACGTAGTAACCATGTTAGCTATAACATGATCCCTCGATGTCTGTCACACCGAAAAAGGTTGTTCTACTTGCCTAATGTAGAACCATGAACTTCTAGCTTAAGTGGATTCACTATCTAATCATCCTGTGGAGGCATATAGTTTATGGGATAAGGAGATTGTTACTAGAAATCGACTTTTACTAACGGGAGAGCTTCCATTTCAAGAGATTACTTCTAGAAGCTTGGCCTCTACTAACGGGAGAGATTTCATCGCACATCAATATACATTCAATAAGCATAATTCCCATGGAATGGTCATTTCATACTTTTTCTTATCACATGTGTTCGTGGACAACCAAGCCAAGCTAGTTTCATTAGGACAGCTCTTACTATTTTATTTAATTAGGTGAGAATAACCTTTCAACCTAAGAATCCATATTATGTGAGAATACTTTTCACATCATGCTAGTATCTGTTTATGAGAATAGTCTTTCACAACACAATATAAAACATCATCATTTGGCACTTTACTTCAAATCACCCTTAAACATTTATATAGGTTTCATTAAGATCATGCATAAATTCATGCTTTGTCCTTTTAAGGTTCAAAGATTGCTTTCAATCACCAAATCTAGAAATCATGGACTAGATAGGGATTATATCATAAATTCATGTGATTCTATTATTTCATGCTTTAGATCATAAAACTCCTCTTTCATAATCAACAATCCACATTGTAATCATTTAAAATTTATTAAATATAAATTTATAAAATGATTCGGATTATATTGAATTCATAAATATATTAATCCAAATAAATATTGTGGATTGATATAATTGAGTTAAATATTTAAGTCCAATAAATATGGATTTAATTAAAGTCTAAATTAATTGATTTGGGCTACATTGGATGAACCCAATTTGTTAAACCCAATCTCATCTCATTTCTAGAGCCCATCTTGGCGCCACGTGTGCAGATGATGTGGCATGCCAAGTCAAATAAGAAAACCAATAGAATCATGACATGTGTCAAAGATGACAAGCCCGCTCCATAAAGCCCAAATGCCATGTCACTTCAATCTGATTGGCTGAAAGGAATCCTATTCCAATCGCAACTCCTCTATTCTAAAACTATAAATAGGGGTCCTCATAATTCAGAAAAGAAGAGAAAATTCTAAACAAGAAGCTAGAGAAACTCTGTGGTACAAACGCCATTTAATTCTCTACAAAGCTACAAGTTTAAGAATTCAAGCATTCAAGTTCAAGAACGATCAAGATCAAGACCACCGAATTCAAGAACAAGCTCGAAGCCCTTGAGTTCAAATAAAAGTCAATATCAAGATAAAGTTCAAGTTAATCATAGATTCAAGAACAAGCTTTAAAGCCCTTGAATTTATATTTGAAAAGGCGAATTCAGAGGAATTATAGAGATTGTAACACTCGCATTTGAAATAATAAAATCGATTGTTGCTATAATTTTCCGTTCTTGATTATTATTTTCTCGACGCGAATTTTATTGTCTACAAATTCTGGCACGCCCAGTGGGACAATCTCTACCTCTCATCTCAACTTTTCAAACGTCAAAGAATATCAAGATGACTTCCATGAACAACAACTCTCGATCAACCTCCTCTAAGGTCGCTAGCTCCAAGTTCTCTACTGAAGTTGAAGACATCCTTGGAGTTACCTTTGGAAGTTTTGGAGTTGTTACGAGAAGTAAGGCTGCTACACTAGGGCAACAAACGCTTCAAGTGTCGTCTGCATCAACTCCTGTTTTTGGGTCTTCGACTCCAAAAGGAGCAAGTTCCTCCACAAATTCTATAGAAGGAGGAAGTAGTGTTGCTGAAAAGATCAAAAAGACATTGGCTCTACTTGAGCAATGTGGTTCCAAGAACTCTACCACAAGGGAGAACTGTGATTCAACTTGTGAATCATCTCCGCGTATATCGCGTAATGTGAGTCCACTGAAAATTAACTTACGCGACAATCCATGTTACTCGCCTGCATCTCCGATGATCATGCAAACGATGGTGACTGCTACTTCCTCTCCTGAGGAACAACTCGCAAATCTGACGAAGTTGGTCGAAGGATTAACGAAGCATGTACAACACCAAGAATCTCGAATTGACAAGCTGATGGACAGGATAGAAGGACTTTTAGATGGAGATGCGAGCCATGCACCTGGAAAGGGCATTGAAGTTCAAGAAATCGAAGATCCTGCTAAGAAAGCTCCGTTTGCTAAAGAGATGCCAGTTTCTTCTGAAGGAATGATCCCGCTCGATCGCTTGAAGGAGTTTATTGAAGGAACTATCAAAGATAAGTATGAAGTCTCCACCAAGTCTTCTCATATGTATGCTAAACCATACACTGCTAGGATTGATAACTTTAAAATGCCTGCTGGTTATCAACCTCCCAAATTTCAACAATTTGAGGGAAAAGGAAATCCGAAACAACATGTCGCGCACTTCGTGGAGACATGTAATAATGCTGGAACATATGGAGACTATCTTGTTAAACAGTTTGTTCGCTCTCTAAAAGGAAATGCCTTTGATTGGTACACGGATCTCGAACCTAACTCTATTGATAGTTGGGAGCAACTAGAACATGAGTTTCTCAATCGCTTCTATAGCACAAGGCGCACAGTGAGCATGGTAGAACTCACGAATACTCGCCAAAGGAAGGATGAACCGGTCATAGATTTCATAAATCGATGGAGGAACGCGAGCCTTAATTGCAAGGACAGGCTTAGTGAAGCTTCTGCAATCGAAATGTGTATTCAAGGAATGCACTGGGAGCTTCTTTACATCTTGCAAGGAATAAAACCAAAATCTTTCGAGGATTTAGCTACTCGCGCTCATGATATGGAGTTGAGCATGACATCTGCCAGAAAAGATATGACTATTGTCCATGATCCTCGCAAAGGAAGGGACAAACAGGAACCCAAGAGGTGGAGCAAGTTTCTGCCCAGAAATGACAACAAAGAATCCATGAGTGTAAATGTGTCACCCGCAAAGTTCACTACGAATGAGGGCGTAAAACAAAATGTGAGAACGACTTTCCAAGCACGTTCAAATCAAAAGTCGACGCTAAGGGAGATGCAAGAAAAAAAGTATCCCTTCTTGGATTCTGACGTTTCTGAAATTTTTGATGAATTGCTTGAGTTAAAACTCATTGACTTGCCAGAGATGAAGCGACCCGATGAAGCTGGAAAAACTGATGACCCAAATTATTGCAAGTATCATAGACTTGTGAGTCATCCTCTTGAAAAATGTTTTGTCTTTAAGGATAGAGTGATGCGATTGGCTAACGAAAATAAAATTATCCTTGATGATGAGAAGGCTAGTTCTAACCATACCTCTATCACGTTTGGGTCACTGGATCCGGTCCAAATATATATCTCTGAAAAGCATGAAGAAGAGCCAGTAGAGCAGGACGTTGACATAGACGGTAATGAGGGTTGGATTCTTGTAACTAGGCGAAGACGCAACAAGTCAAGCTTACGAAAAGAATTATCCGAGCAACCGGTTAGAGAAAAAATGGTGAAGAAATTAGAGAAGAAAAAATCAATCAAGCGCCCAAAAGGGCAAAGGTTGAAGTGCATCACTACCAAAAACCTCAACGTCTTGTGACTCTAGAGGAATTCTTGCCAAGCTCGTTCGGTACAAAGTCTACTCAAGGCAATGTTGAGGCATCATGTTTCAATGTGGATAAAGGACAAACAATGAATGTGCCTCCTACTATAAAAGAAGGAACAACGAGTGAATCCTCACCAAAAGTGTCTCCTGGGGAAGAAGAAAAAGAAACAAGGGAAATCTCAGAAATGATGTCTCTTTCATCTTCTGAAAAGTCTATTGAACTTTCTTCCCAAGAAGCACATGTCTGTGATACTAAATCACATTTACGGATAACGATCTTCTATTTGGTGAAACACTACACAATCGTCCTTTGTATATGGTGGGTCATGTGCTAGAGAAGAAGATAAATAGAATCTTAATAGATGAAGGATCTGGAGTCAACATTTTGCCTATCCACACATTGAAGGAACTTGGCATCACGACTGGGGAACTTAGTGAAAGTCGTCTGTTGATACAAGGATTTAATCAAGGTGGGCAGAGGTCCATAGGCTCTATTAAATTAGAGATTCACATGGGAGATTTGCGATCAAGCGCATGGATGCATGTGATTGACGCAAAGACATCATATAACATATTACTTGGAAGGCCTTGGGTACATGAGAATAAATTGTCTCATCTTCTTACCATCAATGTTTGAAATATCTTGAAGGTGGAATTGAAAGAAAGATAGTTGCAGATGATAATCCTTTCACCGAAGTGGAGACACACTTTGCGGATGCGAAATTCTATATGAGAAGTTATGTTGTTAAAGGGGTCAAATCCAATGACGTCAAATCAATCAAGATTGATAATATCGTAAGTAAAAGAATTGATGCAGCTATTGATAAGGCAAAAATTGACACTAAAGACTCTTGTCCCATTCTTAATGAAGGGAAGATCCTGTCTTCAAAGAAGAAGCAGACTTCTAGGCTTTGTTATGTTCCAAAACCGAAGAAAGACCAAGATCAACAATCTAACCTTGAAGAAAATGCATTAAGAGGGCTAACTCTTCCTATCAGACGGATTGATGCAATAAACCTGTCTTCTAAGTTGCCAGGAAAGTCAGTCGCTCAAGATCAAGTGCTAGATATGGCTCTCCCTACAAAGCGCACAAGAGAAGGTTTTGATCCCAATGCCTACAAGTTATTCGTGAAGGCAGGATACAACCCTAGCGAGCCATCAGCACTAGGGAAACTCCCATCAGAAGATACAACTAGGAAAGCGCGTGAAGGCCTAGGTTATAGCCAACCGCCGCCAATTCGCATTTCCATAAGAAGGGCTAGCAATAATCATATAACTTTTGAAGATGACGTCACTGCTCCCAATAAAAGGCCTTCTGTCTTTGATCGACTTGGCGAAGCGACAACAAGAATTTCTGTGTTTGAGAGTTAGGTCCTCTAAAGAAGAATAACAAGAACCTGAGAAGTTATTTAAAAGTTACAACGCCTGCTTCACATTTGATTCGAAAGATTTCAGAAGTTTGATTCCTTCTAGGATGAGGCGACGAGTGGAACTCATGGTTTCCTGTAAAGAGGAACTCAAGGCAAAGGTTCATACTGTGGTTTACACCAAAGAGCTCGAGGAAGATGAAGAAAGTGTAGGTTCCTCAAATCATGTTACAATCCAAAATGAGTACGATTCTTTGCCTCAAAAGAAGATTGTGGAAGAGGTAGAAGATATTGTCTCGTGTTGTCATATATCAGTCAATGACAATGATCCTGTGGAAGAGGAAGATGCTAAAGATGCTCCTCCAGAACTTGAAGAAGGAGTAAAGATCACGATAGATCCTTTGAAGGAAGTTAACCTTGGCACTGATGAAGATCCGAAGCCAACTTACTTGAGTGCGTTTCTAGAAATTGATGAAGAAGTCGCTTACATGAATATACTCAAAGAATATAGAGATATATTCGCTTGGAGTTACAAAGAAATGCCTGGATTGAATCCTAGAGTAGCGGTCCATCAATTGGCAGTCAAAAATGGTTCTCGTCCAGTTAAACAAGCTCAAAGACGTTTTAGACCAGACTTGATTCCATTGATAGAAAATGAAGTTAACAAACTCATTGAGGCAGGCTTTATTCGTGAGGTCAAATATCCTACATGGATTTCAAGTATTGTTCCTGTGAGGAAGAAGAATGGTCAAATTCGAGTTTGTGTTGACTTTAGAGATCTCAATAATGCATGCCCTAAAGATGAGTTTCCTCTTCCCATTCCAGAGTTGATGATTGATGCCACCACTGGTTACGAGGCAATGTCGTTCATGGATGGTTCTTCTGGATATAATCAAATCCGCATGTCACCAAAAGATGAAGAACTCACTGCATTTCGCACGCCAAAAGGTATTTATTGCTACAAAGTGATGCCATTTGGTTTAAAGAATGCTGGCGCCACATATCAAAGGGCTATGCAAAATATCTTTGACGACTTGCTCTATAAAAATGTTGAATGTTATGTTGATGATTTGGTAGTAAAGTCGAGGAAGAGGGGTGATAATTTGAAAGACTTAAAAATGGTGTTTGAGTTACTCCGAAGATATCAACTAAGGATGAATCCATTGAAATGTGCCTTCGGGGTTACTTCCGGCAAGTTCCTTGGCTTTATTGTGAGACATCGAGGAATTGAAATTGATCAAGCCAAAGTCGATGCAATATCAAATATGCCTGAACCTCGAGATATTCATGAGTTAAAAAGTCTCCAAGGAAAGTTAGCCTACTTGAGAAGGTTCATCTCAAATCTAGCGGGGAGATGTCAACCATTCAGTCATCTCATGAAGAAAGGTGCTCCTTTTAATTGGGACCAAACATGTAGCGAAGCCTTTAAAAGTATCAAATCGTATCTAGCGAAACCTCCGGTTTTGGCAGCCCCTATACCTGGAAAACCATTGATACTCTACATTGCAGCACAAGAAAGGTCTGTAGGAGCCCTGTTAGCTCAAGAAAATAGTGAGGGCAAAGAAAATGCTCTTTATTACTTAAGTAGAACGATGACGCCAAATGAGCTAAATTATTCGCCAATTGAAAAGTTATGCTTGGCACTGGTCTTCTCAATTCAAAAGATGAAGCATTATTTTCAAGCTCATGTTGTCCGCCTTATTTCTAGAGCAAATCCCATCAAGTTTGTTATGTCAAAACCTGTCCTTAGTGACCGACTAGCAAGATGGTACCTCCAATTCCAACAATTTGAGATTGTGTACATCCCTCAAAAATCCGTGAAGGGACAAGCACTAGCGGATTTCTTAGCAGACCATCCTATACCAAATGATTGGGAGTTAACTGATGAGTTTCCTGATGAAGATGCAATGTTAATTGAAGTTCAACCTCCTTGGAAAATGTACTTTGACGGGGCTGCACATCGCGGCGGAGCTGGTGCTGGTGTGGTGTTCATCACTTCACAAGAAGAGATTCTACCATTCTCTTTTACTCTAAAACAATGTTGCTCCAATAATGTCGCTGAATATCAAGCACTGATACTTGGACTTGAAATGGCCGTTGACATGAAACAATTACATTTACATGTCTTTGGTGACTCTCAATTGGTGATTAATCAACTCTTAGGAAGTTATGAGGTAAAAAAGCCTGAATTGCGACCTTATCATGATTATGCTCAAAAGTTGATAAGATGGCTTGGGGATGTAACCCTTCAACATGTGCGTCGAACAGATAATAAGAAAGCTGATGCATTGGCTACTCTAGCTTCAACGCTAACTCTTCCTGATCAAACGCAAGTAACTGTCTGTCAAAAATGGATAGTACCACCGTCAAATAAGGAAGAATATATTGAAAATAAGCTTGATCATATCGTCGCCATTGTTGAAGCTGCGAAGGAAGATTGGAGACAACCCATCATTGACTACCTATGTTATGGGATACTTCCAGAAAATCCAAGAAGAAGAACTGACATACGTCGTCGTGCACCTCGTTTCCTTTACTATAAGGATACATTATATAGAAGATCATTTGAGGGTATGTTATTACGATGTTTGGGAGAGGAAGAAGCGATTCAAGCTCTACAAGAAGCACACGCAGGAGTATGTGGGTCACATCAATCTGGACCAAAACTTCATTTTCACATAAAGAGGATGGGTATTACTGGCCAACCATGGTGAAAGATTGCTTATATTATGCTAGAAAACGTGATGCTTGTCAATTTCATGCGAATTTCATTCATCAGCCACCCGAAGTATTGCACCCAACCATCGCATCTTGGCCATTTGACGCTTGGGGACTGGATATTGTAGGACCATTACCAAAGTCTTCTGGTGGACACTTGTACATCTTGGCTGCAACTGATTACTTTTCAAAATGGGCTGAAGCTGTCGCTCTTAAAGAGGTGAAGAAAGAGAATGTTGCAAATTTTATCCGAGTAAATATTATTTATCGTTTTGGCATCCCTCGCTATATAATAACAGACAATGGCAAACCATTCGATAACAAGTTAATGAACAAGATTTGTGATCTTTTTGACTTTAAGCAGCGTAAATCTTCTATGTACCATGCTGCCGCTAATGGTCTTGCTGAAGCATTCAATAAGACTCTATGCAACCTGCTCAAGAAAGTTGTCTCCAAATCCAAACGGGATTGGCATGAAAGAATGGAAGAAGCTTTGTGGGCATATAGGACAACATATCGCACACCAACTCAAGCAACACCATATTCACTTGCTTTTGGAGTTGAAGCAGTCCTGCCACTCGAGCGTCAAATACCCTCCTTAAGACTTGCTATTCAAGAAGGGCTCACTGAGGAAGAAAATGCTCGATTGCGTCTTGCTGAGTTAGAAGCACTTGATGAAAAGAGGTTACAAGCCCAACAAAACCTTGAATGTTATCAAGCTCGTCTATCTCGTGCTTTAATAAGAAGGTTCGCTTGAGGTGCTTTCAAGTTGGAGATCAAGTTCTCGTGGTAAGAAGACCCATCATTACTTCGCACAAGTCTGGGGGCAAATTTACCTCAAAGTGGGATGGACCATATGTTGTACAAGAAGCATATTCAAATGGTGCTTACAAGCTTGTTGATGTTGATGGCTTAAGGATCGGTCCTATTAATGCCAAATTTCTAAAGAGATACTATCCTTGAAGGAAGATGATGCTCCTTAAGGTACGAGCCTAAATTGCATGTCACTCCTGGCCCGCAAGAGTATAAACTGTGTACGGCACAACCACAAAAAAAAAAAAAAAAGAATAATCACTCAAATCCCCAGAACTACGTTGTGACTTGATCCTCTTTATTGAGGTACGTAGGCGCTTAGAACCATATTCTAAGTTCAGTTGCATGAGTGTCAAAAAAAAATGTTCCCACTTGATCTATTGCATGAAAATCAAAGCGATATATATTTTATTTTTATCTTATGTCTCATCAAACTTAAGACTTGCACGAAGCATTGATGGGTTTATGGAAGGGGCAAACCCTTATAGAATATGAATCTCTTATTAGTATGGTGGAAGTCTTTAAATTAGATCAAGTATGCAAATTGGAGATGACTGTATTCTTCGAGTTTATTATTTGAAGTATCCAAATTCTCTAAGTATACATGTTGAAGTATTCAAATACTCTAAGTATGAAAATAAGACTTCAAGTATATAAGTAGAAGTCTCCAAATGCGTATGTAATCGAATTCCATGCCTAAAGGTGCGCGAGGTTTGTCCCTTTGCACCTTAAGCTAGCTTTGTTGCGGATTATCCCTCAATAGATCTTTGAATTTCTATGTTTTAAGGTGGACAAACTTGTCCCTTCGCACCTTAAGCTAGCTTTGTTGCGGATTATCCCTCAATAGATAGTTAAATTTCTATGCCTTAAGGTGGACAAACTTGTCCCTTTGCACCTTAAGCTAGATTTCCGACGGATTTATCTTTAAATTTCCATGCCTTAAGGTGGACAATATTTGTCCCTTTGCACCTTAAACTGGTCTTTTCACGGGTTTATCCTGTCTCAAGTTGGTTAAGCATTTCAGGACCTTGTAACACCTTGAGTTTATCTTCAAGGCGGGAGCGTTACATGGTATCCTATTAAAGCTTCAAGTTGGTTAAACATTCGGAACCTTGTAACACCTTGAGATTATTTTCAAGGGGGAACGTTACACGGTATCCTGTTAAGCTTCAAGTTGGTCAAGCTTATCCTTCAACGAATCTTTAAATTTCTATGCCTTAAGGTGGACAAACTTGTCCCTTTGCACCTTAAGCTAGAGTTCCGACGGATTTATCTTTAAATTTCCATGCCTTAAGGTGGACAATATTTGTCCCTTTGCACCTTAAACTGGTCTTTTCACGGGTTTATCCCGTCTCAAGTTGGTTAAGTATTCAGGACCTTGTAACACCTTGAGGTTATCTTCAAGGCGGGAGCGTTACATGGTATCCTATTAAAGCTTCAAGTTGGTCAAGCGTTCGGGACCTTATAACACCTTGAGGTTATCTTCAAGGCGGGAGCGTTACATGGTATCCTATTAAAGCTGCAAGTTGATCAAGCGTTCGGGACCTTGTAACACCTTGAGGTTATCTTCAAGGCGGGAGCGTTACACGGTATTTTAGTAAAGCTTCATGGTTAAGCATCCGGGACCTTGTAACACCTTGAGGTTATCTTCAAGGCGGGAGCGTTACACGGTATTTAGTAAAGCTTCATGGTTAAGCATCCGGGACCTTGTAACACCTTGATGTTATCTTCAAGGCGGGAGCGTTACACGGTATTTTAGTAAAGCTTCATGGTTAAGCATCCGGGACCTTGTAACACCTTGAGGTTATCTTCAAGGCGGGAGCGTTACACAGTATTTTAGTAAAGCTTCATGGTTAAGCATCCGGAACCTTGTAACACCTTGAGGTTATCTTCAAGGCGGGAGCGTTACACGATTTTCTAGTAAAGCTTCATGGTCAAACATTCAGGACCTTGTAACACCTTGAGGTTATCTTCAAGGCGGGAGCGTTACATGGTATCCTATTAAAACTTCAAGTTGGTTAAAGCATGCGGGACCTTGTAACACCTTGAGGTTATCTTCAAGGCGGGAGCGTTACACGGTATTTTAGTAAAGCTTCATGGTTAAGTATTCGGGACCTTGTAACACCTTGAGGTTATCTTCAAGGCGGGAGCGTTACACGGTATTTTAGTAAAGCTTCATGGTTAAGCATTCGCGACCTTGTAACACCTTGAGGTTATCTTCAAGGGGGGAGCGTTACACGGTATTTAGTAAATCTTCATGGTTAAGCATTCGGGACCTTGTAACACCTTGAGGTTATCTTCAAGGCGGGAGCGTTACACGGTATTCTAGTAAAGCATCAAGTTGGTTAAGCATTCGGGGCCATGGAACACCTTGAGAGTTTTATTTATTTATTTTGTTAAGGCATGGCCGTTAAGCACATTTTTATGTGATAAATCCTTCCATTATGCAGCCTCCATAAAATATAAAATTCCTTTTGCTGATCTACAAAAAAAAAAAAAAAAAAAAAGTTGAAAAAAAAAGGGAAATACAAGTGAAGGAGAGATTGTTACCTGTCAAGATGTTTGAGACTCGAAAGGTATTAAATCTCAAATCTTGGATGTGTTGTAGACCTTTATGTCTAGATTAGAAATCACCAAGTGGATTGTGATTTCGCTGTTCCAACATCAAGACACGAGATTTTTAGTAAATCACACAAGTCTGAAAATTTTTAGCATGGCAGAATTTAGAGCTAACTTCAAAAAATCATCTAGAAAGATTCTGAAGGTGTTAAATTTTGAGTTTTGTACATGTTAGAGATCGAAAAGTCTAGTTTCTGAAAAATCAAACGGTTCATGATTTTGATTTTTCTACAATGAGATATGAATTTTCTACGATGAACATGTCAGGCTGTAAAAAACTGACGAATTTTTAGCATGACAGAATCTAGAGCTAACTTCAAAAAATCATCTAGAAAGATTCTGAAGGTATTAAATTTTGAATTTTGGATATGTTATAGATCAAAAATTCTAGTTTCTGAAAAATCAAACGGTTCATGATTTTGATTTTTCTACAATAAGATATGAATTTTCTACGACGAACATGTCAGGCTATAAAAAAAGTGACGAATTTTTAGTATGACAGAATCTAGAGCTAACTTCAAAAAATCATCTAAAAAGATTCTGAAGGTATTAAATTTTGAATTTCGGGTATGTTGGAGATATAAAAGTTTAATTTCTGAAAAATTAAACGGTTCATGATTTCAATGTTTCTACAATGAGATATGAATTTTCTATGATGAACATGTCAGGCTGTAAAAAAAGTGACGAATTTTGAGCATGACAGAATCTAGAGCTAACTTCAAAAAATCATTAAAAAAGATTCTGAAGGTATTAAATTTTGAATTTCGGGTATGTTGGAGATCTAAGTGTCTAGTTTCCAAAAAATCAAACGGTTCATGATTTTGATTTTTCTACAATAAGATATGAATTTTCTACGATGAACATGTCAGGCTGTAAAAAAAAAAGTGACGAAAATAAATAAAAAAAGATGGAAAATTACCTTGAGTAAGCCCTTTTCGTCGTAGGCTCACAATCTGTAATTGAAGATAAAATTATGGAGACAATGTATCTATTTATAGATGTCATGTGGTGGGATAGAATCCTTCTCCTAGTTCAATTACAATTTCTTTTTGGCTTGGACAATAAAACATAATATGAATATGAAATTGAGTAGGATTACAATTCCTAGTTCAATTACAATTTCTTTTTGGCTTGGGCAATAAAACATAATATGAATATGAAATTGAGTAGGATTACAATTCCTATTCAATTACAATTTCTTTTTGGCTTGGGCAATAAAACACAATATGAATATGAAATTGAGTAGGATTACAATTCCTAGTTCAATTACAATTTCTTTTTGGCTTGGGCAATAAAACATATATATGAATATGAAATTGAGTAGGATTACAATTGTTAATTCAATTATAATTCATTTTTTAACTAAGGTGAATTTAGTAACCAGTTAATGCTTCAAGCCTAGTCTCTAAAAGATAAAATATCTCGACAAGACTTGAAGCAGGGGGCATTTGTAATCATTTAAAATTTATTAAATATAAATTTATAAAATGATTCGGATTATATTGAATTCAAAAATATATTAATCCAAATAAATATTGTGGATTGATATAATTGAGTTAAATATTTAAGTCCAATAAATATGGATTTAATTAAAGTCTAAATTAATTGATTTGGGCTACATTGGATGAACCCAATTTGTTAAACCCAATCTCATCTCATTTCTAGAGCCCATCTTGGCGCCACGTGTGCAGATGATGTGGCATGCCAAGTCAAATAAGAAAACCAATAGAATCATGACATGTGTCAAAGATGACAAGCCCGCTCCATAAAGCCCAAATGCCATGTCACTTCAATCTGATTGGCTGAAAGGAATCCTATTCCAATCGCAACTCCTCTATTCTAAAACTATAAATAGGGGTCCTCATAATTCAGAAAAGAAGAGAAAATTCTAAACAAGAAGCTAGAGAAACTCTGTGGTACAAACGCCATTTAATTCTCTACAAAGCTACAAGTTTAAGAATTCAAGCATTCAAGTTCAAGAACGATCAAGATCAAGACCACCGAATTCAAGAACAAGCTCGAAGCCCTTGAGTTCAAATAAAAGTCAATATCAAGATAAAGTTCAAGTTAATCATAGATTCAAGAACAAGCTTTAAAGCCTTTGAATTTATATTTGAAAAGGCGAATTCAGAGGAATTATAGAGATTGTAACACTCGCATTTGAAATAATAAAATCGATTGTTGCTATAATTTTCCGTTCTTGATTATTATTTTCTCGACGCGAATTTTATTGTCTACACACATCTTATGATCACAAGTTGGAAAACATGAAGTTTTGCATGGGTTTATAGGGGAAACATCATAAAAGCATTGAAATCATCAAATTATGAATATTAAAACATAATTCAATCATTAAGATCAATAATCAAAAGAAATGATAATTGAAGAAATATCCTAACTAATTGGAGAATTCTACCTTTTGAAATAGAGAATTTGGGGACTCTTGAATGAAAGAGACTCATGGATTTGGATGAAAGCTACCGTACATTAAGTCCAATTGCATATCTTCAACGGGGGAATTGATACCTTAGATTGAAACTCTAGGTGAATTCTTCTTTTACTTCAAGTTTTAGAGAGTTATTTTTAGAGGATTTTTTATATTCTTTTGGAAATTTGGAAGAATCAATTAAATGGAGTGAATTCAGGTAAAAAGACTTATATAGGGGTCCTAAATTTAGGCAAACCAACGTAGTATAAGAATAAAATAATTAGAAAAAAATCCAACTACCCCTTAAAATAATTGACAGCAGTCACCGACCTACCAACTAACAGACCCAATTGATAAATCGTGGTCTGACCTACGGTCCATCCTGGTGGATCGTGATTTAGTTGTCTAGAACTTGATTTTTGGACCTCAAACCATGGACCGTGGACCCATCGACGATCCGTAGGTCCGATCGTGGTTCCTGCCATGGACAATTTTTTAATAGCCAATCCACGGACCCACCTACGGTACATGATCCAACCATGGGTCGTGGTTGTCCAGCGTGGATGGCACCTGGAACTATTGAAATCTGCTATGGTGTCCTCTTTCGAATTTGGGGATGTTACATGATCATAAGGCCAATGTCGGGTCCTCCCCTCATAAAAATTCAAACACATATATGGTCCCCTCACCGATATCAAACCAAGCTGTCAGTATAATACCATGTGTGTTATTCGATCTAACCATATATAATCATATCAAGCGTGATATCCGATCCAACCAACAATATTTTGTGTCGGCGTGATACCCGAGCCCAACAATGAGTACAACAAGCATACACTATCACATAGAATAATTAACAAAACCACTTGAAAACTACAAGTCACACCCACAAGTTCATTTCATATGATCCTCTCTATGCATTATACAAATAATACTACAAAGCAGTAGACATGCATACACGCATAATCGAGAACATACAATCATCATCTACCTCGAATCATGACTCTTGAAAACTCTAAATAGCTTGAGCTTTTCTAGTACGAAGTGTCTCGGCTTGTCTAGATATAAAACAAGCAATACAAAGAATAATCAATCTATGACCAACTAATTTACCCGAATTAATTACAAATTCTAACTCTGTATACAAACTTTATCAAACAAATCCAAAAATTTGAAAAATTCAAGGTTTATTATTTGGTTCGATTTATAAATTTAAAAATTCAACACAATGGTTTGATTTGGTATTTGAAAAATCCAAAAAAATTAAATTTTATTAGTTTGGTTTGGTTTATAAATTTAAATTTTTTATACAAATGATTTGGTTTGATATTCAAAAAAACTCGAACCAACCTGGTCATGTACAACCCTAATAGCCACAAAAATCCTTAGTCAACAACTTTGTGGCTTGTAATATTTTGGAGCCATAGATGGACACTTTATTAGGATCGAAATAATGAAGTTCCATGCGAAAGCTAGTAAAACAAATCTCGCAGATCATGAGTAAGAAGATAAGCGAGAAATATATCAAAAGAAACAATGAGTTATTCACTATATAAAAGAGAGTACAAAATATTGAGAGGATTAACCTCACATAATTTACTCGAAATACAATGAGGTTCACACAAAGTGATAACCATCATATGTGTCTCGTTGTTTCTCCCCCCCACAAAACTCTCAAAGCTCATAGGACTACATTATGAATATCACACCAAGTTACTTTTTACAGAGTTGTAAACATTTTGGTACAAGAAAAAAAAAACTAGCCAAATATGAAAACTTTGTGTTTTCCTTTTAGGAAATTAAAAACCCAATTATGGCAAGAAACACATTTTTTATTCACAATTATACTTACAAGGTTACTTTTACGAGGTTAGTTTTATAAAAATGATTAAACTTGTGATTCATATCAATCCATATTACTTATGAAGAATTACATCTTCTTTAGTAGTTTAATTTCATCTTTCATAATTTGACTCTTTTCTTGCTCTTCTTTCACTCTAATAATCTTAATGGATTTATAAAGAGAGGGACAAAATAGAAGGGAAATGATTATTAATGATATACTGTTAGTGAAAAAATATACAAGATAATAAAATTGCAAGATTACAATTGAAAATAAAATGAAGAAATTAATCTCTTCAGGCTGAGGCGCGGATATCTCGCTCTCTTTAAAGAGATTCAAGCCCACTGCAGCAAATGTTTTCACCGGTCCAGCAGTAGTCCTCTTTGACTTGTCCCCTCTAGGATACAACAGTCTTCACAAAGTATAACTCAACAACTCTGGACAAGAGTTGAGTCCAAAGCTCCACAAAAAAGAACATCTCCCTTCAACTAATAAGAACTCTCTTTTAGACTAACTCTTTCACTCTTTGTTTTCTCTTATGTTTTTGTGTTTTAAAACCAAATGAAGACTACCACTATTTATACTACAAGAAGTCTTCCTAGCAATGAATAGAAAGATAATGGAGGTAGTAAATAGTAAAGATAATGGTCTTAGGAGTTTCATAGGTTACAATGGGAGTTAAATAGGTTACATAGAGTAATGGAGGAATTAAAAATGAAATAAAGTGATGGATAACCAATGCTAATGGATGATGTAGAAGTTATCCATTCCAATGTTTATTGGAATGTTTTTATCTCTACAATGAATTCAACCAATAAAGCAAAAAGTAATGGCATTACATGGCTACCAAGTCAAAGATGAATAACATGATTAAATTGGTAGTTTAACACACAAATGCCTACCAATGATCATTCTTATAACTCCAAAATAAAGCAATTTAATATGTTAAATATTTGATATTAAAATGCTAATAACCTAACAATCCCCCACTCATTTTAATATTTACATAAGAGAGTATATCAGTTGAAGGAAGACTACTATGCATAATGAAGGTGTGCTCTACATTGAACCTCCACTTAGTGAAACAGTAACTTTTACTCCAGAGTCGTAGTGGGCTCAGACTTGAACTATTACTGCTTAAGGGAAATAAAATATCACTGCTCACACATAATAATCAAGATGTTGACATGACCTTTAACAGCCAGCATGTTATGGCCATGTGCTATCCCGGTTTCATGAGTGCATTTTAGAATAAGCCCCATTCTCATAGGAAGCGACCTACTTCCACACATCACATAGGTGAAATCTGTCGAGAGTGCTCCTCTAAGATTAACACTCCACCCATACGGGCTACAAATATTCATTAAGATTTTTATCAACTCAACCTTCACAAACTATCGGAAACAATGCACTCACATCATAGGGAGGGAAAAAATAGTGCATTTTTCACAAAAAGTCATCATATGATTAGTTTTTCCCTTTGAACCTGGTTATAGGATCTCTAGTCCCTAGGTTGGGTTTTCTCATATATGACTCAAGGATTTGTAGGCTTCAATCCGATCCCCTCGATGTGCTCCAGACCTTTTATCTTGTTAAAGCCTTCGTAAGAGGATCTGCAAGATTATCAAATCTAATTATCACAAGATTTGACATAATCAACATTTATGGTACCATTTGTCAAATACGATCTTACATTACTGTGTTTCCTCTTTATAAGTCTGGATTTACCATTGTAATAACGATTTTGAACTCTACCAATTGCTGTGGTGCTATCACAATGAATTAAAATAGAAGGAATTGGTTTTTCAAAATAAGGAATTTGAAACAATAAATCTCTTAACCAATTCGCTTCCTCACTAGCTGAAGCTAAAACAATTAGTTCAGCCTCCATGGTAGAGTTAGCAATTATAGTTTGCTTTTTCGATCTCCAACAAACAGCACCACCACCTAAAGTAAAGACATAACCAGTGGTAGAACAGGAATCACCTGACAAAGTGTTCCAATCCGCATCACAAAAGCCTTCAAATACAACTGGATATTTTTTTATAGAACAAACCACAATTTTTCTTTCCAATTAAATATCTCATAACTCTTGTTATAGCATGCCAATGTTCATTACCTGGCTTGCTTGTAAACCTGTCAAGTACTCCTACTGCATATGCAATATCAGGCCTAGTGCAATCAGTCACATATCTCAAACTTCCGATTATACTAGCATATTTCTTTTGATTTATTACACCATTTTCACTTTCAACAGGAAATAAGTGAACACTGGAATCAAAAGGAGTAGCAACATGCTTGCAATCATGAAAGTTATATTTTTTCAAAATTTTCTCAACATAATGTGATTGGTCAAGGAAAATCCCCTCATATGTTCTTGTTATTTTTATTCCAAGAATAAAATTTGCCTCACCAAGATCTTTCATATCAAAATGGCTTCTAAGAACATTTTTAGCTTCATCAACAACATTCATGTTAGAGCCAAAGATCAACAAATCATCAACATATAGGCAAATGATCACATGTGAATTATTTCAAGACCTATTATATATGCACTTATCACGCTCATTTGTTTTAAAACCATTTTCAATCATGCAGGAATCAAACTTTTCATGTCATTGCTTAGGTGCCTGTTTCAAGCCATATACGGATTTAATAAGTTTACATACTTTGCTTTCTTGGTCTGCTTCAACAAAACACTCAGGTTGGTCCATATAAATTTCTTCATTTAGGTATCCATTTACAAAAGCAGTTTTTACATCTATTCGATGAATTTGCAAATCAAAAACTGCAGCCATAGCAACTAAAAGTCTAATGAATGTAATTCTTGTTACCGGAGAAAAAGTATCAAAAAATTCTAGGCCTTCTACTTGTTTAAAACCTTTTGCAACTAGCCTATCCTTGTATTTATCAATAGAACCATCCGGTTTCAACTTTTTCCTTAAGACCCATTTGCAACCAATTGTTTTACAACCCGGTGGTAAATCAACTAACTTCCAAGTTTTATTAGAAATTAGAGATTCCATTTCATCATTTACAGCCTCTTTCCAAAAAATAGAATCATGTGAAGATAATGTTTATTTCAAAGTTAGAGGGTCATTTTCAACATTTAACACATAAAAATCAGGACCAAAATCTTTTTCTACTCTAGATCTTTTACTTCTTCTTAACTCAAAATCACCAACTTCTTTATTTTTTAAAGTTGAAGTAGAAGAACTACGTAGTGACAATAAATTTTGTTCAATCCTTTGACCCCCACTATTTTTAGTATCAAAAGGAAATTTATTTTCATAAAAAATAGCATCACCAGATTCTATTACAATATTATCTTCAAGATTAAAAAATCTATAGGTTGTACTATTTGAAGCACAAGTATTAACTTTCTTACCCAACTTTGTAATCTTGGGATCCATTAGCCTCACAAAGGCTAGACAACCCCAAACTCTTAGATATCCCAAACTTGGCTTGTAACCTTTCCACAATTCAAAAGGTGTCAATTTAGATTTTTTATCAGGCACACGATTTATCACATAACAAGCAGTTAAGATAGCTTCACCCCAAAAATTTAAAGGTGCATGTGACTCAATAAGCATGACATTAGTCAATTCAACCAAAGTTCTATTTTTTTCTTTCTGCTACTCAATTAGACGAAGGAGAGTAAGGAGGAGTGGTTTCATGAATTATTCCCAATGATCTAACAAAAGAATTAAACTCATTTGATTCATATTCACGGCCTCTATCACTTCTAATTCTTTTTATTTTTCTTCCAAACTGATTTTCAACCTCATTGAGATAAGTTTTGAAATTTTCAAAAGCATCACTTTTATTTTTCATCAAGTAAACATATGTAAACTTAGAAAAATCATCAATGAAAGTGATAAAATATCTATTACCTCCACGAGTTAGACTTCCACCAAGTTCACAAATATCAGTATGAATTAATTCTAACAATTCAGTTTTTCTTTATACTTGAAAATAAGGCCTTTTAGTGATCTTGGCTTTACTACAAGCCTCACACTTTTCAAAATTCTTTTTAACCATTGGGATTAATCCTAAACTACTCATGATTCCAACATAACGATCATTAATATGACACAAACGAGCATGCCAAAAATTAGTAGAAGAAAACATATAAACAGAAGTAGAAGTTTTATTCATTTCAACACTCAACTTAAACATCTCATCACATGCATACCCCTTCCCCACAAAAATACCTTTCTTCACTATTACATATTGATCAGATTCAATAATCTGTTTAAAGCCTGCTTTATTAAGAAGAAAACTAGACATCAATTTTTTTCTCATAGAAGGAGTATAAAGTACATCTTTCAATGTAAATATCCTTCATGAAGTAAAACACAATTCAACATCTCCCTTTCCAAGCACTTGAGTAGTGTGAGCATCACCAAGCATGATGGTTTTGGGCTTCTCAAAATGAGTATATTTTTTAAACCAGTCTTTGTCATAACAGACATGACGATTTGCACCAGAATCAACCCACCATCCATCAACATTCTCAACCATGTTTATGTCGGTAATCACCGCCACAAAAGGTTCTTCGGTAACGTTTGCCTGAGGGTTAGAACCACATTTTTTGAATCTGCAAAATCGAGCAATATGCCCACTTTTGCCACAAACAAAGCATGGTCCCTTTTCTTGAACTTGTTGATTTTGTGCTTGGTGATTTTCACCATTATTTTTCTTGGGAGGTCTACCATTATTTTTCTTGAATTTTTTCTTCTTAGGCTTTAAAGAAGTATTTTTGTGAGTTTCAGAGTAGCATTATTCGAACTAATTAAATTTACCTTCGATGTGATGTTGTTCTCTTCTGTTTGTAAAAGTGCATCTTGGCCCCTTGCTTCTTCTTCCATGCGAATTTTCATTATCAAGGTTTCAAGAGAGGTTTCCTTTTGTTTGTGGCGCATAGTTTTTTTTGAAATTCCTTCCAAGAAGGTGGAAGTTTATCCACTATGCCACAAACAATAAGGTTATCTCATATTTTAACCTCTTCGGACCTAAGCTCTCCAACAATCATGATGAAGTCTTGAGCTTGATCTACCACTGATTTGTTGTCCACCATTTGAAAATGAAAAAATCTACTAGCTGCATATTTTTTTTCTCTCCAGCCTCTTCGGTATCATTTTTACTCTGCAATGCCTTCCAAATTTTCTTTGCACTAGAGTAAGTTCTATCAGATAGACAATTAAGAAGAAAATACCGACACTTATAGGAATCACCATCGTACTTTTCCACTTTCTCTAGATGAGAAATAGTTTCATCATCATTCATAGTGGTGATGTCTTCTTTATTTGGATTCTTCTCAGTTAATACATAAGAAACATTGAGAAGACTTAAGTAGAAAAGTACTTTACCTTCTATCTCTTGAAATAATTACCATTGAACCGAAATGGCTTGTTAAGATCTCCCATCTTGACATCCGCGATTTTTTCAATTGTAGCCATCTTTGAATCTCCTTAAAATTGTTGGTGAAAAAACTTACAAGATAATAAAATTACAAGATTACAATTGAAAATAAAATGAAGAAATTAATCTCTTCAGGCTGAGGCGCGGATATCTCGCTCTCTTTAAAGAGATTCAAGCCCACTGCAGCAAATGTTTTCACCGGTCCAGCAGTACTCCTCTTTGACTTGTTCCCTCCAGGATACAACAGTCTTCACAAAGTATAACTCAACAACTCTGGACAAGAGTTGAGTCCAAAGCTCCACAAAAAAGAACACCTCCCTTCAACTAATAAGAACTCTCTTTTAGACTAACTCTTTCACTCTTTGTTTTCTCTTATGTTTTGTGTGTTTTTAAAACCAAATGAAGACTACCACTATTTATACTACAAGAAGTCTTCCTAGCAACGAATAGGAAGAAAATGGAGGTAGTAAATAGTAAAGATAATGGTCTTAGGAGTTTCATAGGTTACAATGGGAGTTAAATAGGTTACATAGAGTAATGGAGGAATTAAAAATGAAATAAAGTGATGGATAACCAATGCTAATGGATGATGTAGAAGTTATCCATTCCAATGTTTATTTGAATGTTTTTATCTCTACAATGAATTCAACCAATAAAGCCAAAAGTAATGGCATTACATGGCTACCACGTCAAAGATGAATAGCATGATTAAATTGGTAGTTTAAAATACAAATGCCTACCAATGGTCATTCTTATAACTCCAAAATAAAGCAATTTAATATGTTAAATATAAATATTAAAATGCTAATAACCTAAAATATACAAGAGACTCGACAACAACTCAAGAATTGTAACTTAGCAAATAATTGCTCTAGAATGAATAATTAGTGACTTTATGTTGTATTTGATAGATAGTGGAATTCCTAATGAGATTAACAAGATATTGAGGATCTATACAGGAAACAGTATGCAGCAATTTATGGAGTCATTGACAAATATGAAGCTTCCATTGGACATTGAAATGGGACAACCAATTTGATAATTCGAGGTTAGCTGATCTACCGTCCGATAATTGTTAATTTGTTATTGAATCAATCGATATCTTATTGATTTGCTAACGGATTAGTACATTTAATTAAAAATTAATATTCTTGTTGGTCAAACCGTTAAAAGCGAAATTATCCACCAGATAAGCGGCCCTAGAGCTGCCCCTGCCAAAAAGTATCAATTTTGGTGTGAGTTTCTGAAGAGGACAGTGAAGTCGAGTGGATGAAGGCGGCATGTTGTGAATGCGCTCAGAATTAATTTTCACAGCTCAAATTTCAGTACATGAGTGACAAAATTTAGCCACGTACGCTACATCAAAAATGATTAATTAATTGTCGCTAAATATGTATTTTTAGCGGTAATTAACATTTTATATATGTCCCTAAAATCTTTAGCGACATTGGTTCTGATGACACTTAATTGTTACTGGTATAAACTTTAGCACTCTTTATTAATATCAATATTTATTGCCGCTAAAAGTTATTTTTGTTATACTGTTATTAACTAGTTTTTTACAATTTATGTTGGCCCTTGTACAATTAAAAGTCTTGAAAATCATTCAAATGTCTTCAATATTTTATGTAAGTTTTATGTGAAAACTTTCTCTTGGTATGACACTAACAAAGATGAAATAACCTAAAACTGCAGTAATATACTACAAACAGCATAAGCAAGTCCTTAGATACATTGATTGAAACTAAATATCCCCTTATTTAGAAGGGAGAGTTAGAAAAGGACGAACATGGCTTCAAAAGTTGTATCGTGCGATTCCATGAAGCACATAAATAAGGACATCTTTGTAATTTCAAGGCATAAATTGCTTTTTCTTTCATGAAGCCACGTGTTGTTACTTGGTGCAGCTTTCTTCCCAATATTTAACTCATTCCCTCCTTCCCCAATTTATTCCAACCTATCTTTATGAAGTTGTCTAATGAAGTTCTTGAAATGGTAAAGAAACTACTATTAAATGTTCTTAATTTGTTGGGTGTTTTCTTTATTTACAAGGAATCAATAAATCTGCTCTTCGACATTGTTGAAATTACCTAAAGCAGGAAAGATCAAATATAGTTCAGGTAACAATCTTTTTTAACTTAAATTTAAACATCTTATTGCTTTGTTTGTGTGATTAATTCAACTAGGTATGTGTGACTATTGCTTTATTTCAACTTATCCTTGGGTGCATGCTTCATTGTGTGTTATTTTCTCTTCTTCCTTTGTTTGACTCATTTCATTATGATGGGATTGCAATAGCAGACTTTAATTTTCTTCTTATTTTGAATATTTTGGTCCATAAAGATTTATAATTTGCTAAATCAAATGAATTTTATTAGAAACTCACTGATTTGACGATTACTATGTTTTGGTCCAAATATGGATACTTGAAGTTCATGATATTGATTGTCTCGATTATATACTTATGTGAATGTGATAGACATGAATAACGAAATTGGTTATCTCGATTCTCTGCTCCAATGAAATGTGATAGACATGAATAACGAAATTGGTTATCTAATTTTACTATGTCTGATTCTCCGCTCCAATTTTCCCTCATTCATCAGTGTTATACAGTTCTCAGATTTATTTTTGGGTAAATTTTACTATTATTCAGTACTTCTATTTCTTTTCCAATTCTCTGCTCCAATTTACTGTACTAAATTTTACCCTTGGTTTTGCTATACTTTGTCTCTATAGTATGTACACAAAGCTAAAATCCTTTCACTTTTTGCTCGCTATCATGTTTGCTCTGATTTGTTCTTCTGAGTTCTTCTTGCTTGCGACTCAATTCTTTGTGAATAAACATTAAAAGTAAACATAATTTCATATGTGTACCTTAGTTTCCTTCTCTTTTGATATAGTTTCTAGCTAAGATTTCTATGCGCCTTACTAACTGTTTGATTTGCACATGCATTATTTTCTTTGATGAATTCAATATTTACAGTCATTAATAAGTGCAAAAGATAGATTGTCTTACAAAAATCTTTATATCAAGTGGATTATGCATCTAAGTTGTTTGATAATATGCCTCAGTTAACTTATTTAAGTTTCTTGTTATTGTTTTTTCTTTTTGAATTGCATCATGATTTTTGTATCAGGACTAAAGGCATATATGGGAGCATGTCAATTTATCTTATCTTGGTGGTTTTGGTTCTACTGCTCAAGATGTGGGCCACTTTGTAGTCAATTATCGTCTTGCACAAAACACGCAAGGTATTAGTATTAATTATTTTCTTATGGATATTCTTTTTGGTTTACTTTTGATCAACTCTGTAGTTTTGAGTATTACATATATATTCATTGATATTCACTTTTCATGTTTTGGCGTTTGGTTTTTTGTTCCACTATTTCTTTGAATAAACAAGTAGCAAGATTATCATATGTTTAATTGTATATTTAATAGCTGAACCCAATGTTATTACTAACATAAAAAGAAGCTTTGATAAAGTAGACAAGATATGTTTTTTTCAGATTTTGTGACAAGTAGAGTTTAATAGTACTTTAGAAAAGGAAAAATACTTAATGTGTTATTCTATGACAAATATGGGTTTAGTCTTCAAATATTTTAAAGTAGTCCAAATATGTTTTCACCCCTAAGTTAGTACCAACACTTTCTCTGTTCAAGTATACATCCCCTTGTCTAATTAGGAGAAGGAAAGATGATTTGTTTCTCCAACAAATTCTCTGGATATTAATCTCTGCTTTGTATAAACACATGATTATTAGGATTAGTCTAACATCATTTTTCCATTTGAAAGAAAAAACATCTTAAGGAACGTTAATGCGTTAGGGTGTTGTTCGTCTGGCACTATTTAAGTTTAGGATAGGCGCTTAGAAGTTTTCTTGGTTGATAATGGCTCAAAAATGATAGGTGAATTCTTCATAATAAATTACACTAATTATTACAGAACTAAGTCGGAGTCAAAGTATGTAAAACAAATGATGATTGGATCTATCCACAGTTATCTAACAAGTTATTGTGGTCGGATAACTAATCTAATACAGTACAGCTATGATCGGGCAATATCGCAGATAAGATCAGACTGAATGTGTGAAGGATATGGTTGCACAAGAGACTTAGCCACATCAGCGAGAAAGAACTTAATGTTCTAGCCAAGAAGAAGTTCTAGTCAAATTTCAAAAGTGCTAAATTAGGAAAGTGTGAGCACTGCTTGGCTGGTAAACAAAATAGAGTTTCCTTTAAATCCTACCCTCCTTTGAGAGAGACAGAGTTGCTTGAGTTGGTACACTCTGATTTATGTGTTCCAATGAAGACGAAGACATTGGGTGGTGCACTCTACTTATACTAAAGACCAAGTGTTAGGTGTCTTTAAGCACTTTCAGGCTTCAATTGAAAGAGAAACAGGAAAGAAACTTAAAATGTGTTCATACTGATAATGGTGGTGAATATTGTGGATCATTTGACGAATACTGCAAGCATCAAGATATTAGATACCAGAAGACTCCTCCCAAGACTCCTCAGCTTAATGGTTTGGCTGAGAGGATGAAAAGGACCTTGATGGAAAGAGTTATTTGTTTGCTTTTGAAGCAAAGTTGCCGAACTAATTACCCACTACCCAACCACCCCTCATCACCCCTTCGACCGTCACCCACAATATACCCGCAACCACCACCCACACCCACAACCAACCCGAACCACCCCATACCCACAACATCTCCAGCCCGATCCGTTTTAGGTCCTTCCCGGCCACCCCCGAATCACCACCGCCCGTGCCACCCCCCCAATACTCATCCCATGTTAACCCGTGGAAAAGCCGGTATCTTTAAACCCAAAACCTTTCAGGCTACCATACTACCAAATACACCCCTTCCTGATAGTGAACCAACAACCTACTCTGTTGCCTCAAAAAATGCTTATTGGCGTCATGCTATGGATGACGAGTTTAAGGCTTTGACTGATCTATTAACTTAGGTTCTTATACCTAAGCCCCATGGGTGGCACCCAGTGGGCTGTAAATGGGTGTACAAAATTAAACACAATGCGGATGGCAGTATTTCGAGGTACAAGGCTCGTTTGGTTGCTAAAGGCTACAATCAGGAGTATGGGCTTGATTACTCCGAGACATTCAGTCCTGTTATTCGGCAGGAAACCATTCGCCTGGTACTATCACTCGCCGTGCGCAACAATTGGATCATCAATCAGTTGGATGTTTCCAATGCTTTTCTTCATGGTATGCTTGATGAAACTATCTACATGACGCAACCACCGGGCTATGTTGATCCCCGCTTCCCTCGACATGTTTGCAAACTCCAGAAGTCTCTGTATGGGCTCAAGCAAGCCCCCCGTGCTTTGTACACACGTCTGAAAACGTTCCTCCAGGGACTCGGCTTCACGTGTTGCGTACACGACACGAGTCTCTTTACTCGACATTCAGCACACGATACAGTTATTCTTCTTGTCTATGTAGATGATATCATTATTACAGGCTCTACTGCAGCTCTCATTCAGGATGTCACTCGATCTATACATACTACCTTCAAAATGAAGGACCTTGGCCCGTTACATTATTTTCTGGGAATGGAGGTTTCTCGGACAGGCAGCGACTTGTTTCTTCATCAGTCAAAATATGCTCGAGATTTGTTGCAGAAAGCTGGACTGGAAAAATGCACCAGTCAACCAACACTGATGGCAGTCTCTTCGTCTACGAATGGAGCCGACACCCCCTTTGCTGATATCACCCACTTCCGCAGCCTCATTGGGGCTCTACAGTATCTGGCCATTACCCGTCCTGACATCCAGTTTGCTGTCAACCGAGTTGCTCAGCGCATGCATCAACCAAGTGAATATGATTACCATTGTCTAAAACGCGTTCTAAGGTACATTTTTGGCACTCTTGGTCGTGGTTTACTCATTCGACCCGGGGACTTGGAGCTTCGGGGTTTCTCAGATTCAGATTGGGCGAATGATAAAAATGACAGAAAATCTACATCGGGGTTTCTCATTTTTTTGGGGCCGAACCTGATCTCCTGGTGTACAAAAAAACAACCCAAGGTCTCTCGGTCCTCGACTGAAGTTGAATACCGCGCCCTTGCTCTTCTTGCTGCTGAGACCATGTGGGTCACATATATTCTTCGCGAACTCCGCGCCACTCACATTGTTCCTGCTCTCTATTGTGACAACAAATCAACTATCTGTGTGGCCAAGAATTTCGTCCTACACACCAGAATGAAGCATGTTGATACCGATTGTCTCTTTGTTCGCGATGAAGTTCAGGCCGGCACCATGACTGTGCAGTATGTACCCACTAAAGAACAACCGGTTGATATTATCACCAAGCCTCTCCCGAGCCGACAACACGATTACCTCAGTTCCAAGCTTCCGTTCGCTTCCGCTCAGCTCAGCTTGAGGGGGGATAATAACAGATAGTATTAAATAATATTAGTATTTACTGTGTACTAATCCTAGTCCTATTAGGATTAGTAATCCTTAATCCTAGTCCTATTAGGATTAGTACTCCTTCCTATATCTCCTATATATATCTCCCATGTATTCCCTTATTAGGTTAACACTTCAATACAATCAATATTCCTTCAGTTATCCTCCAAAGGACGTGAGTCAAAGTGACATAATGATTAGATTCATCTATTTTAAATTAAAATTTTAAATGCAGGAAACGAAAATATTCCTAACAAAGACACTTAAATATTAAGGTTTATATGATGTGAATTTGAATTAAACTATATTCAAAAAAAATTGAGATTTAAAATGATATAAATAGACATTAATAGAATATCAGCTAATCCTTTTCTTTTTTAGAAAAATGATCTGATATATCTTTCAATTTAGTCATTCAGAGTTGATATACTTATCGTTATAAAAATGACTCATATATATCTTTATCGTTATATAAATGGGTCATACATACCTCTACCGTTACAAACTGAACTCACATATACCCTTCATCTAACATTAGTGAAAAAATTAGTTTTAATTTTATTATATTTTTGACTTTTAGTTTTAGAAAAAATCATACAGGAATATATATATGATCTTTCTAGCAAAGTTTAAGATATATTTTAATTTTTTTTCATACATAAATTATCTTTTGGCTCGTCTTATTATCATTAT
Organism: Solanum peruvianum; assembly: GCA_027705065.1. Lineage (NCBI taxonomy): Eukaryota > Viridiplantae > Streptophyta > Magnoliopsida > Solanales > Solanaceae > Solanum > Solanum peruvianum. The sequence goes on from JAKWJD010001757.1 coordinate 48,964,766, forward strand.
TTGAGTTTTTTTTCTTTCATTCTTAAGTGTAAAGAAAAAAAACGGAACTAACTTTTTATGGCTATATTATAACTTAAAATAATTTTTTTGGCAATATTATAATTAGTTTTTGTATTTATTAAAAAAAATTGGGATATCTATGATAAATTTTACAAGAAAACTAATGAAATATAAATAAATCTGACTATCAAAATAAAAATTTAAATTAGTCGATAAAAAAAAAACACATGTGATGAAGATCAAATTAAATATATCCCATATGAATTAACTTGTTATAAAAAATAATCAATAAATGAAATCAAAAAATATTTTTTTCTCTTCCGCAGGAAAAAAAGTAGTTCATTTATATATCAATAGAAATATATATGAGTTATTCTTATAACAACGAGCATATCAATTTTAAATAAAAATATTGATAGATATATATATCCATTTTTTTTAATTTTAAATTTTGCATGTTTTGAAGCTTTTGAATATATATATATATATATATATATATATATATATATATATATATATATATATATATATATATATATATATATATATATATATATATATATATATATATATATATATATATATATATATATATATATATATATATATATGCCCATAATACAATTTGAGGATGAACATACAATCTTTAAAGTTTTTTAATTTGTCGACTACCATACTCACAGTTATCTTATCGTGTGAGATGATGTCAGTTTCAACTTTTTGCTGTTATATATATATATATATATATATATATATATATATATATATATATATATATATATATATATATATATATATATATATATATATATATGTGTGTGTGTGTGTGTGTGTGTCAACATGATTTGTGGAGGAGAAAATAATGGACAAGAAAAAAAATATATGATTTTGAAGGGTGAATGGGATATGATCAAATTATAATTAATTATAAATTTTGTTCTCCAATAAATATATTCATTTTTGTCCTCGAGAAAATGAGGAGTGATCTCTATAAGAGCTGACTGCAAAATTGAAGAACAATTTGTCCAAGTCATTTGACATGAAAGACTTGGGCCCAGCACAACAAATTCTAGGGATGAAGATTGTTCGAGAACGAACAAAAAGAAAGTTGTGGCTATCTCAAGAGAAGTATATTGAACGTGTACTAGAACGCTTCAACATGAAGAGTGCTAAACCTGTTAGCACGCCTCTTACGAGTCATCTGAAGTTGAGCAAACAGATGTGTCCTACAACAAAAGAGGAGAAAGAGGGAATGGCTAAAGTTCCTTATTCTTCAGCAGTGGGGAGTTTGATGTATGCGATAGTGTGTACAAGACCTGATATTGCTCATGCAGTTGGTGTTGTCAGCAGATTCCTTAAAAATCCTGGAAAAGAACACTGGGAGGCAGTTAAGTGGATACTCAGGTATCTAAGAGGGACCACAAGAGATTGTTTGTGTTTTAAAGGATCTGATCCAATCTTGAAGGGCTATACTGATGCTGATATGGCAGGTGACCTCGATAATAGAAAATCCACTACTGGATATTTGTTTACATTTTCAGGGGGAGCTATATCATGGCAGTCAAAGTTGCAGAAGTGTGTCGCACTCTCTACAACTGAGGCAGAATATATTGCAGCTACTGAAGCTGGCAAAGAGATGGTATGGGTGAAACGATTTCTTCAAGAACTTGGATTGTATCAGATTGAGTATGTCGTCTATTGTGACAGTCAGAGTGCAATAGACCTGAGAAAGAACACCATGTACCATGCAAGGACGAAGCATATTGACGTGAGATATCACTGAATTCGTGAAAAGATAGAGGACGGATCTATGCAGGTCATGAAGATTCCTACTAGTGAAAACCCTTCAGATATGCTGACCAAGGTGGTATCAAGGAACAAGTTTGAGCTATGCAAAGAACTTGTCGGCATGTACTCAAGCTAGAAACCTAGAGCTACCTCATTCAGGGTGAATGGGTCTGGAGGGGGAGATTTGTGGAGTCCATACCCATTGTAGATAAACATAGCAAAAATGGTTAAATTTTGTTTGTTGATTATTGTTAAAGTCAACAAATGTTGCAACAAAATTCAAAGCTCACCATTTCTTTTTTCAACTAAAATCTTAGCAAGATTTCTACATAGGTGAAAATGTTGAAATCTTGTGTTTCTTGTGATGTCATTGGTGACATCATTAGGAGTAGATTTTCCTATAAATAGAGAGCTCTTGCTCATTTCAAAATACACCAAAAAAAAAGAATTACAAAGGAGAGAAAAGAAGAGTGAGGCATCACAGAAGAAAATAATCTGTGAGGAAAAATAGAGAGTGTGAGCGGTATTGTAGTGAGGTGGAAAAATCAAAAGAGTATTATTTCTTTTGAATGTGTAGTGGTCTTTGGAGTTTTACTCAGACATACAAGTGTAAAATCCTTACTATAGTGATATTCGTTGCTCCTCTCGGGTCGTGGTTTTTCCCTTATTTAGGAGGGTTTCCACGTAAAATCTTGGTGTCATTATTTCTCTTTTAAATTGCCACCATTTTAGTGTGATCTCGAAAAAGTATTCATGATGTTCTATTTTGTTGTCATTTTCATAGCTTAGTCGCCTCCAATTTTGTTGTAAATTTAATAGTTTAGGTATAATTGTCAAATAAATGATACTTCTGTGATAGAATTTTCCCAATAATAAGAGAGAGTGTGAAGTCGTGATCTGCTATTATTTAATTAATTGTTCTATAGACAACAATCATTGATACAATTGGGAGTTGTTAATGTCAAATTGGTCATTATTCTCTTTACTATAACATATGTTTGAAAAAGATGTCATGGTTAGAAAGCCGGACTTCCTTTGCACAATTAAGTAATAAAAATATCAATTTTAGATACTTTTAACTTCTTTTAATCTACACTTGTTTTAAAGGAACACATAGTATATTCTTTGCGGGGAGGGCAACTTCAAATAGTTTTTCCAATGCAAAAGAAATTAATTGCGGTGACTGATTGCTCTTGAGCTTTTCTTTTTATTTTACTAAGTATCAACATGGAGCTAAAAGTTAATATTTGCAGAATTAGTTAAGGTTAAGAAATATTTCTAGCTTTTACGTCATGCCTGATTTTCACAAGTTTGTGAAATTCATGTTAAATAGTAGGAGTTTATATCTATATATAGAAGTGGCCAAGGAAGCAGCTGGATTTTGTCCTGCCAACTTTATATTTCTAGCTTTTATGTCATGCCTGATGTTCACAAGTTTGTGGAATTCATGTAAAATAGTAGGAGTTTATTATCTATATATAATAATGTGGCCAAGGAAGCAGCTAGTCGTTGTCCTACCAACTTTCTTTTTTCAGGGTAGTTTTGTCATTAACCATGTTTGACATGTGTTGAATTCTTAAGCCAGCTGCCTCCATCTATCTCTGAACCTGATTGTTGCTTTATTCGTATGTAATTGTCTGTTGGTTTTGGTTTTACCTTCGTTTCTTCTCCAGATGGATCGATTTTTGTTTGTCTCTGGTGACCCTTCAATCTCTTGCCACTGTTTCCTTGAATCTCTTACCATTTTTTGTGCTAATTTATCGATGTTATTGTCATGAATTTTGAAATTAAGAAAATTAAATTTTATGACAAAGCTTATAGTTGTTAGGTCTTAGAAGCTAATTTTTATTGCTACCGTTGCAGTTGTTAGGTCTTAGGAGCTAATTGTCCTGCCAACTTTCTTTTTTCAGGGTATAGTCAGGTTATCTTTTTCACCTGAATTTTCTTAGAGGTTAGGACTTCTTTTAGCTAACAAGTAAATGTGTAATCTGTAGGAGTAGATTATAGCCTCTCACTTTTTAACATACCTTAATTTTTCTAATTACAAGAACTTCCTCACTTGATTTTGTGACTTTTACTTAATGAAGTTTTTGAATTCTCAGTCGATTCAAGTTTGCTCAATAGGGAGAATGAAATGAATTAGTTAATATTTTGTCAAGGAAATGAATCAGTTAACTTTTTGTGAAGCCTTCGTTATTTAGCTTTGCTGGTAATATTATATCCCACTTTTTTTTTGTCATATATACTTTTCGAACGGTTTCACTTTTATCATTAACAACTCAACTTTCTAAATTTACTAACACTAACAATTTTCTCAGGAACCCCTAACAACTCCCTATGCTATGGTTTTGGGAATGATGAAGAAGATCACCTAATAAAAATGAACAGCAGCATCCTCTACATATGATATGATAAACAATCACATATTGATCTCATATGTCAAAAAAAAATATTTTGATTATATTACCTTAATTAATATGGATCATCTTGATGTCCAATATCAGTTGTACATATATTTTGAATATCTCTAATAGTATATGACATATCACATTATCCATCTTCTGCAACAACTATCATCAATGATTCATTAATACTGATATTTTGACTCAAGCACGGGCCTCCCCCATCTAGTTGTACCAGATATACTAGTTGCATGTACTGTGTATATATTTTGTGTATATATTTTGTCACACATATTTATTTACTAGTTCTGAAAATGTGTGTTTGTTTTTTATTACTATATAAAATTTGTACAGTGGGTGAAAGATTTATGGTGCTTTCAAAGCAGAAACAACTTAAACACAATAAGTTAACTAAAATATATCCTCAAAAACTAATTCAAAAAAGATAAAGACACTCATCCAATATATAGCAAGGAGAATTGTTCTTGCCTTTATATATTATAAATCTTGAAACAAAACATATCTTAAAGAAACTCACACACATATACGCATATGTCGAGAAGTATGCTTTAGAGGCCAATCCTATAAACTTATATAATCAAATTATATTACTTGTTTCGGATGTTATAGTACAGTTTTACATAAACTAAAAAAAAGTAAATTTTAAGAGACTCATAATTTTTTTTAAATCCAGGGTTACTTTTGTTAATACAAAATTGTTTAAATTAACATACTATGAAATATGTTGCCAGTGTAATTGAAAAATATAGGTATTGGTTACTGTAAAAATATCGTTGAACCTTTTTGTTTGTAAAATGTATAAAAGGATATGGAAAAATTGAGCAAATTCTTATAATGCATTCACATTGTTCATATTAATAACGGCAGTTTCAAGGAATAATGTGCTTTAACTTTTAAAATTTTTTCTCTTTGAATGATATGCATATGAATGGATAAATCATAAGTGCATGTTTTGTCTATGTATATATCAATCTTGTAAAACATTTTTAGAAAACATAATTCACTTGGAATTATCATAAGTAGGAACATTTGAAAAATCACCTTTATGAAGAAAACTACTTTAATCATAAACAATTGAGGCAATCGAAATGTTCCGGGAGATTCAATATGATTAGCTTATTCTCAAAATAGTTAACTCTAAATATAAATTGAAATTAATTTTATTATATTTATATCCTAAAGATAACAGAAATGAAATAATAACCAATTACAAAGTAATATTTGAAAACTAAAAAAAGACTTTGTATTTGATCAACTTTCAACTTGTAAGTTGTAACCATGTCAATTCACATATTTCTAAAAAAAAAAGATTAATATATATAAAAAAATTATAAGAAAAACACAAATATATAAATTAGTAAGGCTTCTTATAATTACAAATTATTGGTAATAATATTTTTATAAATGGTGCATATTAATCTATAGAAAGTAAGATGATCAAATCACAAATTTGTATGAAAGAATGGAATACATATAATTAGAGCCGTCAATATGGGCTAAGTCTGTTGGGCCGGTCTGGTCTAACCCGGGATTTAATAGGGTCGGGCTAAGATTTTCGGAGCTCATTTAAGAAAAGGGCTTTTTAGCCTGGCCTGAATAAGCCTGTTGATTTGATGGGCTTGAGAAATATAGGTAGGGTCGGCCCGTGGGCAATAATAATTAATTAAAAAATATAATATAATATTAAAATTTAAAATTAAAGAGAGTCCAAATTCAAAATAATTAGGTTAATATTTTTATTTATATATTTATACTTTTACTTGGAAAAAAAACTTAATAAATAGAGATAATTTCAGAGACCTCCCTCTAGGTTTCGCTCTATAACACTGACCTTCCCTGTGGATTACGATATTACGTCTACCTCCTTTATTATCATTTTCTTGTAGTCATTCTTTAAACCTATTTAAATAAATATAAATTAATTTAGATTTGACAAATTTACCCTTATATATGAATGTTTAGATCTAATTTTCAATGATTTATCTTTAATCTTTGGATCATGTTTCTTCTTCGCTTGTGTAAATGTTTAACTAGAACAAAATCTTATCGTTCTTAACGAATTTCTTTCTTGGGAAGTTCAATTTTGTCTTCTATTTGAAGAAATTGTTGCCAAAAAATGATGGGTTATTGTGGAATTTTTTTTTACGTGAATTGGTAAAGGTGAAATACAGATAAAGAGTTAATATGTGGTGAAAATGTGGGTTAACTTAGTTGAAGACTTTGATCTTTGTTGGATTAAAAAAATAATTCTTTGTGTTAAATTATTTTTAAAGTATTTGTTAAATGAGTTATTTTTTATATAATATTTATTAATAAGAAGAAATTTATATTTAAAAAAAAAGTAAAATTGTCAAATCTATATTAATTTATATTTATTTTAAATAGGTTTAAAGAATGGTTACAAGTAAATGAAAATAAGGGAGGTAGACGTAATATCGTAAACCAAAGGGGAGGTGAGCGTTATAGAGCGAAACATGGAGGTCTCTGAAATTATCCTTAATAAATATTATAAAAATAATTTTATTTTAATTTGATTAGCAAGTACTAACATTAACATCACGTAATATTGTTTTGTCGATATTTATGATAATATTTTAAATTATAATTTAAAATTTATTTTAATAATTATAAAAATATATAATTTTAAAAAAAAAAGTGGGCTGACCCGTCAAGTATGTAGCCCACATACTTGTGGGTTTGGCCGACCATTTTCTGGCCCACGCCAAAAATGGGCTAGCCCGGCCTGACCCGTAAAATGTCAAAATCTGTATGGATTAGCCCGAATGGAGTGGGCTAACCCATATTGACAGCTCTACATATAATGTTGTTGGTGAGTGTCTTTGATAGACTTTTGTTATCCTCACTTATTAAAAATTAAAATTAAAAGTTATTTTTTGACTCTTCATTATCCATATTTAGTACATAAATAACTTCCTCAAGCATTTACTACACAAAATTAATAGGCATATTTAGTCTATTTTCTGATACTAACTAACATTGTTGAATTTAAGTTCATATTTTATTGATTAGCGATGCAATAATTAGAACAATATATTTTATCATTTTGATTAAAAATTATAAGAGTAGAAAAATGATGGGATAGAAAATTTAATATTCCGAAAAAATTGAATAATCATTGTGTCTAGAATTTTCCATATATACCTATAAATAACAATAGCAATTAGTAGATTCATATAATTATATTTTCAATCGATCAAATAATTTATATCTATACTAAATTATTCATAAGTGATTATTCAAGTTCTATTTAGCAACAAAGAGAAGTTAAACTTTTGTAATAGCTAGTGGAAGGTGAAAACACTACCAAGATGTTAAATACTATCAATGCATTATTGATTAAGATCTTGTTTGATGCACTAATTTAAATAAATTTATTATTTCATATTAAATTAATTATATATTAATATTTAATTTAGATAGAGATAAAAATAAATATAAAATGATAATTCAACTTTTATGTTAGGATATAAATATAATAAAATTCCAATTTATATTTGTAATTAACTATTTTGAGAATAAGCTAATCATATTCTAACTTAAGTGAGTGCACAAATTATGGAAAACATTAAGTGTGTGGATATTTAGGGGTTCTAATCTCCTTATATCTAACTTAAAATATGGTACACCATTCTTAATTTGATGAAATATAAGTAATTATTTGTAAGTATAAATAAACTTAATATTTATGGTATGAATGTATATCTAATAAGGTAGTTTTCTATTAGTAATGGTAACTATGTGTATCACTTGGAAGAAACCCAATTTGAAAAGGAATCAAATACGTACCTTAAATATACGTTCAATTTAATTAGTATAAAGAGGAACTTTGGTATATGGGCATACGCTTGACCCTTGTGCCATACTATATTTTTGTGGTCCATGGCAACCGTTTCTGTTGCGGAGTTTTTGACTTTTGAAAGCGTTTGGATCTTATGAAGTCAATATTTGAAATCACACTTCAAAGTAAGTTATTTCTTTTCTATGGTGTTGGTTGATTTTGTATGTAGAATTTCATGATGAGGTAAATTTGTTCACCTAAGGGTGTCTAATGTGTGGGCTGATCCGGGATCGGTTGTTTCCGTTAGGATTAGACTGGTCCATGTAGAGGAGCAGGGGTTGGGTTAGGTTATACAATAAATCAGACCCGCACAAATACTTTTGGGGTGTCGGTCGATTGAGATCGGTAAACCTAGTAAAGTCCTATTAGATACAGAAATTTGGCTCGGTTCAACAATAACCTCAAGTTAATTAGTAACTTTTTATGGCTAACTCATAGAAATTTCACTAGTTTAGGAGCTTATTACTTCATACACGCTAGTTTTGAAGTATTATGAAACTAAGAAAGAATTCGGTGAGTCTAAATTCATGTATCATGGGATACATGAAGTTAAAATTAAGTTGTTCTCGATACACTATATCCAAGTGGATTCATATGTATATGGAATACGTAGACAAATCTCGTTTGCCTCTCTTGCCTCCCTCTCAACTCGCTCTCTGCTCACGCCGCTCTCTTATATATATGGTGTCTTAAATACATATAAATTATATATATATATATATATATATATATATATATATATATATATATATATATATATATATATATATATATATATATATATAGTGTCTTAAATACATATAAATTACAGTAGATAGTGTGTATCTAGTGTGATTTGCATGTATCTGGGATATATATATAGATAAATATTATTCTCTCCCTTTTGTTCTCGCTCGCCTGTATCCCTATTTTATTATATTTGGTAGCAAAAATCATGTGTCTACAAGTATCTTACTTTAAATATGGTATATAAATTTATTTATTTAGCAATAGGAAATGTAATTAATTTCGTGGGAATATGTATATAATTAAGTAGTTTCTCCTTTTTATACTCTCTCCGTCCACTTTTATTTGTCATGTCGTGCTTTTTAAAGTCAATTTGATTAATTTTCAAAATTAAATTAGATTACATCAATTTGATATTTTAAACCAAAAAAATAGATATATTGAAAAAACTATATGAAAAGTACAATATATTGCAATTTCTTGCATATCAATATGATTAAAAAAATAATTTTAAAATGTTAGTCAAAGTTATTATAGTTTGACTCTAAAAATAGAAATCACGGCAAATAATAATAGTAGACGGAGGAAGTAAAAATATTGAAATACTTTCAAAAACTATTTTTTCATTAAATTTTTAAAAAATATTATTTTAACATAAATCCGCCCAGTCTATAACCCAACACCTCACAGGCCAAAATAAATCATAATTAACCTAGCTCGACTAGAACCGGTCACCCCAACTCGTACCATAGATTAGCTAGATTGATTTATTTTTAGTTGAACTGATACGATAGAACCCGGCCAGTCACAAGTCTAAATAAATTTGAATTTACCCAATTTGATTCAACCGTACCCTGGATCATCCAAATTGACTTCTTCTTGAACTGAACTGATATGGCCTGGTCTGATAGAACTCGATTTCTCCTATCAGTTGGAACAATTCTCCCCAACATGTACTTAGAACCAATCGGATTAAATTTTCCCTTAATTGAACTTGTCTAACCCAATCTGATAGACCCGACCCTCCGCATGCCTAAATAGTTATTAGGGTTTAATTGTGGATCAAAATTCAACTTGTTCAATTTTTATCACCTTTTTATTATTTTATTTATTCTTTTATAAATTTAATACATTCTTCTATATGAAATAAAAAATAGTTTTTTCAAAAATATTTAGATGAATCAATTTAAATTACATAGGTATAAGATTTTATGTGTACCCTAGCTCGAACTTCACACTTCTCACTAGTGCACCCGAGCTCATGTTGGTGACTTGAGTATTTTGCCCTCCAGCACTATTTTCCGTAGAAAAAGTTTAAATTAATCTTTAATGCCTTCTACTTCGCCCTTGTTTAATGCTTATAACGACCCACTAGTTTAATGCGTTCCACTTCTATGGAACTAATCTCCCTCCCAAATTCAAGTTAAAAAACTGCCATTTTCGTAGGCTTTCAGAGTTCTGCTCTCCTTTAACGCTACTGTGAATGTGAATGTGAGTTTCGTTACTCTTCTTCATTGCTTGTTAGGCTGTATTCTTTTTGTTTCTTCTTGCTTTGCTGTAATATTTTTCATTTTGGGTTCGATTCGAAAGTTCATAATGCTTTGATCTTGTTAGGTGTTGATAGTCATCTAATGTGTTTGTGTTATCGTAAAATTGTTCGACATTATACTGTAACCAGTAAAATTGGGGTTTTTTAGTAAGGGTTTTAAGTTGTGTGTACTTTATAAATTGTAGATGTCTGTGTTAGCGGAAATGAGTCCCTCAGAGATGTTAGGGAAGAAGAAACTTCATCAGATGGTTGATACTAAATCTCCCTCCACATTTAAGCGCGTTAAAGTCGATGCTACCCGCAATTTCCCTGAAAATTGTGGTTCATTTGTTTGTCAAAACAATGGAAGCGAAGAGATCTACCCGGAATTTCGGTCCAATAGCAAGCGTGTAAAAGTCAATTCTATGAGGAGTTTTCCGAAGAATTGTGGCCCCTGTGTTCCTGAAAAGAAGAAAGGAAGTGATACTCCATGCTCTGTTGATTCTGAGATCAAAAGTTGTTCTGAAGTTGATATGAATGTGGTTGAGTCAGCTGAGCCTTTGAGTGTTTTCGAGCCAGAAGATGATTTGGCTGCAACTGTTGCGTGTCCAAAAGAGGCTGGTGATTCAAGTCATCAGAATACCTCATGTCAACCTGCTAATGGAAATCAGCAGCATGAAGTCTTGGTTAATCCGGTTCACCAAAATCCATCAATTGATTCAGGAAATACATGTGATTGGTTAATAAAAAGCGAGCCTATTGAAAATGAACCAGAATTGCCTGCCATTGTTTCACAAGAAAATCTAATTCAACGTAAAAATGAACCTAGTAAGGAAACAAGCAAGAGAGTTCATTACAGAGAAGTTCCTCACGATGAATACAGGAGTCGGGTAGACAATAATGAAATTTGCATTTTATCCTGCTCCGAGTCGAACTCATTAAAATCAGGTCTCAAGACCCTAAGTGCCGGTAAGAAAGGGGGCAAGGGCGAGATCGTGCAGGAAGAAGCAGTTAGCAGTCCAGAACCCCTACACAAGTGCAATGTTATTTTTGAAGATGAATCTGTGGTCATGAAGAACCAAATAGTTCTCGGAGTATCTCAAGAAGATTTAAGAAATTCTGTTGTCATGTGTAATGTTTCTGGTAATGGATTGTTGACTGAACATGAACATATTCAGAAAGTGAAAGAAGTTAGAGAGACTCTGAAACTTTTTGATGACGAATATACTAAACTTTTGCTAGAAGATAGAGCAGAAAAACATGAAGGAGGGCCCAAAAGAAGTATCCATATAGAGGCAGCAATGGCTTTGAAAAAACAGAAAAAGTGGGTAAATTGTGAGTGGACTTTTGGACATGTTCCTGGAGTTCAAATTGGGGATCAATTCCGGTTCAGGGCGGAACTTGTTATGATCGGACTACATCACCAATTTATTAAGGGTATCAATTATGTGAATATTGGCAGAAAAGATGTTGCATCTAGCATTGTTGATTCTGGTCGGTATGACAACGAGGCCATATCTTCTGAAACGTTCATTTATGTAGGTCAAGGCGGGAATCCAAAAGTATCTGTTAATGCGAGAATGGAAGATCAAAAGCTTGAAGGGGGTAATCTTGCCTTGAAGAACTCCATGGAGTTGGGATATCCGGTGAGGGTTATTTGTGGTCGACAAAGAGTGAATGGTGAAAAGAGTGATACAAGATACATTTACGATGGGCTCTACACCGTGACTAAGTGTTGGGAAGAAAGAGCTCCAACTGGAAAATACATTTTCAAGTTTGAATTGAAAAGAAATCTTGGCCAACCAAAACTTGCTCGTGAACTAGTGTCACGGCCAGCAAAGTTAGTCAAGGTTAATCAATTTTGTGTCAACAAGGCAAAAAAATCAATTTTGCAGTCGGAGTTTGTTGTGGACTATGATGTCTCCCAAGGAAAAGAGAAGATACCAATCCCTGTTGTCAATGCAATAGATGATGAGAGACCCTCACCATTCTCTTACATTACCAACATGCAATATCCAGATTGGTATTATATTTCTAGGCCTCAAGGTTGCAATTGTACAAGTGGATGCTTGGATTCCGAGCAATGCTCTTGTGCTTCTAGGAATGGAGGTGAAATTCCATTCAACACAAGAGGCTCTATTGTTAGAGCACAACCTCTTGTTTATGAGTGTGGTCCATCTTGCAAATGTCCCCCTTCTTGCAAAAATAGAGTTAGCCAACATGGTCCTCGATACCATTTGGAGGTTTTCAAGACCGAATCGAGAGGATGGGGTTTAAGGTCACGAGATTATGTCACACGTGGTAGGTTTATATGTGAATATGTTGGGGAGTTGCTTGATGAAAAGGAAGCTGAAAATAGAATAGGCCATGATGAGTACTTGTTTGATATTGGCAATTATGATGAAGAAATCCCCAAAAGGAATGTTGCGCGTAATAATAATCTCAAAGTTGAGTCAAATTCTTTGACGAGGAAGGATGAAGATGGCTTTACCCTTGATGCGTTAAGATATGGGAATGTTGGAAGATTTATCAACCATAGTTGCTCACCAAACCTTTATGCTCAAAATGTCATGTATTACCATGGTGATAAGAAAGTACCTCACATAATGTTTTTCGCTTCTGAGAGTATTGCTCCATTAGAGGAGCTTACTTATCACTACAACTACAATGTTGACCAAGTTTCTGATAAAAATGGCGATATGAAGAGAAAGAATTGTAGATGTGGCTCTCGGAAGTGCGAGGGGAGAATGTACTGAAGACTATTCCTCTTGACATGATATTTGAAGTATATGTTTTATAATCTTTGTGCACTTGTCATTTCAACATTTTGATCTCTTGTTATTCCATTTACGATTAATTGTGCAAACTTTGATCTCTTGTAACATTCATTATGCTTAATTTCCTACTTTTTATGACATTTGTTGGTCTCGGATGTAGAATAAATTAAATGGTCGTATCAGTGTTGTGAATGGCGAGCGCCTCATCGCCAAAGGCGAGAGGCGATGCGAGGCGAGCCCTTCTCGCCATTCCACACTGAGGCGAGGGGACCCAAAAAAGGCGACCTATGGCGAGCTAATGGCGACAAAAATGGCGCCGGCTTTTTTATTTAAATTTTTTTAAAAGATTTGACTTAACAATATTAGTCAAAATTAGGGTTTTTTTGTTTATTTTCAAAATTTGCTGCTGCCCGACTCCTCTTCCCCTCGCGATCTCTTCGCCCCGACTCCTCATCCCTTCACGATCTCTTCTATTGTCAAAATTTGCCGGTTACGTTTCTTCTCCTGTTTTCCATAATCTTCAAGGTGCTGCTGCACTGAGGACCTGAGGTATACCTCTTTTTTTTTTTCTTCTTTTGATTTTTTCATTTCCTCTTGAGTTTTTATCTTCAAGAGTTAGATAGTTTTGAAGAAGAATAGACATTTAAAGTTTTAGTATTGTATTTTTGATTTTTGGTCTTTAAAGTTTTACTACTATTGGTTTTTGAATTGAATATTTGCTAATATATGTTATTACTATTAAGATTTTGGATATTTATGTATGCAATTAAATATTTTTAATTTTTGGTATTAATTGGCGCCTTAATTCAAAAAGGCAAGCGCCTCGCTGCTCGCCTCGCCGCGTGGTGAGGCAGGCCCTTATCGCCTTTTGTCGCCTCTCGCTGTTCAAAACACTGGGTCGTGTAACCACACGAGGGAGTTAATACTTATTCGGCCTCTTAGTTTTAGACTTGCTGAAATAAAGCTTTACTTACCACCCAGGCTGGACCAAAATCCTTAAAAGAAACATTTGTCTAAAACTGCAAATGTGTGTTTTCCTATCAAGTAGTGAACTTTGTACACGGATTCATAAGTATTTTTCATTGAACCACTATATGATTTGTTCAGTTAATGTCTTTTGCTGATTCTCTTCAGTTTCTTCATGTATGCTTCTGGTTGTGTGACTCTATTGAGTGATTTGTTTAATCTTGTTTCTACAGCCTCGAATTTTGCACTTTTTATCAGCGGATGAGCTTTTTCTTGCACTTGTAGCAATGAACACCAGCTTGTCACATGGTTGTATTAAGGAACTGAAAGCTTTCATGGAGTTCAGCTTAGCTCTTAGTGTTGAATATTGATTATTGAACTCAACTGTTTTATAACTGGGTTTTCAGCTTTACTGTATTTTTCAAAGTACTTTCAGTGTCTTATTTCATGCATCAAGCGCACTTGAACAAAAGAAAATATCACTTCTTTTGCCAGAATTTGCTTTGCATCTATTGTTCTTTTCTAACATTTCTGTATAAATTTAGTGTAGCTGACAATTATTTCATTAAGTGTTGCTTGGTACGCTGACTAAATTATCTCGGGATTAAACTCTTGAGATTATATTGTTAGATTAGTTTATCCATCTTTGGGTAGAATAAAATAAGAAAAAATTAGTAAAGTAGTCACAATTCCTAACTTAATTAGTAAAAACATCTACACTTTAAGATATTTAGTCAAAATGTCAATATTTTAAAAATAATTTGTAAATACTATTATTTGTCTTTTCTTTTATTTCTCAAAACATATTCACTATCATTTAGACGTCTTCTAGACTTTAATACCATTAAATTTATTTCCATCTTTAAGATTTTCAAATTCTTTTTCTCTTTTAACATTTTCACCATTATTGTCTCTCATTGTTGAAGAAGAACTAAAACTATTCAAGTTAGTATCAATTTGTTCAGATTTATCGATTAATTCAAGAAATCTCTCAATACATAAAGGTATTTTCGTAATCATCTTTTATTTTGCAAGATTTCATAAGATCTTGTTTTTGAAATAAAAATTATGTTGAATTTTGAATCGTATGTATTACAATGTTTTCGTCATTTTTTTAATTTTTATGAGTTTGTTAACATACTCATCAAATATTTATGCATTTCGAAATTTTAGTATTTGAAACACTATTTTTATAATTTTATTTTCATAATCCAATGGGATAATTGATGAGATAAGGTGAGATATCCGAGATCAAATTCATATTGTGTTTGATCAACGAATAAATTTACACAGTTGATCAAACACACTATAACAACTTATTAGCTAGTCTATTTACAATCTATGGTGGCCCTTGTAAAATCAAAGAGTCTTGAAATTATCCAAATATCTACAATATATCTTATGTAAGAATATGAGCAATGACACTAGCAAAGATGAAATAACCTGAAACTGCAATAATATACAGTGGCTGTTCTCTAGTAAATTATATAATAGGTCGATCAAATAAATACACTAGTATAAAATCACAATTTCAAGCCTATAAACAAACAATAGCTTACAAGAACAAACATAAGATCCATTTATTTTTCTCCTGCAAACAGAATGGGCCTTAACCATAGCATCGGATGGGATCGTTGCATCCTTTCTCAACAGACTGCCTGAAACCAAAGCGACCCCCCTTTGCAAGATACTGCTGATGATACTCTTCAGCTCTGTAAAATTTCTTAGCCGGTAAGATCTCAGTAACAATGTTCCTGTTCAATATCTTTTGTTGTCTGTCTCGCGCTTCTAGTGCTGCCTTCTCTTGCTCAGGTGTGTAGAAGTAAATTCCAGACCTGTATTGGGTGCCAACGTCATTACCCTACAAACACCATAATCGAGCTGTTAGATAAATTATACGAACACTGCTGTCTGTAAAAGCTGTATCCCAAGTTAATATAGTTTTTTAATGACCAACAACCCTGTAGGCTGTAGAAGAACATGTGTCACCTATGCTTTTCCCAAAGTACCAGTTCTCATTTAGCAAAAAATTCACAGTAAGAGGTACCGAAGACCACTGGTGCTAGTCCCAAAATAGGAATACTTGCCAATGGTGAGACGTGCAAGGTCCCAAGAGTCCATTTTTCCCAGTTTTCGGAATCTGGGAAGCACTTCTGTTAAAATAACATGTGTTCGACAAATTTATTTGACAGTACTACAGAAGTCCGTTTGTATTTAGCCAACATTTCAAAATGTGCTTGTTAAGAGCTATATTGCGAAAAGGACATATAAGGTTTTCTAATGAAGTTTTCCAATTTTATTTCATCAAAATGCAGATGAGAGAATCACACAACAATTTTATTTTTTAAATCAATACAAGTATAATTAAATTGAAGTAACAAAATGAAAAATTATTTACAATCACTCTAGTCTTACCTGACGACTTTAATATATCAAAGTACACCATTCGATATGTATATAGGAGGGATAGTTCGGTGTGAGTGTCAGGGTGTGTGTTTATCTATATATTGTATAATTTTGTTTATAGTTAAGAGATACTATATGAGATCAATTTAAGGATGAATAGTTAGTAAATGTTTCTGGTAAGGTACTTTTTCCTTGAATAAAATAATCTTTCTACTTTCGCTTCCGATTCTAGGAGAAGCTACAATGTGTACTTCTTCCCTGTGGCAAAAACAGCTTCTGCTACAGCTTAAAATCACTTACTAGAAGGTTGCCCCAACAGCTGCAAACTCTTTAAAAAGAATAATCTTTTTGGAGAAAATAAGCTCAAGATGTTGAAGCTCGACCAACAGGCTATAAATCATCCAGAAAAAGGAAGCTAGGAAAAAGTGTTTAAAAATCAAAATTACTGTTGGCATTTATCTCGGAAGCACATAAGGTAATTCTTCAGACAAAATTCCTATGCTAATCAATAAACTCCGAAGCTAATGCAGAGTTGCCTATTTATTTAGCCATCTATGTACATAGGAGACAAAGTAAGCTTCTTATACTACTACATTTCATGGCATAAGTGGAGATCAATAGAAATAACTCCAAATTTTATAGGCAAACACTCTTCTTTTAGAAAACATCTAAAAACAAACCAATTCATCGTGGTTGCCCCTTAAAAAAGAAGTTCATGCCAAATCCTCAAACTAGAATCACAAGGCAAAATCTTTAAGCAAAACATAACCTTTGAAGATCTTAACAGGCATGATCTTTGAAGATATTCAATAGACATAATCTTTAAGAAAATGCAGCATTTTGATTTTTGATATTGTACCTAATGACATTTAAATAAACAAAAGGATGGTTGGGTAAGTGGACATTCCAATGAATAACTATCCTTTTTTTTTGGTTTCGCACCCGGTATCCAAAGCCCACATTGGAGCTCCGACTAAATCTGCATCGCATTGTGCAGGGCCCATTTGGAGCTCTGACTAAAGGATGCTTAACATGCTTCTAGCATGACTTTGAAGCCAATAAAGACCTGACTTTGGTTATGAACATCCAAAAACTATGCATATATTGAATGGCCCATAAAGACTCAAATTGGGCAACAAGCTTAGCAAAAGTGACCAGATATAGCTACAGGAAATAAGATCTTAACTACTTACAAATCGATCACATCAATGAAAATTCAAGATTTTAACATCAATTTCTCTACCAAAACTTAACTTGGGGTTAAGCAAAATGGCACAATTCCATCCAAAACAAAACACAATTGAACCATTATTTACCACCACAAACAAAATAAACACAAAAAAATTGAGAAACCCACCTGTCGATTGAGGGTGGTGGGGTCATGCCGATCCCAAAATACATCAAGCAGGGTATCAAAATTGCACTCCTTAGGATCATACTGAACTCTAACAACCTCTGAATGAAAGGTATTCCCAGAGCAAATATCTTCATACGTAGGATTATCCAAATACCCTTGTGAATATCCAACTTCTGTCTTGGTAACACCAGGCACTCTCTGAAAGGCCAATTCAACCCCCCAAAAGCATCCAGCCCCAAATTGGACAAACTGTTGTCCTGGGGCTGGGATGTCGGTGTCAGGTCCTTGTGGAATTGCAGAGGAAGAAGAATCCATTGGAGTATCAGTACGAGCACCAAAACCCAATTTGTTGAGCCAACTCATCTTTGGTGGAGAGTAGAGAGATGGGGTTTTGGAAGTACGAGGAAAGGTTGAAGAAACTTTACGGGAGAAAGGAGGAAGAAGAAGAGTGGATTTGGAGAAGGAAATGAGTGGAGATTTTGTGGTTATGGTGGAGGAAGGGAGACAAGTCTTGAGAAGCATGGTTGATCTATAATAAAGTTTTGTTTGGATAAGTGTTGTGGAACAATTTCCTTATAATAATGTTTTATTCTCTTTTATAATAGAAGTATGTATAACTACTTACACCACTAGTATATTATTCCTATAAAAACCTCTTTCACAAAATTATTCAGACTCCTTTTTTGCTATTGTCATATATAGGTTAGGAAGAATCATTTGGTGTTTTAGGGTTTGAAACTAAAATTTCATAGGTCTTAGTAGAATAATTTGAGAATAGCGAAAAGATCGTAGTAAAGAAAAATAACTGTCATAATAATTCTAGATATAAATATAATACGACTATAAAATAGGTGAGGCTAAACTGAGTTGGTTGTATGCAAGAGGGGTCAAATCAATGAATTCACGTACCACTTTCAAAATTATAATGTTATATTTTTCAAGAAATATTTAAAATATAGAGGTATAAATCCACACTTGAAAAATCATATAGCGTAGTGATAATTGGTTAAGCAAGGTTAAAATTTTATATTTATCTAATTTTATTTTCTTTTCGTAATAATGCACTCGTCATCTTAATATCTGCCTTGTCACGCATTGAACTTGCCTGGCCGGCTACCGTCAAGTAAAAAGGATGAAGTTTCATGAAATTATTACTATAATTAAGAAGACGTGGCATAGATGATCCTTTAAGTAGAAGAATTCATATTTTCTTTCTGTTTCTGGACTTTGGTGGGGTTGAAAATATAATATCTGTCGAAGCATATGATATGTTCATTTATTTATTAACGAAAATATGTACATTGTTAAAATACGTGGAATTTGGTCCACCTCTCGTGCACAATGAAACGGAGCCAGAGAAACCTTGTATTTTTAGAAGCATCTGGAAGGGCAACTAGGATTTGTTAATTAGATGACCCTCCCGTGTTGCTACAGAGATGACCAAATCAGCAAAGAGATAAAATGGTAAAGAGCACACAACAGTATCTTTACTCACAAAACAAGAAGGTCTACAAAGACTTGGTCCACGCGTTTAAAAAAAAAAAAACTCGAAACCATTAAACGGTACTCTCTCTTTGGATACACGATTCAAAACATGAGACTGAGCACATCCAGCTAACGTTTAGCATAAGCCATAAGAACAAGTTAAATGGGTTTGATCTTGAAATGGAGCGAGATGAGAGAGAACACAAAGCACTTCAAATCCTGCAATGACAAAACCCACAGTCACATGCTGATGATGAAACAAACTTAATCACAATCATACTCTGCTTTAAAACATAACTGTAACAAACTTGCAGCAGGTTTTCATTATAACACTTACTAGAGCAAAAGAAACTAAGTGACAGTTTAATATCTTCCCTTCTTTTAGTTCAGGAGACAAACCATAGTTTCATTCTATGAAATGAGAAAATCTCCCAGGAATCTTCAGCAACTCATACAAAAACATATAAATGCATGTCCAAGAAAGTACTCCTTATCCCTCCCAGCGCCACTCTAACCACTCAACCCCAAGAAAAAAAAAGGAAAAAAACATCTCATAGTTTACTACAATCTGCTTCAGATGATAGACTATCTTTATTCAAAAGTCACTTGACGCCTTAATCCATCCAGCCTCTTTATATTCCAGTAACTTCAATGTGCTTAGAAAAGTTTAAGTGGTTTATATTCATCTTTCTAAGTCATGGTTAGCAGAGTTGCCTCTTGCATGTGCTGGTGAGAGGTACCAGGTACCGATGGAAGAGCTGGTCCGCCCACCAGCACTACTAAAAAATGAAGAAAAAAAAGGAAGTAATTGTGCTTCGGAATCAACCACCAGTGCAAACTTTTACATTATTAGGGTGACAATATGTAGCTCAAGGGATTTGCCTTCTAGGTCTTAAGTTCAAAATCCCTTGCGAGCGAAAGCAAGGGATTTGCCTTCTAGGTCGAGTTCGTCGCACCGAGCTTGCCTAGTGTGGGGTACCTCTCTTATGTGGTTTGCGAGCTATTGTAAAGGAGCGGGGTTTTACCTGGTGCGAATCCAAAGGGTAGTGGCTATGGGTTTCCCTTGTCAACAAAAAAAAATGTAGCTCAAATTCCTCCATGATTTCAACCAAGCAATGCAACTGATTGGTTGAGAACACGAAATCCTAGAGAATCTCTCCCAACATAAAAGGATCAGAGAAGATCATTGAGATTTTTCTAGAAACAAGTGAGAGGATCATTAGATTTTACCCGTATAGGAGTAGAACCACAGTTATTAAGGCAATCCTTTGGCCTGAGGGTTCAAATTACTTAGAGATTCTAGGTTCAATAAGCACAAGCAGCCAGGTGCACTAAATCTCCCGCTATGCATGGGTTCCAGAGAAAGGCCGGACCACAAGGGTCTATGGTATGAAGCCTCACCCTACATGCATCGCAAAAAGCAAAAGATGTGTGATGTGTCACAAAGTCAAGCCGTCACAATTACAACAACATACCAGTCAGAGGTGTAGTAACTACACATCTGGCATGAGTTGAGCCTGAGTTTCCATTTTGTAAATTTCTATATACCAAAGGTTCTGCTTTGTTCCTTAACCAATGCACAATCTCATATTTTTGGTGCATAAAATATGCTAGAGAAAAAAGTGGCAGTCAACACAATCTCATATATTTTTGGTGCATAAAATATGCTAGAGAAAAAAATGGCAGTCTTCTCCTTGATGTTTGTCACTCAAAACGGTCAGACCAACTTCAACGCCATTGTATCCCTGGACCATCTGCAGTCCCTCATGATACCACCACACGGACTTCAAACTTTCCTCTGGCCTCTCCGCACCTAGCCCCCTCCACCATTATTCTTCTAAAGTCTAAACTCTAAACTCCAAAAAAAACCTCCCCCCCCCCAACAATATCCTACTTTCTTGCCATCCTGGATCATTATTGTCGTATGGTAGGAAGTTAAAGGACTAAGATCAGCAAGAATTCTTAATATCCATTGCTCTTTCTTTTCTTTTACTCCTAATCATTATAATCTCCCCCAACCAAACAAAAAAGAAGTAAAACGATAATAAATACCCATCACTTTCTCTTCATGATCAAACCATGTTGTTATTGGAAGGGTGGAAGATGAAAAAAAGGAGAACGTATGCAACCATAGAAGCAGCATTATGCAGCAACGAGACTACAAACTAAGTCTAGCTGCAATAAGAGAAGTATCTCCAAAGTCCAAATCAAAGTAACTCTTCTCTGTTCTTGTAAAGATGAAACAGAGGCCTTCACCATCCAGTTTTCAATACAATCTAAAGAGGGAGTTGGAGTTAATTTTTCTAATGGAACTAAGCAATTGGAACCAGATCAGTCCAGAAGGTTCACATTAACAGATTTACACATATGAACAACCATTTACTGTTTACAACTAGAACCCCTGATCTGCTTCAAGTGAGTAATATATCTAGCTAATGAAAACTAATACCATACTGCTTGTACAGCTCCAAATAAAAGGGGAACATAATAATACAAAGTACCGTGCATCTAGACCATTTCAAAGAAGAAAAAGGATCCTCTAAAAATAAACTCCGCTAGATAAAATGAGACCTACATGTATGTAGTAAAAATATAAAATATGGATGTAAATAGCCAGAATGATGTTTGCATTTCTATCTGAGCTACTTATATTGCATTTTCACATACTATTATGTACAACATTGCAACTTATTCCAAGAAGCTTTTGACATATATTCACATAAAGAAGTAAAAAAGAGAAAATTACTGTAGATCATAACCTGAACAAGATAATAGAAGATACGAAGTCCCTCAGGATCATTACTGGTCTGCACATCCATTAATGAACCAATCTTAGATGTAGTGAATGATATGTGTTCATTTCCCATCACAATCTCAAGCTCCTGTCTACCAACTCTATCTGGTTCCGGCCAGTTGTTATCATCTTCCTTCATGATCTACAACAAACACACACGCAAATTAATTCTTCCACTTTGTAATCAGAATGATAGTCAAGTTATTATTTATACTAAGAAAGTAAAGAGGTGGAAGAGATACAAAGTCGGAGTTGCATAAAACACACATTACATCACACTGAACAAAACAAACCCCAACCCTCCGCTGCACCTCTCTCCCCTCCTAAAAGAACCCTTCCTTGGACAACAATTCAAACAAGAAAAGTTCATCTATGTGATAACTAGAAATTGAACATCTCGTTTTTTTATGACGAATTTACATGTTATAAAAATTATAATTTTGCTTCGTTGCAATGAACGTCAACCCCAAAATTGCTCCAAATAACATGGTTCTCTTTCTTCTGATATGACAGTTTTGCTTCTTCACTAACATTATTAGATCCAAATGGCTCTACAAATTGGTATTCCTCTCTTTTCATTGGTCTTCCCATAGGAGCGGGGTTTTACCCTGTGCGCACCCAAAAGGGTAGCGGCTGCGGGTTTCCCTTGTCGTCAAAAAAAAAAGACTCTGATTTCGGCAGAATCAGGACACAAGTAACAAGCGAAAGCTAGTCATGAAAAAAGAAAAACCCCAACCCTCCACCGCAGCTGCATCTCTCCTTCTGAAGGAAGTCTTCCTAGGAAAACGATTCAAATGAATGAAACAAGGAAAAATCTTCTTTTCACCAAATTGATTCCTAGAAATTTACACCTAATTGAATCTAGAAAAGTAGACCTAGTTCCATGCTATCAAAATGATAATTTTGCTTATCAGCAATGAATGTTGCACCAAAATTGCCCAAAATATGGTGATTATCTTTCTCCTGGGGTGAGAATTTTGGCTCTTTACTACCAATTCTTAGGTAAGAATGGCTCTAATAGTTGGAATTCCAGTCTTCTCATTGACCTTCCCACAATCATTGACCTACAAATAATTTGGATTTTTCCTAAATCAGAACATAAGTAACAACCGAAAGCTAATGGACAGCACCCCATAGACAATCAATCAATCAATTATCCCTCATTCTCACATTAACTGAGGCTATCTAGCTATATGAATCCTCCACATCATAGTTAAAACTAGTCATCCTGCAAACGTGCTCTGGACTGACGATGCATTGCACTAATCAAAGTAAAACCCATAAATAACATGTAGCAAAAATCACCTGCAAACCCTTAAAACCAAATTGAAAGGAGAAAGCGAGTTTGACCCAAACCCTAATTGTAAGCCAAAACAACAAAATGCAGTCGAAAAAAAGGGAGAGGATAAAAAACCTCGCTATCAGCAACAATGCGGCGGCATTCTTTGAGAACAGAAGGGGTAAGGAAGACTTCCTTGCGAATCATTGTATCATTCTTGTAGTTGGAATTGTTAGCATAACGGAGCTTGCCATCAGGCCTAAACTCAAACTCTAAGAACTCGTGACCGAATTTTCCTTTGTGACCCACGTAATATCTCAGGTAAAACTCATCATTCTCCGCCATTTCCCCCATAGTTTGCCCTCTTCTGTCAACGGCGACTCCCTTTTAGGTCTAAAACACCGCCCTTGGAATTTTGACACCTAACTGTGAATTAACAAAGCCCATAAGGGCCTTTTTTCAAAATTATAGAATTTTGGAGGAGTAAAGTGTTTAGACACAAGAAGTTATGGACTCATGCTGAATATTAAAATATATAATTTGTAAGTAGACTAAAATATTCATTTGCTTTGCAATTAAAGTTACTTATATATACACTATTAGTTTACTTATTTTTTATTATTCTCTTCTTTTTTAAAATACTACTAAAAAATTTTTTTTTTCTTAAACTCAACTCTCGGATACATAACTCCATATCTTTTAACCTATATTTCACTCTCTAATTTTTCTCTTCTGAAATTACGTCATATTCTCTCCCATGATCTTATCATTCTAATTTTGAATTTGAATTTCAAGATATTTCTTTCTCCCATCAAAGAATTTCTCATTCCTTTTAGGTATTGTTTCAATTTCATTATTTTCGCTCATAGTTGATTGTTACTACTTGAGCTGGAGCAGAATAGTATAGATGAACTCTATATTCGTCACGCAAGTGGAAACATTTTGCATTTCATTATCAAAGAATTTGTCATTATTATCGATCTGAAATGCACAGAAAAGATTGATGAATTCAAATATGTTGATTTCACTCGTATCAAGTTGATTCAACGATATTTTCTTGACTAAAAAAATATTGTAAACAAAAGTTGTTTAGTTCAAAAAAAATTGATAGGTCAATGGGAGAACAATCAGGATGTCATTGAAATGGCAATCCTATATTTCATATGTTTGTTTTGTTTTTTTTCCAACTTGGTGATGCAAATATACCTATCACAATAATATTTGAACCTAATAGAATTCTCTAATATCATCAATTATATCTTTCGAAGTATGAATTGTTTATGATAGATGAATTTAAAAGCATTCACAACACTAACAAACCCAGTTGTTGTTTGGACTTTGGTTAGTATCCTACCCGCACTAAACAATTGTTTATGATTGATCAATTTCGTCGTGATACATTTAAGTTTCTTATTTATTTTAGATACATTTATATTTTTAGATACATTACGTATACATTAAAGTTACAAAATGAATTTGATAATTTTGAACCTCATTGAGCACGTTCATTAGCTGTGACTCATTTTTACACACTTTCGAAATGTATCACATATTAAACAAAAAAAATACAAAAAAACAAAAGCACCATAACAAAAAATTTTAAAATTATAATGTATCAAACAAATTGTGAATTTAAATGTATCATCATTTATACATCTTAAAATAATATTAAGATATATTCAAATTTTCTTTTTGTTTGATACATTTAGCACACTTTAAACTTACAAAATGGATCCGTTAGTTTTGAACCCAATAAAACACATTTCAATGCATATAAATAAACGCAATACATTTGTCTATTAGATCTTTTTATTTTGTAACTGAAATGGTGCTTTATTTTATATTTGGTCATCATATCTATTAGTGTTGTTTTCCTTGTACAAATGACCTATCTTCACATCTATACTGTTTGAATCAATTATGTAATTTGTAACTTATAGTTTTAAAATATAATATGAATCACAAATTCTTGATTCAACCACTGCAAGATTTTCTGTATTCCTAATAATATAAATTTCTGTCATTTATGTATGTGATGAGAGTGAGATCGTTATTTTCTATATTCGTTTTTGTTTTTTGTATTATTAAATAGATTGATTGAGGAAGAGCAGAAAAGGAACTGCAACTTCATAAACATGAAGTAGAAAATAAAAGTGGTAAAAATCACTTATCTTTGTTCAAGTATTTGTATCGTGTATTTATGTTGAGTGTGGTCCAGGGAACAATGATTGCAGACATGACTTAAGAGGGTGAATTGCTATGAAGTTGCCTATTAGGATCGCTTTGAGAATTTCTTTGAGAATTAAGAGTTATTCTAATATCCTTTTCATTGTTGAGTAGGTAGAGTGGATGTGCAAGATGTACAATAACCTTAAAAGGTAACTTTAAGCTGGTTAAAGAATTTACCCTACTTATGAATCTACAGTATGAAGCGGCACATCTCATTCTATCTTTTTTCAACAACGAAAATTCTACCAAATAACTTTTAATTTTCAAAAAAACTTGTAGACTTCGTATTATCAATTCAGACAGTCATTACCAAAATTTTATGCAGTAATTAAATCATTCGGAAGGAAACCTATAGAAGTTGATAATTATGTTTTAGATGTCTGTATAAGCTATATAATATGCAACTATAATAATAAACTGAAAAGCAGTATATTATTTTTTAGGTTCCACTGAAAAAGTGCTCAATTTTCTTACAAAATGCTCCATCATGCAACAAGTTTTAACTCCTGTGAAAGTTTAATTTTACAGTTGGAATGTATGTACATAAAGCTTTCATCTCTGGAAAAATCAATAAATTACTACTTGAGATAATAGATTTCTTCTAACCTGAACATAAAAAAAATAGTAAGACTTATTCTTTAAATTAGGTAGGACCAGACAATTTGCTAGTGAACCAGGTTAGACATACTTGGTGATTGACACGTTCCAATTCGTCCAACGCTCCGCTGAATTTGTCACTGCATTCTTCAACAATATGAGGTCTAAGTGTCAAAGCAAAAAGACAACCAAGAGAAAAGTAAAAACAGTTTTAGATTCATCTAAGTACATAGCATATAAATGCCCCTGAAACTAACTCACCGTCAATTCTGTGACCTGAATAGAGCATTCACATATGCATGTGAGAAAGAGATGAACTATATTTGTGCCATCAAACAATATTTATCATATTTCAATCTTGCATTATGATAGAACCAAACATTGTTTCATATTGAAGTACCAATAATTATAGTCTATGTACAATATTTGCCTAATAATGATTTTTTGTTATTATAATAAGCGTATAAGATCATACCATGAATTCAGCATATAAATATATAAATTACATATCTATGAATGTGCTACAACATTTGCTCTCTACTCTGACATAGACCAGGAGCAATCAACACAATTCTTCAACTGAAATATTCGTTCTAGACTCAAGTCCCAACCTTAATGCAGAATGGAGATAACAACGTTTTAAGAAGTTAGATCTTGAAAGTTTGAACTGTAGCACAGAAACATTTGAAAAGACGAACGACATCTACATGAATGTAATATGACATGTTTGGTAAAACATGAATTATCAAATGATGAGCACTATTGTGGCTATGAAAGAACTTACAATTTCAATACTAAGCTCCATCTTTGCTGGGCGTAAACAGTCTGAAGTTACCTACTCTAACAATGTAAAAACAGATAATGTAACATCAGTAAGTGAAATTCAAAAAAGAAAAGACCAAAAAAAAATGAAATTAAGAAGCCATGATATTTTTGTAGGCAATGCATACAATGAAGGGAGAGAACACAACAATATACCAAGTTGCATTTTGTTACAACACGAAAGGAAAACAGGGAGCAACAACATCTGTTTAGAGATGAGTATTAGAAAAGACAACAAAATATCCAATCTTTCCCGCCAATTTAGATCAACATAAAGCATTAGATTTGAGTATTAGAAAAAACAATAAAAAAAATATCAAGAGCCTTAGCCTACACAAAGTCAGGTTCTTCAATTCAATCCCTAATAAAGTACCTTCTACCAATAATCTTTTGAAATGCAAAAATTAGTTCTAAAGTGATGAAAAAACAATAATGTCACCATTTACGCGTAGCAAGAGGCTATTAAAACAATTGATCAGTTTTATCTTACCAATCAAACCAGAGGGAGCATATTGTGACAGTGAACTCAAACCGATTATCGAATGAAAGACACATGTACACCCCCACACGCGCGCATGCACTAACAGAGAAAGCATGTTATATTTAATTATTCCCCTTGAAGACACTCCATAATGGATATTACTCATTCATCCCAAGTTAAGAATGTTTTTTCAGTGCAAAAGAGCATGGTGGTTCTATTTAAAGCATACATTTGTTTAAATCAAATTTATTAATGAAAGACTCATTTCAAAGGGAACTCATCAATTCATCTTTGCATTGCCAGAAAAACATTAAAAGTAAGAAAAAAAAAGTTGAATCCTCCAAAAATACAAAGTATAATATTTGAGTAGTTGACTCCTTATTATATTAAAGGTGATTGTCCATCTTCAAAAGATGCACACATGAAATAAAAATGATTTAATTTCTCATTTTCCTATAAGCAAGATATGAATAGATTTGTAAAGCTACCTAAATATAGTAAGACATATATCCTCTTATAGTAATAAAACTCTTCTATATGTTTAACCAACATTGAAATATCCACTCATCGTTTATCCTAACAATCAAAATTACCTTCTATCTATGGGGGACATGCTTGATAAATATAGAAGTATGGATGTCCACTTCACAGCAATAAAAATGTTTATGGATGTACGCGCCATGAAGAACTTTACTTTCATTTTTTAAGAACCTTTTAAGCATGCAGTGCCTAATCATAGATCAATTTATTCATATTCACTTCAATTATACTTTTAGGAAGTTATGAATAAGTCATAGTTAGTAATAATTAGACAAAACTATATTTACATAATATAATGTGCCATCCACAAAAAGGCAACCAACAGAAAAGTAAAAGCAGTTTTAGATTCATCTAAGTAATGCCTCGAGACTAACTCACCGTGTCGACTTTCGATCAGTATAAACCCGATCATCCTGCTCTGGAATAGCCAATAATTTGGAAAAAAGAATCAACACTTTTCAGCTCGCACAAAAACATCAGCAAGACTAAGAAACTGCATGGAACAAAATAGATCGACATGTAGACACAATTTAGCAGTTTCACTTGAGATATATGAAAGTCCACAAAACAAAGTATATTTTTCAGTATAACAATGGCTTTATGCCATCAATCTTTGTGAGTACAATATTCTAAATCTTCTTTAAAGTGAACAATCCTTTCAACCTCAACATTCACTTGTCTATCAATGAAACCTTCAACATACTAACAACCTTGTGAATGCTTTGTCATTTGGCCTTTCATCAAAGTGAAAGGCCAAATGATTGTAGTGTGGAAGTTCTGACTTCAAATTTCAACATAATCTATACTTTTGTTAATCATGAATTATAGGAAAATGATAGAGTATTCAATATTATTTAGTTATACTAACATTATCATATTATTCATGTTCCAATCTTGCATCAAGCCATGATTTCTTTTTGTAGGCAAAATACACAGTAAATTATGAAGATGATAGTTAAGGGGAGAGCAGTGATATGAAAGGCAAAAAATGCAAAGAAGCTTTAAAGTCTGTGGAGGTTTAAGAGTGATGAAGATATTCAAAAACTTTTTGGTGAAGCACTATGTTCTGCTTGTACCGGCGAGGACATGCGACTTCTGCTGAAATTATTGTTCACTATAGCGTAGGTAATGAGGACGTGACTTTTTGGATATGTACATGATTTGGGTCTTACTGTAACATACCCACCTCCTTTGACAGGTTGATTTATGTTGCACTCATACCACTAAAAAATCAAGGTAATTTTCTCCTATTTTTGTGCTTGTAATACATAAATGTGTCATATAGTTATGGCTATGTATGAATTTTTAATAAAGATCGAGTGTTATAGTAGATGAGTCATTCCCTTTCTATATTTGTCTCTTTTGTTTTGTTTTCAAAGGAACTAATAAATAATTAATAGACATTATTATCCAGACATAGTATTATTGTGATCCAACGGTATCAAAGCTAATCTAAGTCAGAGACAACACTAAATTGAGATTCCAACTATATCTGTAAACATGCAGCTAATTCAACTGTCAAGTCATGATCCTTCTACGCTATCACCTTATGAGTTGAACGACAACATGTGACATGAGGGCTGTTAACTTTCCCATTTTCAGTTAATTCAGTTAGTTAGTTAGCATGTTCACGTAGTTAGTTAGGAACAGATTCTGTTTGTTAGTGTGTGTGTGTGTGGAAAGTGTGAGTGGAAGGTTTAGAGTTTGTTACTGCATTTTTTGTATATATATAGACCATATGTAGCATTTGAAAAGTGTGAAAAAATAAGATCTCTACTTCTTCTTCTTCTTCAAATTCTGCTGGTTCTTAGAAGCATTAATGGAGTTGTTTCAAGCTCCTTGTTAGAGTTTTCACATGGTATCAGAGCAGGAGTAGATCATAATCGTGTAGGCTGTGAAGAAGACAACAATGGCTGTAGGAAGAATTGATCCAAATGATCCTCTTAACATAGGACCATCAGATGCTTCAATTGCAGTTTTGATTCCTATCAAACTCACAAGGCCTGAAAACTATGGAGTATGGAGTAGATCAATGAGAATTGCTTTGACAGGAAAAAGGAAAATTGGATTTGTTACAGGAGCTTGCAGCAGGTCTTTGTATCGAGATGAGTTACATGAGCAATGGGAGACATGTAATGCAATTGTATTGTCATGGTTGATGAATTCAGTTAGTGAAGATCTATTAAATGGAATAGTGTATGCTATTAGTGCTTATACAGTTTGGCAAGACTTGAAAGAGAGGTTTGACAAAGGTAACCGAATGAGAATCTATCAATTGCACAGGGAGATCAACACACTCTCACAAGGTACTGATTCTGTTTCATCATACTACACTAGATTCAAGAACTTGTGGGGGGAATATGATGCACTTGTACCCTCTCCTAGTTGTGCTTGTCCAAAATCCAAAGAGTATGCTGATCATCTGTATCAGCTCAGATTAATTCAGTTTCTTAGTGGTTTGAATGAGTCATATGAACAGGCTAAGAGACAAATTCTGCTAAAAGGTGTTACTCCTACCATTAATCAAGCATATGCTATGATTATAGAGGATGAACTACAACAACAAACTGCTTGTGTATCCATAGCTAATAAAGTATCTGATGTAGTAGCTATGAATGTTAACAGAGGGAACAATTATAATCAAGGAAATCAGAACAATAAGGGAAGAAGATGTGAACATTGTCAGTACACTGGACATACTAAAGAGAATTGTTACAGGTTAATTGGTTATCCAGCTGATTGGAAACACAGGAAGAAATCTGGATTCAATAACTCAAGGTCAGGCCAAATGCATTCCTCATATGGAGGAAATAGTCATAACTATGCTGGAGAAGCTAACAATGTAAGCAAAGAGAACTCTAGAGAAGCTTCTTCTAGTCATTATGAAGTAAACAATGCTTTTATGGATAGAGGACATGCAGTCACTGATGGAGAATACAAGCAAATAATGGATATGTTGGGGAAAGATAAAAAGGAAGTGAAACAGGTCAACATGACAGGTATGACAAATTGTTTTTCAACTAATATTGCCTCTCATTGTTGGATAGTAGACTCCGGTGCTTCTCATCATATTACAACAAATGAGCATTTACTAAAAAATGGTAAATGTACAGCTGGTTCTCATCAAGACAAGGTGAACTTACCTACAGGTAATAAGGCCTCTATAACACACATAGGAGACACACATTTGTTTAACAATGAAGTGATCAAAGATGTGTTGTGTGTACCTGAATTCAAGTTCAATCTATTGTCTGTATCACAGTTAACTAGGGAACTGTCTTGTTTTGTTACCTTTTACCCTGAGTTCTGTATATTTCAGGATCTTTACCGTGGCAGGGTGAAGGGGATTGGTAGGGAAGAAGGGAGCCTATACATATTCAGAAATGATTATGGCATGAAGGGCAAATGTGAAGCTCAAAATCCTTAGAAAATTGTTGCAGAGGTATCATTACAAGACTGTGAGTTGTGGCATAGAAGGCTTGGCCATCCATCAAACCAAGTACTACATGGTTTAAATCTATTACAGGATAAAAACACTGATTTACTTACTAGTTGCTCAGTCTGTCCATTAGCTAAGCAAACTAGATTTTCATTTCCTATCAGTGCTTCAAAAACTTCTAAATGTTTTGAACTTGTACACATGGATCTTTGGGGACCATATAAGGTTCCCACATTTGATAAGAAATACTATTTTCTTACAGTTGTTGATGATCACAGTAGATATACTTGGATACGTTTATTACAGCTCAAATCTGAAACTATAGTAGCTATAAAGAATTTCTTTACTTTGATAAAGAACCAGTTTGGATATATCATCAAGATAGTAAGGTCAGACAATGGAACAGAGTTTTTCAACTCTCAGTGCAAAGAATTGTTTACAGGTCTGGGCATTATACATCAAAGTAGTTGTCCTCACACACCACAGCAAAATGGTGTAGTGGAGATGAAGAAGCATAGACACATATTGAATGTAGCAAGAGCCATCAGATTTCAGTCTTGTATGCCACTTAGATTCTGGGGAATTTGTGTTCAAGCAGCTGTATATTTGATTAACAGACTACCATCATTCAATCTCTATAACAAAAGTCCTTATGAAATACTGTTTTCTAAGCCTCCTAATATCAGTCTTTTGAGAGTTATAGGCTGTCTTGGTTATGCTTCTGCTATTCCTAGAAATGATAAGTTTTCAGAAAGAGCAAAACCTGTGACCATGATGGGATATTCAGAAACTCAGAAAGGTTATTTGTTAATGGATTTACAGACTAAAAGGTTCCTAGTCAATAGAGATGTAGTATTTCAAGAACACATTTTTCCTTTTGCCACTTCAAAATTCTCACAAGCACCTGTCGATGACTTGTTACCTGATAGCTTTGAAGAAGCAAATGATTCAGAAGATACAACACCTGATGATTGTATACAAGCAGGCACACAGATTTCCACTAACTTGAATGATGTTCCTAATGAAGTATTGCATATTCAGAAAGTCATATAGACATACCAAACCTCCTATTTGGATGAAAGATTATATGACTACTGCTGTTGGACAGAATAATAAGTATTCTCTGGCAAACCATCTTAGTTATGATCATATGTTATCAAAGTATCATAGCTATCTAGCCAACTTCTCAGATTCAGTAGAGCCTCATATATTTGGTCAAGCTAGTAAAGATCCAAGATGGATTGAGGCCATGAAGTTAGAAATTAAAGCCCTTGAAGATAACAAGACATGGTTAGTGGTTGATTTACCTTTAGGTAAACATATTGGTTGGTTCTAAATGGATTTACAAAATCAAATACAAGACTGATGGAAACATAGAAAGATTTAAAGCTAGACTTGTAGCTAAGGGTTATAGTCAACAAGAAGGATTGGATTATCATGATACATTTTCACCAGTAGCAAAAATGGTAACTGTTAGAAGTGTCATTGCAGTGGCTGTTTCAAAAGGATGGTCTCTTTATCAAATGGATGTGTACAGTGCCTTTTTACAAGGAGATTTGGATGAGGAGGTATATATGGAAATGCCTGAAGGTTTCAGATATCAAGGATCAACCAAAGTTTGTAAATTGCTCAAATAATTGTATGGACTTAAGCAAGCATCTAGACAGTGGAATATCAAACTGACCAACACCTTGTTATCTGCAGGCTTCATCCAAAGTTCTTATGATTACTCATTGTTTACTTTGAAGAAGCCAGAGGGGATGGTTATTGTTCTGATCTATGTTGATGATTTACTCATTAATGGTGATAATGAGTTATTAATTAGAGAAGCAAAAGAAGCATTGCATCAGAAGTTCAAACTCAAAGATTTAGGAGAACTCAAATATTTCTTAGGGATTGAGGTGCTAAGGTCCAGAACAGGTGTCATCTTGAATCAAAGGAAATACATATTGGAGCTGATTTCTGACACAGGATTGAGTGGTGCAAAACCTGTAAACACACCTTTAGAAACTAACTTGAGGTTGACATCAGTAGAGTTTGATCAAACTGCTGGAATACAAGGAGATGATGTGTTAATAGATAATTCAGCTTATCAAAGATTAGTGGGAAAATTGATGTATGCTACCATTACAAGACCTGACATTAGTTATGCAGTGCAAACACTAAGTCAATTTATGCAACATCCAAAAAGATCTCATTGGGAAGCAGCTATCAGGGTGGTAAGATACCTGAAAGGAACTGTTGGTCAGGGCATATGGCTGAAGGCTAAACCAGCCACAACATTAACATGTTGGTGTGATTCAGACTGGGTTGCATGTCCTAATACTAGGAGGTCAGTAACAGGCTACATAGTAAAGTTTGGAGATTCTTTAGTATCCTAGAAGTCCAAGAAACAGCAGACAGTATCTAGAAGTTCAGCTGAAGCTGAGTACAGAAGCATGGCTTCAGCAGTGGCAGAAGTAACATGGTTGATAGGCTTATTCAATGAGCTCAATGTATCAATACAAATGCCAATCACAGTGTGGAGTGATAGCAAATCTGCTATTCAATTAGCTGCAAATCCTGTGTTTCATGAGAGAACCAAGCACATCGAAATAGATTGCCATTTTATTAGAGATAAAGTTAAGACTGGATTGATTCAAACAGAGTATGTACACACACATCAACAAGTTGCTGATCTATTAACCAAAGGATTGAGTCAAGCTCAACATTTTCATCTGTTAGGCAAGCTAGGTGTGCTTAACATATTGCACCCTTCAGCTTGAGGGGGAGTGTAAACTTTCCCATTTTCAGTTAATTCAGTTAGTTAGTTAGCATGTTCACGTGGTTAGTTAGGAATAGATTCTGTTTGTTAGTGTGTGTGTGTAGAAAGTGTGAGTGGAAGGTTTAGAGTTTGTTACTGCATTTTTTGTATATATATAGACCATATGTAGCATTTGAAAAGTGTGAAAAAATAAGATCTGTACTTCTTCTTCTTCTTCAAATTCTGCTGGTTCTTAGAAGCATTAATAGAGTTGTTTCAAGCTCCTTGTTAGAGTTTTCACAGGCTGAAAATTTTTGTTTTAATAACTATGTTGGTAAGTCAGTATGTCACTCTCTGTTAAATTACTTGAAATTTTAATTATAGTAGATATTTGCATGTATTTAGATTTAATTTACATCAACATAAAATAGTACAATTGAGTTTTGTGGAGAGCATCTTCAGATGACAACAGTGAATTAAATTTTGCAAGCTATTATGGGGAGGTTCCTGAATTGTGCAAGAGAATACAACATTTACAGATCAGAAGAAAGGGCATAAAGAAGTACCTGCATAGCAGCTTGAAAGATCAGTCTATTGAACACCTGAGTGGCTCTCTGTGAATCAAAGAGGGAGGTAATACTTTGCTCCCTTTGTTTTAATAGAGAATTAACTCATTATGGTTGCCCCTGCTTGAACTTGCCCGTGCATATTGCTATGGTCTTTCATCAGATTGATGGGCAGGTATATCAAAACGTTGAAGCGATGTAGGAAATCAGAGTTTGTTGCCAAAAATGCTTCATACCATCTGTACTCAAAATTCAAGTCTCTAATTTTTTGTGAACATGATGGTACACTGTCATCAACAACAGTTGAAGGATTTGTAGATCTATTACTATAATAGTTAAAGGAGCCTCCATTAAGATATCAATTGCATCTATTGAAGAGATTGTAGAACCAAGCTATATTAAACCAACACTATGGCAACGTCATAAAAAGATGTTAAAACACTTCACAGTAAAAAAATAGCGTCAAACTTACTCAAAAGAAAAAAAGTCAGAGAACAAGCAAAAGAAGGAGAACCTCACAACACACATTTTTTCAAATTTTATATAGTACACTGACAACATCAATAAATAAAAATAATCTGAAAGAGCAAAGAACAAAGGCCAAAATAGACTCATTAAAACATATAGGTTAGATGCTGAAAGATTGAAAAAGAAACATATTTTGACGTAATGATGGAGAGAAAGAAATTACAGTGAGTTATTAAAAAATGCAGATTTATAATAGCAGCCAAACAGAAGTTACTCTATCGATAAAAATGCGAAACATAATTCATTTTAGTAGACACAAGTGAGTACGGTAATGTGAGAAGTTAAGTAACAAACAAAAAGAGAAGATAAGCAAGAAAAATTTACTGAACAGTCAGGAAAGTTAAGAGCATTAATTGATATAACATAATGACTGAAAATTTATTTACCTCATCATCATTTATTTGCACTTATATCATCTCAAATAAGAAAAAGTTTGAAGCCTTAAGAGGTAGGTCTTCTAGTCATTTCCTTCGGCTAGAACTATATAAACAGCTATCCTTGATAGGAAAAGTTGTTCTGCAATTTTAGCATTTAGGTTAGTCAAAATTAACCATTTGAAATTTGACTAATTGGATAGGCACAATCTGAATTGAAAGGTGAAATTTAAAACTTAAAATCTTGAACTGATATGATTGTAATGTAACTCTTAGTTAACTTTAAAAGCAAATGAAGTAAAAGAATCCGAAATTTCACAATGTGTAGCATGAGGGTGCTTACTTGTTACTTTTCTTGCTTTTAAAAAGAATCATGAGAATATTTTTCGAATGATTTCGTCATAAACTACATTATATGTAGAATGACCATTGTGTCTTAGGCGGACTGTATTAATATTTTTACGTTCTCTGAACATTTTGCTCGAGATAAAGCAACACAAAATTGTCCGTGTAAAAAAACTGGTTCACGCAAATATATTCCAACAAATTCTAATATTTGACCTTGAGCTTTGTTTATTGTCATAACAAAGCATAACCTTGTCGGAAATTGTATTCTTTTGAAGGGAACTGATAGCTTCTCATATTGTGATGCTAGTAATGGTATCTTTGTAATAAAGACATGTTTACTTTTAAAATCACTACTGGAAATAGTAGCACTGATAATATATGACTTAAAATCATGATATATCAATCGTGTACCACTGCATAAACCTTCAGTAGGATTTAACTTGACCATAGGGAGAAGGGTTCAAGATGCCCTCGTCTAAGTCTGTCTATTTTTCTTTGCTTTAGTAGCTCGTAGGTCAGGGATATGTAGGCCCTTTTTCGTAAAAAATAATATAATATGAATTATTGTGTATAAAATGAAATACGTATCAAATAACGAGTCTAGAATTTTACCAAAACACAAATCACACAATCAATGAAAAAAATGAATTTTTTGAAAGTGCTTTCTATATTGGATATATTATAAATATATATTATCTATTTAATTACATATTTCAAATAAATAGTTCATTTATGAATTCTATGTTGATTTAAATTTGTAAAATTAAATTAAGAAATTAGAGAATTATTTTAAGAATTTTAGGTGAACTTAAATTAATAACCTAAAATAAATATATTTGTTTGATGCAAGCAAAATAGTATATGTACAAGTGAGTTGCTGTCAATATAAATAAAAAATATTGTGCTATAAAATGGTCTAGGATTAATTGATTCAAGTGGACACCCTTTAGCACTATGTATCAAATGTGTGACTTTTATAAGTATACTTAATTTTAAATATATATCATTTAAACACAAAATTTCACATATATATTCAATGTAACCTTCAGGGTAATTATAGCTCTACCCTTGTGTAAACCCATTGAAAATACAAAGAAAGTTTTGTGAAAATATCATAAAAATCTTTCTAGGAACTAATCGAAATAGGTACAATAACTTCTAAAAATATGAAATAACATAAAAGAAAAATGGGCACGACTTCCACTATGGACAGAAAGGAGTAAAAATTGTCTGAGATCATCATCTTCTTTATCTAAGAAATTTTATTGATCTTGCAACCAGATTATGTAGTGTTATAGCAAGAGTAGTATCAGTACAAACAACACGTATTGATATGTATCATTAGCTGATCCAAATCCATCAAATTTATTTTTGATAATATGTTGCTAAATAAAATTATTTTTCTATTTAGCTATAAAATTTATCCACAAATAATTTTTTCTTTTCTTCATAAAGTTTGGTATACGATTTTCTAGGTAAAAATTTATTATTAAAATATTCTTTGCTAAAAAGTACGTAGTATAACATGAAAATTTTTTGTAATTTTTTTTAAAAAAGAATAAAAAACAACTTTGAGTTGAACACCGACAACATTAATGTAAAGATTCTTATTTTCTGTCTTATTTTATTAGAAAAAATGGCACAGCATGACATCCCATTTTATTAATTGGCAACAAATAGTCATCTTTTATTTTCTTGACATTTTTTATAAAAAAAATCAAAGCAATTAGTAACCCATGTGTTTGGAAAGTTTTTTTTAAAAAATTAAATTAATAATTTTAAGAGGTGGTAGCTTGATGTCCTTTTTATTGGGAAGTGGTTTTTTTCTCCCTTTTTTCTCTTCCTTTCTCATACACGCCCGATTCTTTTGAATCATGTTTTTTTACTGATTATCTTCTTCATTACTTTGAACAAAAGATAGTTTACGTACATGTTTATTGGTTTTGTATATTGAA
Source organism: Solanum peruvianum (assembly GCA_027705065.1). Taxonomy (NCBI): domain Eukaryota; kingdom Viridiplantae; phylum Streptophyta; class Magnoliopsida; order Solanales; family Solanaceae; genus Solanum; species Solanum peruvianum. The sequence goes on from JAKWJD010001757.1 coordinate 49,002,776, forward strand.
TTCTATAAAAACACTCATATTTTTTCTCTTTCTCTTTTAAATACTTGATGGTTTGTTGATATTTACCCGTCAATTTCTCTAATTGTTAGCCTATGTTTGATCATCTCTCGTATCATCGTTCATTTTTTTTTTGGGGGGGGGGGGGGGGAGGGGGGGTTCAATTTTGAAATTGAAGGTATATCCAATTTAGGTAAAAAAATTACGTAATGGTAATTAATTGTGGGTACCAATTGTCATGTTCAAGAAAGTTATCCTAGGATTATTCATAAAAATAAGGATTCTGATTCTAATTTTGTGGATTCTCCGTCCATCACTTTAAATTTTATAGTCATGTAAGTTCTTCTTGTTATCTGATTCGACTTGTATGTTTTCTATTGAGCATTTTATATTTCATGTGCAATCCTCATTTTTTTGAAGAAAGAATCTTAAATTTATACAAATTTTGAGAGAATAAATACACAGATATGCATATATGATCTTCATGATTAAAAAATAAATTCAATGTTGTGTATACATGTTATAAGTGAATGAATACATAAAATGTTTGATTTTTTAATATGTATACACTGGAGGGGATAACATTGCTATAAATGTATACTAATACTAAGTGAATGAATACTCCCTTCTTCTACCTATATAATATCATCAAGTATACAATTGAATTTTTATTATCAAATAATGAACAAAAAAGTATATGAAAATACATAAGTTACGTTTTTTAGGCGATTACGTATTATACATATATTTTGTTTGTTTTCGTTATTTTTGTTGTTTAGTGATATTGATTATACGAGAAAAACAAAAAAAAAAACTATTAAAATGACATTTAATAATTTAGCCATTTTGTGCTTATTTTTTTATTTGTCTATTAAATGCTAATTAATTTTGGGCTATTTATTGCCAATTATAACTATAAATGGTATATATATGTCATTTCCTCATTTTATTACTAGATATCATGCACGGAATCAATTTTGAGTTGCTCGGCACTCGTTTCTATATATATGATGTAAGAGTAATTGCTCGTCTCCTTCAAGTTCCTCTATTATATTTATTATTTTCACAATTTTAATTTATTTGTCCTATTTTTCTTTTCAGTATATAAAAAGTAGTACTATAAATTACAATAATAAATGACTTAGAATGTTTTTAAAAAAGACACATTCTAAATGTTGTCAACTCTACAAATTTCAGTTGTGACAAATAAATTGAGACAACGGGGAGTAATAAATATTAATTTGGAAATTACGATAAAAATAATATAAATTACAATAATTAACAAGTCAAAATATTCAAAAGACATACAAAATTTGATCAACTCTCAAAATTTCACATGTGATACATAAATTGGGACATAAAAAGTAACACATATGATCAAAAGCGTTAAAAATATTATAATCACAACAATTGACCTAAAAATATAAAGATCAAATAATATAAAACAAAAAAGTAACAAAATATTATACCAAAATGGATAAATATCCAATTAAATCTATGATAACTACAAGTAATTCAATTGAAACATTTTTAAGTAATACTCCACTGTCCCTATTTAGTTGTCTAATTTAGAAATGACACATATATTAAGAAAATAATTAATGATGTAGTGAGTTTACCATTTTACTCTATTAATTATGAAGTGGATAAAACGTTTTACATTTTTCAAAGTAATTAGTCTTTCAATTGAGTTTATAATAGATAAAAAATAATTATCTTTTTTTTATTTATCAAAATGGACAAATAATTATAAATAAAAAAAATGAACAAGTAAATAGAAATGAAAGTAGTACTTAGTAAGTAGTAGCTATTTAGGAAGGCTAAATAGTTTACGTGGCAGGCAATGAGTGAGACAAAAAAAATTAATTTACACGTAAAATTGCTTCGCATGACAATTATCAAAAAGCCCTCTTGACCCTAAGCTTCTCTAATATAGAGTAATATATAGGATTAATTATGTGGATAGATTTTTTTAAAAAAATAATTATTTATTTTAAATATATTCTTTAATTATTACTATTTATAGTAGCTTTTTAAATTTCTTTCTTTTCTCCGATTCGCTTTTTCTCCTTTTTTTATTTCTTTCTCTTTTTCTCCGTCTCTTTTTATCTTTTTCTTTTTTAATCCTTTTTCCTTTCTATCTATTGGCCTATTTTTCTTTCTTTCTTTTTTGTTGCTTTTTCTCTATTTTTCTATTGCTGTGTTTTTCTTTATTTTCGTAGTATAGTCAACGATTTTATATTGTATAAAACTTATATCAATAGTTAATTAGATAAATAATAAATCGTAACAAATGAAGAGGCATAAAAAATTACAAAATGAATTAAATTTTAATTTAAAATGTATTAGAAATATATTAAAGTTGAATTATTAGAAAAAAAGTAATATAGTCGTAATAAAAGAAGAGACATAAAGTAAACTTGAATTAAAAATGTATTACAAACATATTGAGTTGAATTATTAAAAAATAATTAAATATGAATGTAGAATGTAGAAAACAAAAGAGCATTTTTTTATCTGCATGTAAATCGAATAAAACTTGTATCAATAATGAATTAAACAAGTAACCCAATTGTACAAATCAATCACTTAGTTGCATAATGAATTAAATTTGTATTTAAAAGTGTAACAAATATTAAAGTTGAGACAAAAGAGAAAATTAAACACAAATAAAGAAAATGTAACAAATGAAATATCAGACAGTGATTTATGTGAATTAAACTTGTATCAATAATGAATTAAATAAATATTCAATAATAACAATAAATAAATAAAAACAGCAAAATGAATTAAATTTGCATTAAAATTGTATTGCATTGTATTAAATTTGAATAAGAAGAGAAAATTAAGAATGAATAGAAAACGTAACTAAAACTGACAAGAGAATGATCTTTAAAGTGAATTAAACTTGTATCAATGATGAATTAAACAAACATCCAATAGTAACAAATAAATCAAAAAACTATAAAATGAATTAAATTTGCATTAAAATTGTATTACACAACATTAAAATTGAATTAGAAGAGAGAATTAAGAATGAATGGAAAACATAACTAACGAAAGACATGACAATGATATATAAACTGATAAGTTATATCAATGATTAATTAAACAAACTAAGTATCCAATAGTAACAAACAAATCAAAAACTTCAAAATGAATTAAATTTACAGTAATATTGTATTATATATTCAACTTTAGTACAATTTAATACTACATTTAATTCATTTCAATATAATATTTCACCTAAAATTAATTATAAACTTAACCAAAATCTCTTAAAATTGATATATAAACTCCAAATGACATTTTCAATTATTTGTAGGAAATATCTATTCAAGCTTATCACAAATTCGTAAAATTCAAATAATAAATTCAAATTTTGAAGCTTTATAATGACCATCAATGGTGAACTCTTTCTTCTGTAATTTTAAAGATTTGAAATTTCTGCTTAAAAACGTGATTTTATATAAATTTTCAATATTTTTTCCTCTTTTCATCTTATTTTTGGATAAAAATAGTGACATGGGCAAAAACTGACTGGAAGAATATAGTTATTTAGATGAAAAGTTCAAAGAAGAAGAACAAGAATTAAAAAAAAAAAAAAAGGAAGATATCAGATAAGAGAAACAAATAAAAGAGTAAAAAAACAGAAAGAGATGAAGGTGCACAAAAGCAAAAAGAAAGAAAGATAGAGTCGAAGATGTATAAGAATTAAAAGAAGAAAAGGCAAAAAAGGTTGCGAAAGAAGTGAATATCTATAATTTTCTTAAATAAAAAAAATGTTATATTTAGTTAGAAAAAATATATTGATATAAATGGTAAATATTTTTATAATATAGCATATTTATGTGATTACCCTAATATATATATATAATTTCTCTTTTTATGAGAATCATAATTACTTAAAATAAACATATAACTTATGTTAGTCATAACTTTTTTTTTCAACAAAACAACTTCATTATATTATTTAGAAATCTCATTATATTATAATCCATTTCAAATGTTCATACTTCTTATGATGTCCTTGAGGGGCGGAGCTACACCACCTTATAAGTATGAGTGGTCAGATAAACAATCTTTTTTTGAAATATTTTATGAGTATATATGTCAAATATTGATATTTTTGATTGTTGGAAAATTATATGTATAACGAAAGCATATCAAAATCATACAATTACTTACATGGATAATAGACAATACATTGTTTATGCTAACAAGTACGATCATGTTAGAGCATATAAACTTTCTGAATTTAATTTCAGAATTACCTCTTGAAGCGTGAGGCGATATTTTCAAGTGAATCCACAAGGTAGTCGACACGCTAGAACCTTCAAGCAAATTCACAAGCTAGTCCACAAATTGGATCACAGTTCTGCGGTCTTCTACAGTGATCCCAAGTTCACTTTTGAACTCTCTCAATACTTGGGTGGGCAAGTATTTTATAGAAAACTTCTCCTATTTCAAGGCTTAGAAAAATCACTATTTATAGAGATTTCTTCTTAGTCCAAGGAGAAGAAATACTATGTCTTTCTTTAGAATAGAAAAAGACATGTACATCTCCCTCTCCTTAGAATAGAAAAATTCATGTCCTTCTCCCTTTTCTTAGTAGGCGTTTGGTCATGTGATACCATATCACGATATGGTATCGTGAGATGGAATCAGTGTTTGGACATGTCATTTTACGCTGATTCCATCTCATGATTCCATATCATGAGATGTGATACCATATTCTCCAAAAACCATGATATAGAATCATATGGGAATGTCATATCATGATTTGAGTTATTATAATACAAAAATTGATCCACAAGTTTATATTTGTTAAAACAACCTCACATTTATATATACTAACCATTTATTTCACATGTAAATGAAATTTATGATCACATCATTACTTTTAAAATTTATTATTTTCACCGACATAAAATTTATTATTCTCACTAAGATATAGTCACTTTAACTCATACTTCACGATTGTTGAGTAATAAAATCTTGAATAGCCCATGAAAGGTTTTTCATTTTTACTCAAATATATTGATGAAACAATTACTAAAGTGAAGAACAAATAATTTTGTGATAATTTATTATACGATTTTATGATTTTTTTTATTTGATAATTTTGAATAAACAATTGGGTTATATTAGTAGTTTTAGAACTTATGTGATTTTTATATTTATAAGAAAATATACAACACAAAAATTTCATATCACATGTCCAAATAAAACTTGAATTTCACCTCATGATTCCATATGATTATACCATATTATGATACCAAAGTGATATACTTTTTCATTGCCTTAAATAGAGGGAAAAAACACATTTCTCCATTTCCTTAGAATAGAGAAAGACACATACCTCCTTTTTCCTTTAGAATAGATTCTGAGTTCTAGTTAAATATGAGCAGGGTGGAGACCACAAAATTAATTATTGAGGCTTTCTATTATATAAATAATTTTAAATAATTAATTTGAATTATTCGTACCATAATAAATTACAAATCATTCCACTAAAATTCGTAATTGCACTCCTCTATTTATATTTGAAATTCTCATTAAGCACATATGTAATTCCTCATGCCAAGATTACAAATACTAATGAATAAATTAAATTACCGACGAACTTAATTCAATGATCAATTTTCTTTAGAATACTGCTTAACTTATTTCATGTGTCAGGTTCATAAATTCACTTACAAGGTTTGACACGATGAGAACTTTTTAACTTCTAAAATAGACATATCATCAATCTCTATATCAAGACATGGATTCTGTCAACTAACTTATTATTTCACCAATATATATTATCATCATCCAATCTACTAGGAATATTGACCCATCTTAGAATATCAAATTTTAATAAATCAAAATGATAATTAACATATAAAAATTATAATAATTATATCAAAATTAAAATATGAGCACATTTAATAGTTTACAGAATATGCTTTTGTCAGTCAGTCTAAAACAACTATCTCCATTTGGTCTCGTTCAGTACATATAAAATGTACTAGCACAAAAAGTTGAAACTATATTATTCCAATAATCAAGATAATCTATATATAATCTTGTGCTACAATCATACCGATGACATGTTCAATTCCCATCCTAGATCGTGAATAAAAAATTTTATACTTATAAGAACCGATGAATTAATTCTCTATGTATAAGCGTAAATTCTATACACTAAATCATCTACTATATAAGTAAACAGACACCATAAACGAATATATGATCTATTAAAAATAAATAAATAAAATATTCTATAATAAATACTATATCTAAAGACGTGGTTAATATATATATCCCAACATTGATGATACTAATTGCTAAACATTTTTAAAGAAAAATAGTCCACTGGTTAAGGGTGTTCTTCAAAGTCGCCTCAAGGTCTTGGGTTCGAGCCCAGATTAAGGCATTTAGTTTCTAAAAGATTTAGTTTAGTTTCTAAGAGAACCAAAGTGACTTTCCAATCTTTATAATCTCACTAACAAGTCTTTTATTTTTACTTGTCCTATAATGGGAATATCTTTGACGAAAATTTCGGCTTCACCACTAATACCCTCGTATCATTTACAATCCAATTTGGAAAGTCGAATTATAGGAAATACTATGTAGAAAAACTAGAATTTTTGTTAGATCATGAAATAGCACAATATTCTACGTTGAACGAATATATAAAATACGTTGAACGAATATATAAAATATCATATATCTTTAGAGGAATTCTTCAATCTTCCTATATCCTCATAAATAGGGGTTGCAAATGGACGGATTGAAAATGAGTCAATATAAAATGGGTAATAATTCAACCACCCATATTTGATATGGGTAAAAATAGATTGGGTAACAAATGAGTCGGGTAAAATACTAGTTTACTCATATTTTATCCATATTTTTCATGAGTAAATAATACTCTTCTTAATAATTCAACATGGAGAAAATATTTTAATCTTTTTTAGATGAAATATGTTGAAAATGCTTCATTTAGTTTTATTGTATCATAAAAATAAAAAAAAACTTTAACTTTTTTTTCGGGGTTGGGGAGGGGGGAGGGGGGGAGGGGGGAGGGGCTGATGGTATAGGTGAAAAAATAAAAATTTGAAGTTGAAAATATTTTTTAAAAAATAAACTTAATTTTTTTTTAATTTGGGGGGTGGGGGGAGGGTAGGGATAAAAAATGAAATTTTGAATTTGATTTTTTTTTTTGAAAAAAAAAACTTAAAACTTTTTTTGGGGTGTTGTAAGAGAAGGGGGAGGGGGGGGGGAGAGAGTAGGAGTGAAAAAAATGAAATTTTGAAGCTCAAAATACTTTTTAAAATAAACTTTAATTTATTTTTTGGAGGGACGGGGTCGAGGGTAGGGGTGGAATGTTTTCCTTCATACCAAACGCACCCTAAAACATGATTAAAGCACTTAAAATGCTTCATTTGATTTTATTGTATCATAAAAATAAAAAAGAACTTTAACTTTTTTTTCGGGGTTGGGGAAGGGGGAGGGGGGAGGGGGGGAGGGGCTGATGGTATAGGTGAAAAAATAAAAATTTGAAGTTGAAAAATTTTTTAAAAAATAAACTTAATTTTTTTTAATTTGGGGGGTGGGGGGAGGGTAGGGATAAAAAATGAAATTTTGAATTTGATTTTCTTTTTTTAAAAAAAAAACTTAAAACTTTTTTTGGGGTGTTGTAAGAGAAAGGGGGGGGGGGGGGGGAGAGTAGGAGTGAAAAATTGAAATTTTCAAGCTCAAAATACTTTTTAAAATAAACTTTAATTATTTTTTTTTTGGAGGGACGGGGTCGAGGGTAGGGGTGGAATGTTTTCCTTCATACCAAACGCACCCTAAAACATGATTAAAGCACTTTAAGCAATGTCAATAATAGTACACTATTTGCTTATTTTACGCTATTATTTATCACCCAATATAAAATTAAACAAATAAAAATATATAATTATAATTAACAAAAGATATGTACATTTAAGATAGATATTTTTGTAGGGCCAAAGACTTCACATTTTCAATTATAGAGAAACATAATTATTTTTTATATAAGAACATAAAAAGAGAGAAGTTACAATACATTTGGTAATATCATGAATTTTGAGTGAACAAAGTTAAAAACTTAACTCATTTGGCTAATCCATAATTTACTCATATTATTCATATTTTACGCATGTAAAAAGTCACTCACTCAATTCATAAAATATAAACAAATTGAAAGAATTATTAAAATATAAATTTATTTTACCGGCACTAATTAATAAGCTATTTTCTAGGACATCATTGTTTAATTTCTTCTGCACAATTTTCTTTGTTATTGAATTATAACTATTGCAATATGCATTGATTGAGCATCTTTTATCAGATGCTATTTATTGGTCATATGTTGAGACTTTTAATAACATTGGGAATTTGTTTGTAACTTTTTTTATTCCTATATTTTGATTATTTAGGCATTTATGCTTTGTGTCTCTTATCAATCTACTTTGTGATTTGCATGATGTATGTTTATTGATGGATAAAGCTCTACTCTATATTGTGTTTAGATTATAATGTGCCCATCATTGATAATTTTTTTAAATTTATAACTACGAATACTTTTTGTAGCCAATAATTTCATTATTCAACTACAGAATACATCATAGCCATCTAAAAATATTTTGTGATTAAATTATATCTTAAACAAAATAAAACAATTTAATTGTCATAAATGATTTGAAATATTAATAATAAAAATTAAAATCACAATTGAGCTACAATTCACTGTGCTAAAGTTTACAATGATAGCTACAAATTATAGTTTGTCACATTGTATCAATATGTTTTTTGTGGCAAAATTTTTTTATTTCTCAAATTTTAATTAAAAATAACTACTAATTGAATATAGTATATTAACATCGACCGATAAGATAATGTATCATCGATAACTCACGCCAATTCATTTTCCAGTGAAAAATTTTAGTCGATTTTTTTTTGTTTAATAATTACGCCATGTTATATGTTTATATACCAAGTGGAATTTTCATCATAAAAAAAAGAATAATTAATGACAAATTTTAATGTTATACATAGTAATTTAATAGCTAAATTATCACACTTATGGTAGTTAATATAGAGTTATAGTCCCTTAAGCACATGTTAAAGATGGGTTTTAAGATGTGATAATATATGGTTTATCACGTAATTAATTTAATAACCAAAAAGGTAGCAGTAGCACTGCTATGGTGCTACATTATTCTCTTTTTTATTTTTTATTTTTGTGGTGGACTACTTTTGACTACTTTTAATAAAAGGAGCTTTAATTTGGAAAAATATATATATTTTATTATTGCTGAAAACACGCAAAAAAAGACAGAATTTCAATATAAATTATTCTAACTTTGTGTATATACCTAAAATCATTCTACTCTAATAGTGGACTCCACTTAAGTCGCATAATTAATTGTCCTTCTCTTCGTAAATTAATACTAACTTAAATTCTTCATTAGTAAATTATTATTAACCTCCTTCTCTTTTAAATAAGTGATATTTTAACAAAAATTATAATTTTTAAAAAATTATTATTAGGTAGTTTATAAATCATCTCTATTTTATAAATGTCTTTTGAAAACTGATTATTATTATTATCCAGGTGGAATATATTTGGAAAAATATGCATAGTAAGATAATATTAATTTTTTTTTGTTATAACGAATTAATACTTATTTGGAGACGAAGAAATTATTACTTTATTTTCTAGATGAGGAATATTGTTCAGTTTTCACAAGAAAAAATAATAATATTGAACTAACTTTGCCCCATAAAATATGATTATGTTAGAGTTAAAAGATGAGAATAATTTACATAAAGAATGTTTTAAGTGGAGTAAAATGAAACGGTCCCAATTTGCTGCAGTGTTTTGAGTATAAATATTTTTCTGCAAAAAGGAGACATTTATGATGAAGTTTTGATTTATTTATTTTTTTGCTAATTACGATTAATTTATTATTATTTTTATATTTTTATTTTTTAAAATTATAAATAATTAAGAAGAATTATAATATTTTAATTTAAGTTTTTTAACACATGAAATTTTATGTTATTAAAAGTCCACTTTTTTCTTCAAAATATTGAATCACTCCTATTGTCCTATTAATTTGATGTGATCAGAGAATGTTTTTTTGTGCACGTGTGAAATATTAAAGTGCGTTTACGATGATGCTTTCAAATTTGAGTGCGATTTTCCATTTTGAGATTTAATGCCTCACTTTGATTTTAAATTCGACATTTACAAAAGAGTTGTTTGTTACGACTATTTTATCTGTTCTTAATTACTTGTTTATTTTGATAAATTAAGAAAGAACTTTTTTTATTTATCATATTCTTAATTAATTATTTTGAAAAAGTAATTTTAAATTTTTAGTTCATTTATATCATAATTAATAGGGGTAAAATGATAAACTCACTATGTTAATAATTATTTTCATAATAAGTGTGTCAATTCAAAAGTGGACAAGTAATTAGAGATAGATGGATTATTAACTTGGCATATGAATTAAATAACAATAAACGAAGAATGGACAATTTATCTATCTCTCTCTCTCTCTCTCTCTCTCTCTATATATATATATATATATATATATATATATATATATATATATATATATATATATATATATATATATATATATTTGAAAAACATACAACTTCTTAAAAGTTTTAAATTTTTAATTCATTAACTTTATAAGTAATATAAGTCACACGGTAAATTCAATGTGTCAATTATTGTTTTCTTAATAAAAGTATCAATGAAAAACAGATAAATAATTAAGCACATAGAAAGTAATAGTATTCGATAACAAGGATAAAATAGACATAACAGGATAAATTTACTCATTGATTTTGTAAATTGGGCAAAATTGTTAGACATCTTAAGATAATATAATAGAAAAATAAGATGGATAGAAGGAGTAATTGTTACCTATATTTTTTCTATTTATGTAATTAAGTTATTGATGCTAAAGATTATTTATGGGATGGTGGAGGTCAACTGGTGGCCAAATAATAATATAAATAGAGAAGATACACGTTCTATTTCAAAATAAGTGCATCTTAGGAGTATTGTACATAATTTAAGAAAAAAATATTTGTAATAGAGAATTATTTTTCAGTTTATCTTTTTTAATTATTATCAAATTACCTTTTAGATAACTACTCCCACCACTTGAAAGCAATTAAAATTAATTGAACTCATCACTTAGGAAACTTCGATGAAAGATAAAAATGAAAGAAACATTCTCGAAAATTAAATAATTAAATTTATTTGAATTATAAAAAAATTCTCGATACTTCTCTTACTTTGAAATTTAAAAAAAAATTAGAATTTTGAAACATCATTAGACATTATTGTATATTAAATTTAAACATTAGTAGAATACATAATCCCAAGTCAATATGGGTCAAGTCCAAGTCAAATTGTATTCAAATGGTGACGATTTATTATACGTTTTCAAAAGTTTGTTAAAAGTATAGTATAAAAAATTAAAAAAGAGATCACATTTTATGTTAAGAATTGGAAATATAATGATTCGTGTTGAAAACAAAAGAATAAAGACGCGTTTATTTTTGAATAAAATGATTCGATGATCTAAAATTAATAATTGTTTAATTTTGCTCGTGTCCTATCAAGATGATTCCTAATAATACTATTTTTTTCAACTTTTGTATTTTAATTATAGCCATGTGATGAAAAAACACACGTTGCTAATTCTCTTTCTATATAACTATACACTTAATTGATTAGCTACTATATATAGTTTAGAGGAGATTGATGATTCAAGTGAGGCCACAAGAAAATATAAACAAGTTTTATTTAGCATCTTGATTATATTGTGGATGAAAGAAGGTCATTAAGGTTAGATTTTCATAATAAATTTACCTTATTGCACTTCATTTTAATTAATTTAATTACTTCTTGTTTGATTAAGTAGCTTGTGATTTATCTTTACCAATTGTTTTCTATATAATAGTGTGTACATATATGTTTTGTTGCGAGTAGTACTTTGTATATTTTATGTTTTTTTTTTCTTTTACTTGATATTCGATATTTATATTGAAATTTGATTAAATTTAAATTTGTACTGAAAAGTCTCACGCACTTCATAATGAAAGGGACTCCATACCCAGAAAGATTTAAATCTAAACCCTCTTATTAATAAAAGGATGAAGAAGTGTTTACCGATCATAAAAGTTTTTATGTTGTTGAAATTGACCCCATATAATTATATTATAGAAGAGAATGTTGAGGAGCTTAGGGTCAGCCGGTCAATTGACTGGTTTGCCCTTCTCCTTAACTTCTTATATTTATATTTCGTGTTTTATATGTTTTAATTTATTTTTATTTTAATATTTTCTTTTTTTATATATTATGTATTTATAAAATTAGTATTAAAAATTAATCAAAATATTATAAATTTGATTATCTCTCGAATTTCACATGTACTACATAATTAGGACTGAGAGAGTATCATATATTATTTGAAAATCACATTAAGAATTCTATAAATCACAATAATTAACAACTTAATATAGTTGAAAATCATATTAAAATGTGATTAACTCTCAAAATTTCACACGAGCCACATAAATTGACACAAAGATTGTAACATACATTATTTAAAAATTACGTTAAGAGTACTATTAGTCACAACTTAAAATATTTAAAAACATATTAAAAATTTGACTATATCTCAAAATTTAACATGTCTCATATTAATTCGGACAAGAGAAATAACATATATCATTTAAAAAATTACATACTTGAAATACTTCTTAAAATAACTATTAAAATATAATTAATTCTCAACATTTCACACGTGCCACATAAATTATAATAATTAATAATTTAAAATATTTAAAAACTAATTCACTCTCGAAATATCATATATACCAAAGATATAATTTGAAAAGAACATTAAAAATATAAGAAAAATAATAAACAATAAATATTTAAAAGTTTAATTGGCTCTTTTAACTTTATTTGTATCACATAAAAACTAACTAAATTAATATATATTGAGTCCGGGCTTGCCCGGGCTTTTATATCTAAGTATATATATACATATGGAATTCTGGGTCTATAATCGTATATATATAGGCATAAACCTATTTGCCATGAAGAGTACTTTTAATGCTTTTCTTTAATCTTATAAATACATATACCTAATTAAAGTACTGACCCAACCCATTTTTTTGAAAAGTGCAGTTAATAATTTAATATATTATTTAATATACTAGCTGATTAGATATTCATCCTAAGTCTTTCCTCGTTTCAATCTTTTTCTTCACTTTTAAGATAATATTGTCATCTTAAGATATTGGATAAGATATATACTTATCGATTCTTCTAAGAGATTATAATTATCACAAGCGAAGATATTAATGAATATTTTTTTATGGTTACACTACTAATACTTTAATATTTTATTCAAATCTTGCTAAGAAATAGATAAAAATCATTAAAAAAAAAAAGAATATAAAAATCATACAATAAAATTAAAAAAAGATTCAAATTTCTAAGTGCTACTTAGTATTGACAATACATTTGAAATATTAAGAAGTATCAAATTTAGATATCTATACCATGACACATAGTATAATTAATTGTATTGAGTAATAGCTACTACTACTGGTTATCGATGCATCAAAAGTAATAATTTGGCGATAAATTGTTTCTAATTTATTGACTTTCTTTATTAAAGTTTTTTTTTTCTTTAAGAGTATTTAGCATGACATATTGAGAGAGAGAAAAAAATTGGGGAGAATTTAGCTTTAATTTCTAAAGGGTGGGTAAGATACGTTATTTGAGAATATTTTCTTAAAAAAATTGAATTATTACTCAGTGATAATGTTCAAAAATTAAATTGGCTTGAACCCGGGCCGATATTTATTATATTAAAAAACAGTGTAAAACACATATCTAAATAATTTTATTTTTTAAAATTTTATACAAAAATTATTGGGAGTGTGAATTTCGTACATAAATTATCACTTATTAGTACTAGAAACAGAGCTAGCATGTAATACACTCTTTCTTTTACTTGAAATTGACATGACATTCCACGTAAATAAAATATTTTATATTGACAAAAATTAATCAATTATTACTATTTGTTAAAAGAATAAAGATTAAAGTATTATTATAAGAAAATAACTCTTTTTAAAATAATAATTTTATTAAAAAAATTAAAAATATTTTTCTTAACTCTATTCCATTACGTCCTTCCCATACCTGCCTCCACCCCACCTCCCAACAATCCCTCGTCCTTTTTTATTTTTTGAAATAAAAAATTCACCCCTCCCCTTCCCCACTCCTTTCTTTAAAAAAAATTGATATTATTATTTTCTTTTGAGTAAATAAAATTCTATCCCACTCCATCTAACCTTTCAATTTTTTTTATTTACATTTTTCTCGATTTGTGTCATATATGTTCATATATTTTTAGGAACATCTTTTCTACTTAGGAACCGAATTGAACAAAAAATTAATGAGGTTGGGCAAAATTATTCTTTTTAAAAAAGTGTGTGTTTTGGGGGTTGGGGCGACGGGTGGTGATGGTGGAATGAGATAAGAAAAATATTTAATATTTTAATTTTAATTTTTTGGGGATGATAATATTTTAATTTAACCAATACTAATAATTTATTTATTTATTATCAAAATAAAATATTTTGTCTATGTTGAGTGTGATTTGATCGTTTTTTTTTTAAATAAAAGATAGTAGGTAGTACATATACCATGATGTCGGGTTTGAACCCCCTTAGGTATGAATTTTATCTTTATTAGGAAGCGTTTTACCCCTAATGTGGGATATTTTTCCGCCGCGAATTCAAATTTAATCGAATTTCAATGTGGGTATACCAGATACCGGATGATGGGAAACAAAAAAAAAGAAATAGATAGATGTGTTTTGCAAACTAATAGTAATAGTATAAACATGAAATTTACATTTTAAATCATCTAGATTAAAACTAAAAAAATTAGATATGTTAGATGTGTTTTAATAGTTTGTCTCCAGATTAAAATAAGGAAAATGTCAAAACGAGAAAATGAGAAAGTGAAATTGGATGGTTGATTGATAATAATGATATGTTTTTTTTAAAAAAACAATAAATCGTGGGTGAGGGAGAGAAAATGAGAGAGGGGATTACAATTTACAATTTGGTGAATCGAAATCTCATCAAGAAAGTGAAAGACTAGATAGTTAACCAATTATATCTGTCTACTTTTAATTGTCATGATTTTCTTTTTTAGAGTTAAATTATAAGAATCTTGACTAACATTTTACCATATATTTTTTCATCATATTGATATGTACAAAATTGCATTTTATAGTACTTTTCATGTAGTTTTTGAAAATCTAATTTTTTTTGTTTAAAATAACAAATCAATGTAATGTAATTTAACTTTAAAAATTAGTCAAATTGACTTTTAAAAATTGTAACATGACGAATAAAAATGAACGAAAAGAGTAAATTACTAAAAATCCTCGAAATAATATGTTACTCTGACTATTAAATGAAAACTTTCTCAATCAATCCAATTCACTTCTTCACTTCTTTTACTATTTTTATCACTTATTTTGGAGTGTCAACGTCTGCTTCAACTCTATCTTAGTTTAAAAGAAAAATAAAAGGATATATGAAATAAGCAATACTATCGAGTTGCAATTTGTCCACGTTATCGAAGCATTTGTTTCAACATTTGAGTAATGTTGATTTGACATTTAGGGTTCTATTTTATTAAGTTAATTTTTAATTTGACAATTTAAGAATTTTTTTTTGTGTTATTTAATAATAAGGCAATATTAAAATAAAACAATAAATATATCTTAATTTGTTAAAATAGATAAAAAAAAAAAAGAGAAAGAAATATCAATTTTTAATATAAGGACTAAGTAAAATAAAATGGAAGGAGAATGTGTTAATTTTTCTTTTTATTATATGCTTTCTCTATCTATTTTTACTTATTCGTATAATGATATTTCCCATGTGATTACTTATCTCATTATATAAATGCGATAAAATTAATTATCACATCATTGTAGTATATAAATAGCGGGACAAATATTTCAAAACTAATTAATCTCTACTCTTAATTAAGTGTAGGATAATATAACGTGCGATTATTATTCCTTTTAGATTTTGTCATACCAAACAAAAGTGATAAATTATTTTTGATATTTTTAAAACTAGATAAGTGAATATATGTTTTTAATATAGTAAACAAGTAAAAAAATAAGGAAGCACTTAGGAGTTGTTTGGTAGTTCGATAAGAAACAAGTTATCATGTATTAATTTTCGTATAACTTAATTGTCATTTTGCAGGAAGATAGAAAATAAGACATTGATACATAAAATTAATACAACGTTTAATCGACAATTTAGAAATATAACTAATACATGTATAAGTTATGAAGAAATCTATATTTTTTTATATTAAATAGAAGGTAAAATAACTAATACATAAATAATTAATCCCTCCATAATTACTATTTACGTAAAACTACACACATATTTACTAACAATTATAATCTATATTATAAATACCCGCATAACTCTAACCAGCTATCCGTTATTACTTAGCGAATTGGATTACAAACCAATAAAAGCAAAGGAGCAACTTACTCATGACCATAAAAGTAGAAACCTAAATAATCATTTGCATGCTTCCCCATAGTTTGTCATTTACTTTTATATTAATATTTTTTTCTTATCTTCCACTTCCTTTTGCAAAGTTAATTATTTATGGCCCTTCTTGTTTAATAGTATTACATCAACAATAGGGTCGGATAAACAAAAGTGAGCAGCCTAGCTAGCGCTATGATATTACCAAATCAAATCAAAAGAAAAAAATAATAATAAAGATATGATAATGAAACATTATGAACCATATATAAAAAAAAAGGCAATTAATAATTAATTAAGAACACTATTAGTCATAATCAACTTTGTTGGAACACTCCAAAAAGTGTGTTGGTGGATTAATGGGTCATTTATTTTAAATTAAAGATTTTCATGCAACAAACAGAACTCTCTTTATATTATTTTAAGTAGATATTATTATGAATTAGGAAATCAATTTTATTATAAATATTGTTAGTTAGTATTTCATTCTTGGTCAGAATTAGGAATTCAAAGTCTTTTTTTTTTTTGCTTGCAGGAAAAAGAATGAGTTCTTCAACGGAAAAGGCGTTTGAAAATAAAAATAAAAATTCAATAGGTATTATTTTTCGATATGCTGATGGAAAAGACATTTTGTTGATGTTTTTGGGCACAATTGGAGCTATTGGAGATGGTATATCAACAAATTGTTTGTTGGTATATGTTAGTCAACTATTTAATAGCTTGGGTTATGGTAAAACTCAACAAAATGATCACAATTTTATGGAACAAATTGAAAAGGTTAGACTTTAAATGTCTTAATTAATTTTATCTACATCTTATTTTCTCTTACTAATATATTTGCATTTTGATGGTAATATTATTTACAGTGTAGCTTGTATTTTGTACTGTTGGGATTGGGAGTCATGGTTGTGGCCTTTATGGGTAAGTTTCTCTATATCTCTACTCCAAAGTTCATAGATCGAACTAATAGGACATAATGCGAAAGCTAATAATTTCAAATACTGAACAGTTATAAATCAAAAAACTTCTGGACATACGTATGATAAAGTTAATATAAATATATGGTCTACGGAGAGATTAATCTCCCCTAGATGCTATTGTGTAAGAAGGAAGGATATTCAATTTCTTTTTTCTAAAAGGGTTTACTCAAATAATTTGAAAGAAATAATTAGGGTAAACTTTTTGCCCTTGCTTAAAAAAGTATGATAAAGAAAATTAGGTCAAAACCCTAATATATGTATCAAACCCTAAAATCCTCATCATGATTAATTAATTTTTGCAGAAGGTTACTGTTGGAGCAAAACAAGTGAGAGACAAGTGTTGAAAATAAGGTACAAGTATTTGGAAGCTATTCTTAGGCAAGAAGTTGGTTTCTTTGATTCACAAGAAGCTACCACTTCTGAAATTACTAATGGTATTTCTAAAGATACTTCTCTCATACAAGAAGTTCTTAGTGAAAAGGTAAACACTTATATATCACCTTAATTCAATTTCTTCATATATATGTAAAATTTTGAGGTTCATTTCTTCTGAGCTAATAGTTATTATCTTAGAAAATCAGTTTGCTTGTTAATTTATTCTAATTTTTCCTTCAACAACGAAAGTAACTTAACGAAAGTAACTTTCTAAGATAGTGATAATTACCTTTATCGTTTCAATTTATTTGTGCTACTTTTCTTTTAAGTTAGTTGTTTATTTCCTTTTTTTGGATAACTTTTTAATTTTAATTTTCTACTTGACATGTTTTAAACTACAAAATTAAACTAAAGGACATTTTTGCTATACTCTACATACTCCCTTGACATCTTTAGTTGTCCAACTTATTCCAATTTGGAAAATCTAAGAGAAAATTTACTATTTTGTGTCTATCTTCATCCCATTTTATGTGATGTAGTTTGAAGTTTAAGAAAGAAAGGAAGACTTTTGAATTTTGTGGTTTAAAATGAATGGTAAAAATTTGTGTGACTATAAATCATTTCATTAAAGGGTAAGTTAAATTGTTACTTAATATAGAAACCTGTAATTCTTTTTAGAACGGACTAAAAAGAAAAGTAAGTCATATAAATTGTGACAGAAGAAGAATTAAATACTATTCATTTTTAAATATTTAGATAATCACTTATAATTAATAGGGGGTGATATAGTAGTTTGTCGAGTCAAAAAATAAACAAATAAAAATAGACGGAGAGAGCATATATCTTATAAGATCATCAAAAACCTTCTTCTTAAATTTCTTAAACTTTGGTAACATTTATAGTGATATGCAGGTACCTCTATTTGTTATGCACACAACAGTTTTCATCTCAGGAGTTGTATTTTCAGCCTACTTTTCATGGAGATTGGCTATAGTTGCTTTGCCAACAATATTTCTCCTCATAATCCCTGGTTTAATCTATGGTAAATATTTACTCTATTTGTCTGGAAAATCCTTCAAAGAATATAGCAAAGCAAATGGTATTGTAGAGCAAGCACTTAGCTCTATTAAAACAATATATTCATTTACTGCTGAGAAGAGTGTGATTGAAAGATACTCATTGATTCTTGATGGAACAATAAAGTTGGGAATGAAACAAGGAATTGCAAAAGGTCTTGCTGTTGGTAGCACAGGGTTGTCTTTTGCTATATGGGCTTTACTTGCTTGGTATGGAAGTCATTTGATTATGCATAATGGAGAAAGTGGTGGTAGAATCTATGCAGCTGGAGTTTCTTTTGTCTTGGGTGGATTGTAAGTGCCTTTTTACTCCGATAATACATCGATAACCTCTTAAACTTGCTAATATGAAGTGTTCCTATTAGACATTTTTAGTTTAAATTTTGAGTAATGTTCTCAAACGTTCGTTCATTATGTAGATAAATTAACCACTTGGCATATGTCGCAATTCTTTAATTTTATGTGTTAGCCTCAATAAACTGTATAATCATAGACTTGTTCTAATTAAAGGAGGTGCTATAGTTTATATGGTTAACTTATCTACGTATGGAGCTCTTGATAACACATGCAAATTCTTTTTTTCTCCACAGTTTGAATTGGAAGTGTCTAATGGAAACACTTTATTATATGTTTAGATGTTCGATTAGAACAAACTGTAATTTGAGTGTCTAAGGTGCTATCGATGTATTTTGCCTATAATAGATCTTTCTTTTCATCGATGTAAAAAGTTTGGATCGTTACATTAAATCTTGGTATTGGTAATGTTATGTAGAGCACTTGGGATGGCTCTGCCTGAGGTGAAATACTTCACTGAAGCTTCTGTTGCTGCCTCGAGAATATTTGATAGGATTGATCGCGTACCAGAAATTGATGGTGAAGACACAAGGGGACTCGTGCTCGAAGATATTAGAGGAGAGGTTGAATTCAGGAATGTCAAGTTTACATATCCTTCTCGCCCAGATACCGTTGTTCTCAAGGACTTCAATCTTAAGATTGAAGCAGGCAAAACAGTAGCCCTTGTTGGATCAAGTGGAAGTGGAAAATCCACTGCCATTGCCCTGATTCAAAGGTTTTATGATGCTAATGCAGGAGCTATATGTATTGATAGCGTAGAAATAAAGTCGTTGCAGTTGAAATGGTTGAGAGGGAAAATGGGGTTAGTAAGTCAAGAAAATGCATTATTTGGGACATCTATTAAGGAGAATATAATGTTTGGGAAAGTTGATGCAACTATGGATGAAGTTGTGGCTGCAGCAATGACCGCGAATGCTCATAATTTCATCACGCAACTTCCTGAAGGATATGAGACCAAGGTCAGTTAATGATCTTGTGACATTATAGTACTAGGTACGTACATTTGTTATACGCGGTTCTAACATGCTTAGTTGTGACAGATTGGTGAAAGAGGAGCACTTCTATCAGGTGGTCAAAAGCAGAGAATTGCGATTGCTCGAGCCATTATAAAGAATCCTGTGATTCTTCTGCTTGATGAAGCCACAAGTGCACTTGATTCTGAATCAGAAACACTTGTTCAAAATGCCTTGGATCAAGCTATCGTTGGGAGAACTACACTGGTAATCTTTCTCCTCGAGTTGATTTCTCAGATGGTCACTCGACTAATAGTTGTATTATCTTAGAAAGTCACTTTTTTGGTTGAAGAAAAGCGGAATCAAGAAGAGAAGTGACTTTTTTTGATATAACGACTATTAATCGAGTGAACATCTGAGCAATCAACCCCGTTCTTCTATTACTTTCAATAATAAAAGAAATGTAGAAAGATATATAACGAGGTCCCTTTCAACGAATTTGATGATCAGGTTGTTGCCCATAAGCTATCAACAGTAAGAAATGCAGATCTCATTGCAGTAGTAAGTAACTGTTGCATCAGTGAACTAGGGGCACACAATGAGCTTATGGAGAAAGATGGGCAGTATGCAAGGCTAGCAAAACTTCAAAGACAATTCAGCTCTATCGATCAAGAACAAAGTGCTGAACCTCGTATTTCTTCAGTAGCAAGGAGCAGTGCAGGTATGAGAGCAAGTCCGGCTGTAAGCGCCTCACCCTTGCGCATTGAGGACAGCCCCATACAAGCTTCGCTTCATCCTCCCCCTTCCTTCACTCGGCTCCTTTCGTTAAACTTACCTGAATGGAAGCAAGGAACTATCGGAATCTTATCAGCCATTGCATTTGGTTCAGTGCAACCTGTCTATGCACTAACCATAGGTGGCATGATTTCTGCTTTTTACTCGCCAAGTCACGAGGAAATGCAATCTAGAATTCAGAAATACTGTATGATTTTCATCATCCTTTGCCTTGTCTCAGTTGTTCTCAATCTATGCCAACATTACAATTTTGCTTACATGGGAGAACGCCTTACCAGAAGAATAAGACTGCAAATGCTCGAGAAGATTTTGAGCTTTGAAGCAGCCTGGTTTGATGAGGAACAGAACTCAAGTGGAGCTTTATGTTGTCGATTGAGCAATGAAGCAGCCATGGTGAAATCTCTTGTTGCTGATAGAGTGTCACTCTTAGTCCAAAGCACTTCAGCTGTCACTGTTGCTATGGTAATGGGGCTAATTGTGGCTTGGAAACTTGCACTAGTTATGATCGTCGTCCAACCACTCACGATTCTCTGCTTTTACACACGAAAAGTCCTGCTATCCACTATGACAGGTAAATTCGTGAAGGCACAATGCCGTAGCACTCAAATTGCTGTAGAGGCTGTTTATAATCATAGGATCGTGACGTCATTTGGGAGCATAGATAAGGTTCTTGACATCTTTGATGAGGCACAGGATGAGCCAAGGAAAGAGGCTAGGAAGAAATCTTGGTTAGCTGGTATCGGTATAGGATCAGCACAAGGCCTAACATTCATTTGTTGGGCCCTGGATTTTTGGTATGGCGGAAAGTTAGTTAATGCTGGAGAAATTTCTGCTGCTGATGTCTTCAAGACTTTCTTTATATTAGTTAGTACTGGAAAGGTAATAGCTGAAGCTGGAAGCATGACTTCCGATCTCGCCAAGGGATCAACAGTAGTTGCCTCGATTTTTTCCATTCTTGATCGAAAATCACTGATCGAAGGATCGAATGAGGTAATAAGGACAAATATCATTCTCTAAATCCTTTTCAAAGTTCACTTCAATTCACATCATTTGAGCTAATATTGTAACATATTTTACAAAACTAGGCAAAGAATAACAGCATGGGTACCAAAATGACCGGTCGAATAGAGATGAAAAAGGTTGATTTTGCATATCCAAGTCGGCCCGACAGGCTAGTGTTGCATGAATTTAGCCTGGAGGTGAAAGCAGGCACTAGCATTGGATTGGTTGGCAAAAGTGGATGCGGAAAATCAACAGTAATTGCCTTGATTCAAAGATTTTACGATGCAGATAAAGGATCACTGAAAATCGATGGGATGGACATTCGATTACTTGATTTAGGATGGTATAGAAGGAACATGGCCCTTGTGAGTCAAGAACCAGTGATATACTCAGGCTCTATCCGTGAAAACATTTTGTTTGGCAAACTGAATGCATCTGAAAATGAGGTTGTGGAAGCTGCAAAAGCTGCTAATGCACATGAATTCATTTCGTAAGTACATATGCTTTTTAGTTGTTACCAAATCGTACTTAATTTTAGAAGTTTGACCAAACAGATTAATACAACATGTTTAATGTTCATGTAGGTCACTTAAAAATGGATATGAAACAGAATGTGGTGATAGAGGTGTGACAATTTCAGGAGGGCAAAAGCAAAGAATTGCTATAGCACGGGCAATAATACGTAACCCAAGTATACTACTTCTAGACGAAGCAACGAGTGCTCTGGATGTTCAGTCAGAGCAACTTGTGCAGGAAGCATTGGATCAACTAATGGTTGGAAGAACGACAGTGGTTGTGGCGCATCGCCTTAATACTATCAGGAATTTAGACTCCATTGCTTTTATTTCAGAGGGTAAGGTTTTGGAGAAAGGAACCTACTCTTACCTTAAGGATAAACGAGGTGCATTTTTCAATCTTGTCAATCTTCAATCAACATAATAGTGACAATCCTGTTGTATCAGTTCTAATGTTGGACATATTGATAAATGAATCAATGAGAAACTCAAGCGCTGCGACAAGTACAGAATCTAAACCAACATGTTTGGACAAATTAGTCGAATGAGGAACAATAGTTGAAGGGTTGTTGGCCTTAAAAGAATGTGTAGGAAAATTAGAGGTTCTGGCCTGAGGTAATGGCAGTGCAACTGGAGAAGCCACCTTGTTATTATTATCTTCTACATTTATATGAAGTTTCATCCCTCCAAGGCAATGTAACCTGTTCCCAAAAATGAAGTTAACTGTCCCCTGGCACTATTGGGAAACTTGTATTGCCTTTAATGTTTGTTTATACTGCATTTGTTATGTTGCACCTATCGAAATTCTCCTTTCTTTACTCATACACATTATGATACCTCGAAAATTGGAACACTGCAAAACAAGACGAGTCATTAGATGTAAGTTGTAACTAAGGATTTGAGGAAAATTTAAGTCTTGATCTGTGAGTATTTAGAGAAACATGTAAGTTGTAACTAAGGATTTGATGAATACATTAAGGAATTCAAATACATATGTGATGGTCTTCCAACCATTCACAAACATGTGGATGGAGATAGCAACGTAATCAATCTTGCTAGAGGTTTAAGTCTCAAATAGAAGACCTCTATCATGCTAGGTAAGACACCATATTTCACTCAAAATCAATTTGTTCATGATCTTAGGGGTTTTGATATGAGGGAGGATGAAGATGTCACGACCCAAAAATGGACGTGATGGCACTCGTCTTATCCCACCAAGACAAGTCAGCCTAAAACCAAATATCTAACAAAGTGCGGAAGTAAATGACAATCCAACAACAATTCCTATTATGAAACCAAGTCATATTAATCCAATCCCCAAAATCAGGTTGTCACGTGCACAAGCCTCTAATGTACATATTAGAATTGAAATAAAATAGGAGTCTAAAATGAAGTTGTCTTTCAAGTAAAAACAAAATCATAAACTGGAGTAGGAAAGTTCGCTGAGATGACAAGCAGCTACCTTACAATCCTCCACAAGATGCCTCGGAAACGAAAAGAATGACAGGTATCACGAAGATCCAGGCTCGTATCCTACAAAAATTTGTAGAAGCAAGGGGTGAGTACCAAACCACGCGGTACCCAACAAGCAACCTCTAAACACAAGTTAAGTGAACAAAATACGGGCACTTCTTACACCATATCTAAACCTCCACGCTACAGTCTAACAGTTTACAGTTTACCAAACACACAACTCAATAACAACTCAATATTCAACAGTCACGATTTTCACAGAGAAACACTCACAAAATCAGCAAAACACGTGTTCAAGTTCATCAATAATAAAATGTGTAATGCCATGAGGTGCAATGTCAAGTATAGTGATGCATGTCTTCCCTAACGATACATACCTGCTGTCTCTCAGTCCGGGACCCATGGGGGACATATCTGTCCATGCATCTGTCGCGGCGCACGACACGACCCTCGATAATAGTAACCTTCGCGGCGCGCGATACGTCCCTCGAAATATGATATCCATCGCGGCGCGCGATACGACCCTCGAAATGGTACATCCTCTTACCACAACCATGTCTCAAGTACAATGCAAATTACATGTTCAAATGAAAAAAAATGAGGAGATAACCATTTTGATACCAAAGCTCAATTTACAACAAGGAATACAACACCAACAAATAAGCAACAAGTCTCCAAATCATTCTCAACATCACACAAGAAAATACACGAATTTCATACGCTTAACAAGGGTTTAGAAATCCACTTGCCTTAGCCAATTGAATAATTACTCTTGGACTTGAGCCTTCACTTTCCGTTGAGCTTCTGAACCAATGGAATCTATTAAAGTATATATTCACAATAAGGTTTTCAGAACTAACAACACTCACACTTTTATGTGTTTAACCTTTACCCAAAAGTACACCCCAACTTTATAATCAAATTTGTAATTATTGATACCAATTCATATGCCAACTCTTTATATCTCCTCAAATTTCAAGTCTAGGGTTATATCATAATTTCTCCCAAACATTATAACTTTAATAGTATACTATAATACACCCAATATTTAATCACCTATATTGATATATCAAATTTTTTATCATAATGAGATAATAAAATAACAATTTCTAAATATAGAAACCACTGGTTTCAAAACCAGTGGTGGAAATCCTATAAAATAAAAAAAACGCCAACACTTCACATATATATAATATTATAGTTATACCAAGTATGCCATACCATCACTGCCAATAGAGGGGTAACTCGTTTCCTTACTTAGATTATTTTATTAATTGGCCAATTAAACCACACATTAAACAATATAAAAAGAAAACTATATTCAATTATATATGACCCCTTTTGTCCTTTTCTTAAAGTTTCAAACAATACCACCCTAATAAATTTATACATATGAGATGTTAACACTTACTTGTTTTTTTTTCCAGCCGCAACGAGTCCTTCAACTCGTTCTTCTCCTCTCTTGTTGTCGCTCAGGTAAGGTTTTCGCCTCTCCTTCTTTTCTAAATTAATTATTTATTAAACTGATCAAAACCACTAACTTTTTTTTTTAAATATAAATACATGACCCTAATAGTATAAAATCTTAAATAACTGATCACTTTAGCCCACTAACTATCTATTAATTTTTTTATTATTTTTTTTTTTTACAATTACTCATAAATAAATTAACTCAAGTTATACGAATAATTTAAATTTTCCAAAAATAACCTCACGGGTCATTACATTATCCACCACTAAAAATCATGTTCGTCCTCGAACATAAAGTAAAAGAAAGTACCTGATGCTTCAAAAAGTTGAGGATATCTGGCACGCATGTCAGACTCTGTCTCCCAAGTTGCCTCTCCCACTGATCGGTGCTTCCATTGCACCTTCACTGAAGCAATCTCTTTGGTCCTAAGCTTTCGAATTTGCCTATCCAAAATAGCTATAGGCTCCTCCTCAAATGTCAAGTCTGGACCCAGCTCCACAGAATCGAGTGAAATCACATGAGATTCATCCGGAATATACTTCCGAAGCATAGAGACATGGAAAACAGGATGAACTGCCGACAAACTAGGTGGCAAGGCCAACTTATAGGCCACCTCTCCCACTCGGCTCAAAATCTCAAAAGGTCCAATGAACCTAGGGCTAAGCTTGCCCTTCTTTCCAAACCTCATCACACCCTTCATGGGTGATACTCGAAGCCAAACATGATCACCCTCCATAAACACCAAGGCTCTAACTCTCCGGTCTGCATAACTCTTTTGTCGACTCTGAGCTGTCAATAATCTATACTGAATCATACGAACTTGCTCCATAGCATCTCTAAGCAAGTCTGTATCCAAAGAGTCCATCTCCGCCGAATCAAACCAACCAATAGGAGACCTACACCGTCTTCCATACAACGCCTCAAATGGGGCCATCTGGATACTAGAGTGATAACTGTTATTATAGGCAAAACTCAGCTAAGGGTAAATGTTGATCCCATCTAGCACCAAAATCGATCACACACGCTTGAAGCATATCTTCCAATACCTGAATGGTCCGCTCAGATTGACCATCTGTCTGAGGGTGAAATGCCGTACTCATATCTAACTGAGTACCCAGACCATGTTGTAATGCCTTCCAGAAATGAGAAGTAAATAGTGAACCTCAATCTGATATGATAGAAATAGGAACTCCATGTAGTCGCACAATCTGACTGATATATAGCTCAGCTAACTTTTCTGCTGTATACTTCACCCGAACTGGGATGAAGTGGGCAGACTTGGTCAGCCTATCAACAACAACCCAAATAGAGTCATAACCACCCAATGTGGTAGGCAAACCCACAACAAAGTCCATAGTAATCCGCTCCCACTTCCAAGTAGGAATAGGCATCCTCTGAGATACGCCCCCGGGCCGCTGGTGCTCACACTTGACCTGCTGGCAAGTCAGACACCTCGAAACAAAGTCTGAAATATCTCTCTTCATCCCACACCACCAGTAATGCTAACTCAGATCATGATACATCTTCGCCGCTCCCGGATGGATAGAATATCGAGAACAATGGGACTCCTCAAGGATCAATCTAATCAAATCGCCTGTCTTGGGCACACAAATCCTGCCTCCGATCCTCAAGACACCATCAGAATCAAGGATAGCCTCCTTAGCTTCCCCTCTCAATACTTTGTCTCGAATGAGACATAATTTTTCATCATCAAACTGGTGTGCACGAATCTGCTCGACTAAAGAAGATCGAGCCTCAATAAAAGCAATCATCCCATCACTCTCCCCTGAGATCTGTAATCGGACAAGACTGTTAGCTAATATCTGTACTTCTCTAGCCAATGGTCTCTCCTCAATACTAAGCGCTGCAAGACTCCCCATGCTAGGAGTCTTCCTACTCAGAGCATCGGCCACAACATTGGCCTTTCCTGGATGATACAGAATGGGCACATCATAGTCCTTCAGTAACTCAAGCCATCTCCGTTGCCTCAAGTTCAAATCCCTCTGGCTAAAGATATACTGAAGACTCCGATGATCAGTGAAGATTTCACAATGCACTCCATACAAATAATGACGCCATAACTTAAGTACAAATACCACAGCCGCTAACTCCAGATCATGAGTAGGGTAGTTCTTCTCATGGGACTTCAATTGCCTAGAAGCATAAGCAATCACTTTCCCCTTCTGCATCAACACACCACCCAAACCAACTCCTGAAGCATCACAATACACAGTAAAGTCTACACCTTCCTCAGGTAGAGTCAACACAGTAGCAGAAGTCAACAAAGCCTTGAGCTTTTGAAAGCTCTCCTCACACTCATCAGACCACTGAAAACCCACATCCTGTCGAGTCAATCTAGTCAATGGAGCTGCAATAGTAGAGAAACTCTGAACAAATCGTCGATAATAGCCTGCCAACCCCACAAAACTCCTAATCTCAGTAGGTGAAGTAGGTCGCGTCCAGCCTCTAACTGCCTCAATCTTGGTCGGATCTACTCTAATACCCTCCTTGGACACCACGTGTCCCAAGAATGTCACAGAAGTAAGCCAGAACTCACACTTTGAGAACTTGGCATACAACTTCTCTTCTCTCAACCTCTGAAGTACAATCCTCAGGTGTCAGACATGGTCCTCCTCAGTCTTAGAGTAAACCAAGATGTCATCGATGAAAACAATCACAAAAGAATCAAGGTATGGTCGAAACACCCCATTCATCAACTCCATGAATGCTGCAGGGGCATTAGTCAATCCGAAGGACATCACTAGAAACTCATAATGCCCATACCGGGTCCGAAAAGCTGTCTTAGGGATATCTGATGCCCTAATCTTCAACTGATGATACCAGACCTCAAATCAATCTTAGAGAACAATGATGCTCCCTGTAACTGATCAAATAAGTCATCAATCCGCGGAAGAGGATACTTATTCTTCATTGTTACCTTGTTCAACTGTCTGTAATCAATACACATTCTCATAGTCCCATCCTTCTTCTTCACAAACAATACAGGGGCACCCCAAGGTGACACACTAGGGCGAATAAAACCCTTACTCAATAAATCCTGCAACTGATCCTTCAATTCTTTCAACTCTGCTGGAGCCATACGGTATGGAGGGATAGAAATAGGCTTAGTGCCCGGCTCCAAATCAATAGCAAAATCGATATCCTTATCGGGAGGAACACCTGGAAGATCAGAAGGAAATACATCGAGAAACTCCTGAACCACGGGAACAGAGTCCATGGAAGGTGGTTCAACACTAGTATCCCAAATAAAAGCTAAGTAAGACAAACACCCCCTCTCCACCAATCTCTGAGCACGGATAAAAGAGATGACCTTTCTAGGATAAGAACCACTAACACTCTTCCACTCAACCCTCGGAACACCAGGCATTGCTAAAGTCACAGTCTTAGCATTACAATCAAGGACAACATGATAAGGAGAAAGCCAATCCATACCCAAGATAACATCAAAGTCCACCATCCCCAGAATGATTAAGTCTACCCAAGTGTCATACCCAGCCAAAGAAACAAGACAGGATCGATACACTCGATCCACCACTAAGGGCTTACCCACGGGTGTAGAAACACGAATAGGTACAGTCATACTATCACATATCATATCAAATTTAGCAGCAAAATACGTAGACACATAAGAGAATGTAGAACCTGGATCAAACAACACAGACGCAGGTCGATGGCATACTGGGATGATACCTGTAATAACAGCATCGGAAGTCTCCGCCTCAGGTCTCCCGGGGAAAGCATAGCAGTGGCCTCCTCGTCCACCTCCATCCTGGGTGGTACCTCTACCCCCACTCTGCTGAGCTGCAACACCACTACTAGAAACTCTATCACCTCTACCTGACTGAACTCTACCACGACCTCTACCCTGTGGTGCTGGTGGTCTAGTCTGGAATGAAGAATTAGGTCGAGGCCCACCACGACCCCTTTGTGAAGTACACTGCCGCATTAGATGATCGGGATCTCCACAAGTAAAACAAAATCTCTGACCTGGGAACTGTTGTGTGGACCCTGAAAACCCACTATAATTTCCTCGCCCTGTAGGTCGCTGCTGTGAACCGTACGAGCTCTGACCAGGGCTATAAGAACCTATAGATGTCTGGCCACCCTCAAATATCGGCATAGATGCATGAATAGGTCCCCGCTGCTGAAAAGAACCACTCACTCTCTGTGATCCCCTACCTCCAGATGAGGCACCATGAAACTGTCCTGATATACGAGCTCTTTTAGGGTCCCCAAACTCCTCTCTCTCCATCAATTCTGCCTCTTTGGCGGCGCTCACAATGGACTGAAAAGAAGCCCCCTCCCTAGATGCCCGAAAAACAGCTGACCTGATAGAGAAAGTCAATCCCCTCACAAATCTGCGGATCCTCTCTGTCTCATTCGGAATAATGGCCAACGCATGCCTAGACAACTGGCAAAAACGCGCCTCATACTCTGTAACCGATAAACCATCCTGTCTCAGACTCTCAAACCTCAAACGACTCTCCTCTCTCACGCTCCATGGGACAAAACGATCTTGGAATGCACTAGCAAATTGCTCCCAAGTCACTGGAGGAGATCCAACTGGCAAACATCACGAATAAGTCCTCCACCAGTCTCTCGCTGGTCCACGAAGCTGGAGTGTAGCATATCTAACCCCATGTGACTCAGCTAATCCAACCACCTCTAGTAACTCTCGGCAGGTAGTTAGAAACTCATGAGCGTCCTCGCTCTTCCCACCCTGAAACTGAGGTGGGTCCATCTTTCGAAATCTCTCATACCTACGCTGCTCATCCTCTGTCAGAACAACCATCGTCGCAACTTGACCCCCAACTGCTGGTGCAATATCATTCTGAACCGCGGGATCTACTGGTAGTTGCCCCACCGCATCCTGAACAACCGGAGCTTGTTGCTGCTCTTGGGTCTGAGCCCCCTCTCTAGTACGAGAGTCATGTGGTGTGGTAGTTGCACCACCACCCTGAGAAAATCCCTCTAGCACACTTAACACCCTCAATAGCGTATCCTGAAGCAAAGGTGTGACTACGGGATCTGGAGGAACCTGGTCCTCTATGTCATCAATCTGAGGTTCCGTAGAGACCTCTCTAGCACGACCTCTCACTGGTGCTGCTCCACGTCCACGACCTCTGGCTACTGTCGCACTTCTAGCATGACCTCTAGCTCGAGATCTACCCCTAACTCTAGCTGGGGCCTCAACAACTGCCTCGGGAAGTGCCTCCTCTCTACCACCAGTAACATTAGTTTTAGTTCTCGTCATCTGTCAAAAGAGTATACAACAACTCAGTACTAAAGAAGGTGACTACGCACGATAAAAAAGAATGAACAAAAAGATGTTTTCCTAGTAATCCTTGTAGCCTCTCAAAGATAAGTACAGACGTCTCCGTACTGATCCTTGAGACTCTACGTAGACTCGGCTTGTATACACGTGAGACCTATGAACCTGGGGCTCTGATACCATTTTGTCACGACCCAAAAATGGACGTGATGGCACTCGTCTTATCCCACCAAGACAAGTCAGCCTAAAACCAAATATCTAACAAAGTGCGGAAGTAAATGACAATCCAACAACAATTCCTATTATGAAACCAAGTCATATTAATCCAATCCCCAAAATCAGGTTGTCACGTGCACAAGCCTCTAATGTACATATTAGAATTGAAATAAAATAGGGGTCTAAAATGAAGTTGTCTTTCAAGTAAAAACAAAATCATAAACTGGAGTAGGAAAGTTCGCTGAGATGACAAGCAGCTACCTCACAATCCTCCACAAGATGCCTCGGAAACGAAAAGAATGACAGGTATCACGAAGATCCAGGCTCGTATCCTACAAAAATTTGTAGAAGCAAGGGGTGAGTACCAAACCACGCGGTACCCAACAAGCAAACCTCTAAACACAAGTTAAGTGAACAAAATACGGGCACTTCTTACACCATATCTAAACCTCCACGCTACAGTCTAACAGTTTACAGTTTACCAAACACACAACTCAATAACAACTCAATATTCAACAGTCACGATTTTCACAGAGAAACACTCACAAAATCAGCAAAACACGTGTTCAAGTTCATCAATAATAAAATGTGTAATGCCATGAGGTGCAATGTCAAGTATAGTGATGCATGTCTTCCCTAACGATACATACCTGCTGTCTCTCAGTCCGGGACCCATGGGGGACATATCTGTCCATGCATCTGTCGCGGCGCACGACACGACCCTCGATAATAGTAACCTTCGCGGCGCGCGATACGTCCCTCGAAATATGATATCCATCGCGGCGCGCGATACGACCCTCGAAATGGTACATCCTCTTACCACAACCATGTCTCAAGTACAATGCAAATTACATGTTCAAATGAAAAAAAATGAGGAGATAACCATTTTGATACCAAAGCTCAATTTACAACAAGGAATACAACACCAACAAATAAGCAACAAGTCTCCAAATCATTCTCAACATCACACAAGAAAATACACGAATTTCATACGCTTAACAAGGGTTTAGAAATCCACTTGCCTTAGCCAATTGAATAATTACTCTTGGACTTGAGCCTTCACTTTCCGTTGAGCTTCTGAACCAATGAAATCTATTAAAGTATATATTCACAATAAGGTTTTCAGAACTAACAACACTCACACTTTTATGTGTTTAACCTTTACCCAAAAGTACACCCCAACTTTATAATCAAATTTGTAATTATTGATACCAATTCATATGCCAACTCTTTATATCTCCTCAAATTTCAAGTCTAGGGTTATATCATAATTTCTCCCCAACATTATAACTTTAATAGTATACTATAATAAACCCAATATTTAATCACCTATATTGATATATCAAATTTTTGATCATAATGAGATAATAAAATAACAATTTCTAAATATAGAAACCACTGGTTTCAAAACCAGTGGTGGAAATCCTATAAAATAAAAAAAACGCCAACACTTCACATATATATAATATTATAGTTATACCAAGTATGCCATACCATCACTGCCAATAGAGGGGTAACTCGTTTCCTTACTTAGATTATTTTATTAATTGGCCAATTAAACCACACATTAAACAATATAAAAAGAAAACTATATTCAATTATATATGACCCCTTTTGTCCTTTTCTTAAAGTTTCAAACAATACCACCCTAATAAATTTATACATATGAGATGTTAACACTTACTTGTTTTTTTTTTTTCCAGCCGCAACGAGTCCTTCAACTCGTTCTTCTCCTCTCTTGTTGTCGCTCAGGTAAGGTTTTCGCCTCTCCTTCTTTTCTAAATTAATTATTTATTAAACTGATCAAAACCACTAACTTATTTTTTTTTTAATATATATACATGACCCTAATAGTATAAAATCTTAAATAACTGATCACTTTAGCCCACTAACTATCTATTAATTTTTTTATTATTATTTTTTTCTACAATTACTCATAAATAAATTAACTCAAGTTATACGAATAATTTAAATTTTCCAAAAATAACCTCACGGGTCATTACAGAAGAAGAGGTGCATGTTACAACAGAACCATAACATGACATTCTCTATTTAAAAGAGGCAGGTGAAAAGGAAACTACTCTAAAAAAGAAGAAACAACAACTTCAACTCCAGAGGAAGAAGCTTCAAGCCTACTAAACAAGGAGCAGATTCTTAGAACGACCAATATAGAACAAGGTCTCAGAATAATCAAAGTTTCTTATGTGGAAACAAGAAAAGAAAATGTACCAAGTCATGTCAAATCTGTGGTAGGAATAATCATTTCTCTCAGGTGAGACTACTCTTATCAATCTACAGATGAACTGTCACAAACATTGGTTGCTATTAATTTCAGAATACATATAATACAGATGATACTTTGTAAGTGGACTCATGAGCAAGTAGTCATATGAAAGATAACTCATGCATTTCTATCTGATCTTGAACACTACAATGGACCAGATAGAATCATTGTTGAGAATGAATAAGAAATAGACATAACTTAGGTTGAGAACACAATTAGATCAAGCCTGAAATTACAAAAAAATTCTTGTAGTTCTTAAGATTAATAAGAATCTACTATCAGTTAGTAAAGTTGCCAAGAATCATCATTGACTCTTGAATTTGATGAAGTTAACTTTGTTGTAGAGGAAAATAAGACGAGGTCACTATTGACGAATGGATCTAAAAAGAGTGAAATCTATGCTTTGAAAGACAACAATCTCTATGATTTAATCGTTGCATACGATTAAAACACATCAGACAACATTGACATACTAGATTAGGACATCCTAGTTGGAAGTCATTAAAATTTTTGAATAATATATAATAGTTGTATCAATGTTAGTAGTTGTAATAAAATCCTAAAGCTTGTTCTAGTTGTAAGTTGGGAAAAAATTGTAAACTTTCATTTCACCTGAGAAATAAATTTGAGAAGGAACCTTCATTAAAAATTCATTGTGACATGTGGGGTCCTCCCTTTGTTTATTCCTCTCAACATATGACATAATATATATATATATATATATATATATATATATATATATATATATATATATATATATATATATATATATATATATATATATATAGTGTCAGCCTCATATAATCGAATAATTTTAATAATGAAACACTTAAACCGACTTGTGACTTGTTGCAGATAAAGAAAGAAAAAGATGAGCCAACAAGTTAACACCTAAAGAAAAATAAAATATATTCATCAATCAAGGGATGCAGGATATCATCATATATTATTATAAGTGGGAAGCTCCAACTTAAAAGTTAAATTACTAATTTGCCCTTATTTTATTTCTAAACTAAATAAATATTAATATATAATTAATTTAATATTAAATAATATTTTTTATGTAAATTCATGCCTCTAGACACAATGATTCAAATTCTTTTGGGAAATAGTTACAATGAAGAGGAAAGATCAAAAGTTGTACTTTCCTTGATAAATGTGTATATCAATTCTTCTTTATCAAAATCAATTTAATTTTGACTTGGGACTGTGTCAGTGATTATTTCTTATCACCTTTTGTTGTTAATAGAGAAAATATATACAAGAAGTTGTATAGACACTAAAGGTAATTTCATTCATATTAAATCTTTATGTTTTTTCTTTTTTATTATTTTATTTATTTAATCTTGATTTTGTT
This sequence comes from Solanum peruvianum, assembly GCA_027705065.1. Lineage (NCBI taxonomy): Eukaryota > Viridiplantae > Streptophyta > Magnoliopsida > Solanales > Solanaceae > Solanum > Solanum peruvianum. Next base: position 49,037,582 of record JAKWJD010001757.1, read on the forward strand.
TATTGTATTTTAATATATATTTTTTAAGTTTTTGATCTTGTTTTTATCAAATTGTGCTAAGAATCTGTAATACAATTTGTTAATTTTGTGTGATCTTTTTAGTGTTATGTGCTTTTGATTCTTCTTTCTTAATATTAGATTTTGATGTATTCTTTGAATATCAACTTTTTTATTGGTTTTATGGTATTTGATATGCTTAGCCTCATTGTAGTTTCAATCTAAACTAGAAGAGGTTTACACAGTTATTATTTTATTTTTGTGTGGTCTTGTTAATATGTTGTATCATTGAATGTTTCTTTATATTTATTTTTTGACTATTTTTAGTAATTTTGAAATGTATTCTCGAGGTATTCCTCAATTTTATACGTTATGTGATAGTTTTCTATTTTTTACCTTAGGATTTCTATTTTTGTTGGTTCTTTGACGAACTTTTTCATCCTTTAAGAAATGTAGTTATTACTGTCAACACATAGTATAAGATCATAGAGACATTAACTTTTAGAAAGTCATCATAGTAATGCCACTTTTATGATAACAATTAAAATAATAATGTTGAACCTCACTTTTATGGTACCAATTAAATTGAAAAATTGAAAAGTCATGCATATATATAATACAAGTGTATGTAACACAAATGACCAGTGAATAAATATATGGTTCTCATATCTATATTTGATAATAGGATAATATTATTTGACGTTTCAATTAACTTACAAAATTTGGAGTATACATATCACCCTTCATTGTTTTAAGTTTATGAGTATTTTTCTAAAAAATCTACTTTATGCCTCATTTATATATTTTATACTTGTGTCATTCAAAAAAAAATGGAATATTAATTAATAGGGTACACTTGCGTTGCACGTGTGCAAAGACTAGTACTGTTATAAGTCGGAAGCACAAAAGTATAAAGTTAAATTACTTTTTTGTCCCTACACTAATTAAAATGTTATAAAGTATTTATATTAATTAATAATTAACTACTAATCCAACACAAAAGTTTATTATTCATTAGTTATAAGTTACACCTCTTCCAACATGACTTTTAAGTGTTTTCAATTTTCTAAGCATCAATATATTTGCAATTTTCTAAGCATCAAGATCTTTTTCAACTTTCTAGATGTATATTAAATTAAATGGTACAATAGATGCATCAAATCTCATTATATCAACTCCAACACCTGCATTTTGAGAAACCTTCGAGACCTTCTCATTATTGTCAGAGGGCAATTCTTCTGATGATTTAGACATCTCATGCAGTCACTCTACCCTAACTGAAATTTCGGAATGATTCAAAGAAGCTGAAGAGTCAGAAACGAAATTTAGGAATATGAATAGTTAACTTCATTAATCTCTCTCTCTCTCTCTCTCTCTCTCTCTCTCTCTCTCTCTCTCTCTCTCTCTCTCTCTCTCTCTATATATATATATATATATATATATATATATATATATATATATATATATATATGTATGTATAGTGTAATCCATTGTCATTTCTATACTTTTATCCTCTCTATATAGTTTTTGATATTTCTTGTATTTGTTTTTCTTTAATATATATCTTATTCTTGATTTGTTTTTGCTAATTATTAGTTCTTATTTATTTTTCTTCTATTTCAGTTTTTTATCTTACAATTTTGAATTCTTCACTTCTTATTCACATCATCAGGTAAGTAATAGAAATGATGTTCGTTTCACAAAAATATAATGTAATCTGTAGGAAAATTGTGATATGTATGACATTTTTTAGTAGTATAAATGGTATAGACTTTAGATCCATACAAAGTTATTATTTCTTTGAGTGGATACTTTTTGAAGATGTACACCCAATATTTTTAAATAAGATATTTTAAATATTTTAATCATTTATTTCAAGTTTCTTACTTGTGAGTATAGATCGCTTATGTTATATTCCATAACATGATTATATTTGAATAATTTAATTAATATTTTTCTAAATTTACATATGAAAGGACTCATAATCTTGAATCGAACAAAGAAAGTTGTTCGTGCAATATGATGTTTATATATCAATTAAATTTTCTAAAGCCAATAATAATTAACTATCTATATCACAAATATACACTATTTTCTTATAAGTGTATCCCATGAGATTGACAATGATACATTATCCACCTTAAAGAAACATATGTTGATCAATATTTGTACATCATGAAATATGATTTTCATTCGGCAACAACTTCTTGATATGCATATGTCTACAAAAAGGAGGTGATAGTTTCTTATACAAGATACAACTTTAACATGTGTCGAACACTTGCAAACATAATCACTGTTACTTGTGTAAACTAAAAATTATTTGTTGTTAAAATATTTAAAAAAATTAAGAAAATTTTGTACTAAGTATAAGATATATTATAACTATATAAGAAAAATATCACATATATCAAGTTAATTGATTGTGTATAACTACAAACAACTACAATTCTTTTTCAAAATTTAGTTACTCAATATTACTTGCAAATTTTAGTAGCATCTATATCATATAATTTTTTGTACTAATTAACACAAGACACACGTGCAATGCACGTGCCTAGAGACTAGTATATTACTAAAAGCATGAACAAAAAAAGTTAAAAGTTGAATTACGATTTTACCCCTTCTATAAATTAAATTGTTATAAACTATTTAAATATTTGATTGTATAAATTTAATTAAAATGTTAATGACTTTTAGACTTCTTAAGAATAATTTCTAATTAAATATCTAATTAATTAATATTTATGATTTATAATCTATATGTATATAATAATTATATTTTTTTAAAAAAATGGTCTCTACCTAAATTGCTATATTTTTCCTCTTCTCATAATTTTTTCCTTAACATGAATAATATAATTTATATGGATAAAGTGTTATCCTTAATGATAAATAACGAAATTTAATAATTTAAAGATTGCAAATCTGCAAAATGGAGACACACATTAATACTGTCTTCTTGACTATTATTAAAGAACGACTTTATCTTCACAAATTTAAATTCATTAACGCTTATTACGTGATAAGAACTTTAGTTGTTCTTTCTACATGGTTTGCTAATTTTAATTTTCTTTTTCATATTCTTCATTTATTTATTATTATTTGTTAATTACTTATTCAACTTTTATACTCTTAATATTCATAGCTCTCATCTTTTCATATTCATAACATATAAATATTTAAACTAAAACTTTAAAATTTCTTTTGATATTCCTTCTATTCTATCTATATAAATTCAACTTCTTTATCTCATGAAACTCCTACCAAGATTATTAGGCTACATTTTTATTCTATAGTTAAAGTAGATGAAGAAGCCTCTAGAATTTTGATAGGATATGGAAGGAGTCGATAAGAACTCAGAGAGTTATGTACTTATTTTTTCATTTATACATACATCAGTCTTATAAGAATAATGTATACATTATATTTTTTCTTAGATCTGTTTCTTTTTGTCTTTTTTTTTCCATTGGACTTTTTAATTTAGTTTTTTATGAATGTTTTATTGCGTAAGTGTTTCTTATTTTGTAATTGTTACATTTTGTTATTCTCTACAATTTACATATATATTTTCATGCAACTTTAGTCATTCTAACATATCTATAAAAATTCACATTAAATACACGTGCGAAGCACGTCCTCAGAAACTAGTATTCAAGATAAACAAAATCATCAATCAAAGCAAAGAAATCAAAAAGGAAAAAAATCAAAACATACTAAATCAAGAGGGAAAGCCATGTGATGTAAGAGACACAAAAGGAAAACATATATTGTATTTACTATTGCAATAAAAATATGTCTTGATCTCTAAAATCAATCAAGAAGATCATGATCAATCAGAGATTTGTGAAATCAATCAAATATATTCAAGATTACAAAAGATATTCAAGATTGCAGAACAAATCACCTAAGGAAGGAAAGAGATAATTTGCATCAATCAAAGGATACTTTCAAGACAACAAGATCAGTTAACATCCAAGACTACAAGAAAGAAATCAAAATCAAGGGATGAATTCAAGTTAACAAAATCAGCCAAAGACTCAAGACCACCAGAATATCATCATACAAAGGAACAAATCGATTTGCTCATGCACATATCTGGTATGGTCATGACTCAACAAATCAATCAAAATAAAATCAAGGACTTAATCAAAGATCATTGATTCAAATTTCCTTGGGAGTTCGTAAAAAAACTAAGTCCTCCAAAGTTATATAAACCTCTCTTAGCCATAGTTTTGAAGTACACACTTCACTTGAGCTTATATTGTAATCTTCTTTTATCTTTCATAAAAACTTTGTATGGACTTGAGTGAACAATTGAAAATAAAAGAAAAAGAAAGATCTGAGTGTAGGTTATACAAGTAGAGGTTGTGTCGAACAAGAAGATCTGATTTGCATATCAGACAAGGCGCTCAATTATGACATTCCGTAACACCCAAGTTCTCAACAAGCTCTCAAGGAAATCCTTGTAACCCAAAAAGACTGGAATATGAACCACATCGGTAATCCGAACTAATATAAAAACACAAGGTGTTATTTACATTACAATTTATCTATTATACTAACATGCAGGTGAGTCGACGGACCATTACTGGAAGTCGATTGAAGGAAATTTTAATTAACCCCCCTCCCATCTTGACTTTCATATAGATGATCACACAAGGTATACTTGACTTTATCCATTGAAAAAAAAAAGTCTAAATTTTTTGAAGTATCTGTAAAATTTCAGAAAATGGTGGGAAAATAGTTATCTTAAAAGATTAAGATATTCTAGTGTGATGGAGATGGTGAGTTCATCATAACATACTTCATTAAATGTTTGGAAAATTTTGATAATGACAGGCATATATCATGTCCTAACACACCTAAACAACAGGAAGTTACAGAAAGAAAACTAGACACATTGTTGAGATTGGATTGACTCTCCTACTTCATACAATCAGTTGTTAAGAAGTCATAGTTGAGTGACTTTTGAGTTGAAAATGAAAGTTAAGTGACTTTCTGTGCAAAGAAGTTATAACTGAAGAAGTTTTGAGTTGAAAATGAAAGTTCAATGACTTTCTGTGGAAACAATTGATAGTTGAGTGACCATCAAAGTTATTAACTCATTAAATAAGTAATCCAATAATAACGAATAAATCAAAAAATTGCAAAATAAATTTAATTGTTTTAAAATTGTACTACACAATATTAAAGTTGAATTAGAAGAGAGAATTATGAATGAATGAAACTCGTAACTAACAAAGACAAGACAACAATCTATAAATTGAATTAAAGTCATATTATTCATGAACAGAACTTATATCATATGTATCTTATAAATTTCCTCATTGCTTTTATCTCTAAGAAAATGAATGATGGTTGCAATATGTATTAAAAATGTATTGTGCATATCTTATAAATGTATTATTAGTGTGTTACCTAAATTATTCATGTTAGTAACCATAAAAAAAAAGTGAAATGTGCAATACGTATTATAAATGTATTATTCATGATGAATATGACATGCATTATATATGTCTTATAAGTTACTTTTGGTTTGTATCACTAAGAATGTGAGTGATGTTTGCAATATTTATTAAAAATGTATTGTGCATGTATTATAAATATATTCTAAGTGTGTTACCTAAATTATTTTAGTTGATATTATCAAAAAGAGAGTGGAGTTTGCAATATGTATTATAAATTAGACGTAGAATGTAATATTCATGATTTTAATACAATTATGAAACATATCAAATACAACTTTAATACAAATGCGATATAATTTCGTAAGCTTCATTATTTTTTAGCTTCAATCCAAAATTTTTCCTAAAATCAATTCTAAAGTTAACCAAAACCTCTTAAAATTGAGATATAAACTCCAAACGATATTCTAAAATATTTGTAGGAACAATCTATCTAAACTAGTCGTAAACAAAAGAGCACTCAATGATTCCTAAACAGAATAAAACTTGTATCAATAATTAATTAGACAAGTAATGTAATTGTAACAAATGAAGAAACATAATAAACTGTCAATAATGAATTAAACATGAATAAAAATGTATTACATACATACTAAAGTTGAACTGGAAGAGAAAATTAACAATAAATAAAAAACGTAACTAACGAAAGACAAGACAATATACTGAATTAAATTTGTATTATTCATAAATAAACATGTATCATTTGTGTCTTATAATTATTTTAGCCTGTATCACTAAGAACATGAGTGATTTTGTATTACAAATATATTGTGCAGATGTTATAAATGTATTACGAGTGTGTTATTTAAATCATTTTTGTTGACATCACTAAAAGTGAAGTTTGTAATATGTATAATAAATGCATTATTCGTGATTTTAATACAATTTTAATACAATTATGAAACATATCTAATACAACTTTAATACATCGCAATACCGTTCCATAAACTTCACCTTTTTTGAGTTTCAATCTAATATTTCTCCAAAATCAATTATAAACTTAATGAAACCCTCTTAAAATTGGGATATAAACTCCAAATGACATTTTCAATTATTTGTAGAAACAACATATCCAAACTAATTACAAATTTGTAAAATTCCAATAATTAATTCAAAACTTGAATCTTTATAATGACCATCAATGGTGAACACTAGTTACTATAATTTTAAAGATTTAAAATTTTGATTTGAGAACATGATATTGTATAATTTTTCGATTTTTCTATTCCTTTTCTCGTTATATTTTTTTTTTGATATAATTAGTGAAATATGGATAAAAAATTGATTAAAAAAATATTTAAATAAACATTTTAAAAAAAAAGGAAGAGAAAGATGACACAGTAAGAAACGATGAAGAAGAAAAATAAAAAATAAAAATAAAAGAGGAGGAAGAGAAAAAAGGCAGAAAAAAAAAGGGAAGAAAGAATTTAAAGCTTGTAACTTTTCAATTCTAAAAAATTGTTATATTTAGTTAGAAAATATTTATTGATATAAATAGTAAATATTTTTTAAATATTGCATATTTATGTGATTTACCTAATAATTAATCTAATATTATATTAATATATCTGGTTGGTTTTAAAAGTGTCAAAAAAATATGAAAAATTGATCAAATTTAATCAGACTGAATTGATTTATGTTATTTTTAAAATAAAATTATGGACTTTTATTTAAGTGTATAATCACCCAGAACAATTGAGATAATATTTTTATTTATGAAAAAATAAAAAAATTCAAATCGAACCGAAAAACTTGCGTGTATGTAAATATATATTATATATTAACAATATGTTAAATTTAATATATAAATATATTTTATAACATTTTTCCTAGGTCATAGGCCTCGGTGAGTAAACGATTTTGGTCTTTGCTCTTTAGTTAGCCTTTATTTAATTAGGTTGAAAATTAGAAAACTCTATCAAACAATACAACAAAACATATGCGAATACTCATATTAAATATTTAAGATTAAACAATACGGCAACAAAGTTTTATAAGTGTTTTTCAAGAACATATTTGCAAAAGAAATATTTTTATAGTAGTGTATTTTGGGGTAATATTTTAAAAATAAAAGACTAAAATATTAATCGAACCCTACCAAATGCCGAAGAGAAATTGATATGATTGGGATAATTTTAAAAAATGTAATTTTGATTATCCATTATGAAATACTCAAAAAATTAGGATGGTATAATTTTTTAAAAATAACCGATCAAAGTATGTCATTCAACCATAGTTGATTTTTGATGATATATTTGAGTTTAGCACATTATAAAAAAAAAAAATTATGAATATAAATCAAACAAAATTTAAATTTTTTCGTTATAAAAAATATGATCTTCAGCCAATAAGTTCGTAGTAGTTGATTGAATTTCAAGGCACCCTATTTTATGAATTCCAATTTTATGACGAACTTAAATTGTTTTTCTAACATAATTTCTGCTTAAATTAAAGAATTGCATATTTTAAAATTCTTACTTTGATTAAATCATAAGTTTTAATAATTTATTTCCGTATATATATAGCTTAGTATCGGTCAAAATAATAGATACTTCCACTTTTATAACAAACTTAAATTATTTTCCTAACATAATTTCTAACTAAATCAAAGAATTGCATGTTTTTTTATAATTCGTATTTTGAATCAATCATACGTTTTAATAATATATTATTATTTCCATATATAACTTATAAGTATTGGTCAAAATATACATATATCAAATTTGCTTACAAATTTATATTATTTTCCTAACATAAAGTACTACAAACCTTTGAATTCTCCTATAAAACCTTAGGGTGAAGTCACTACTTTATTCATTGCTCCTTACTTCAATATAATGGCAAAGTTGAAAGCATCATTTTGCAATAAATTTTCCCTCATAGCCTACCTTTGTGGTATGTATACACTACTTTTGAATTCTTTTTTTTTTCATTATTACTATACCAAAAACAGTTTTCGATAACAATAAATATACACAGTATTATTAAAACTTGTTTTTATCGATAATAGTTAATTGCCATTAATTCCATTGTCGTTCTAGGTATTAGATACATTTACTAAGAGTACTGTTAATTGTCTCTAAAAATCATTTCTGACGTAGTATATGTATTATATTGGTCCAAATAAATTTTATTTAATATGTTGATTGATTGATTTTGCAGTTATATTTATGGTGATAACAACTCAAATGATCAAAGCAAATGGTTACGTATGTCAATCAGAAATGGATGGTGTACCATGTTATGAAAGTGACAAGAAACATGATTGTGAACCATACTGTAAATTTGTGTATGGAAAAACATTTATTGATGCTGAGTGCGTAGTGAAAGAACTAGGTGAAGATCCTATTTGTATGTGTTCATACTCGATTAACAAACCTTGTTAATCACACATTTATTATAATGCATCACTCTTCTTATTCAAATTGTTTTTTAATGTTTATTTTTATATATATAAAATAAAGTTACAAATAAAAGTGTTTGTTTTTTGAGATATCAAATATATGCCCAAGAGTATAATTAATTACTTCTTGTTTCATAATGTTGAATTGTGCCCTTATACTCATATTGATTTCATAAATACTATCGTTTGATTGGGAGCGATGACTGAGTGAAAGATTATAAAAATTGTGGTATAATATGATCATCTTTTCGAGACTAAAATTGGATGTTTTAATATATTTTTTTTAATTAAAAGACGTGATTTTTTTTGTTTGTCCTAACTTTGATAATTCTTGATATCTGATGCTAGTGGAAGGTGAAAGATATTCCATAAAATTAGTCGAGATGAATAAAGTTTTCATAATAATAATATATCACAATCTTAATTAATGATACACTTTACCTTAATTATATAAAGTTAATGTACTAACTATAATGACAAGAGTACCTTTTTTTGCAATAAAATATAAATTATAGTAATTATCATTAATCACAATAGTAATTATGCATGTCAAAATCAATATATATATATATAAATGAGGATCTTCAATCCGCCTATGTGGCATGCCTCAATGATGAAAAAAATATATTATTATTTTTTTTTAAAAAAAAGAGCTTTTTAGATTTTTTTTCACACAATAATATTATGTGTATATATATATATTGCTATTAATAAATTACTTAATGAATTACTTAATGAGGATTACACCTTCTAACCTTTTTTTATAATGTATATAACATCTAACCTTTAATTTAGTAATATAACTCCTAACCTTTCATATTCATAACCTTGAAAATATTTAATATAAAAATTATAACTCCTAAATATTACACCTATAAAAATCCACTTTGAGACATTTCATGATGGTCATTTTATTTTTATTTTCCTTATTCTTCATTTTTTGTTTCTTTGATTTGCTAATTTCTTTTGTCTTATTTGATCTGATTTTTGCAGGAGAGGGATGTATAATGAAAAATGTTATATATTTTGCTTATTTTGATTTTGTGAGGTAAAATGATTTGACATGTCTAATTATCATTATCACTTTTGTTCTATTGTAATTACATATATATTTGATATTATTAGGTTGGAATATTTGATATTATTAGGTTGGGTTGTTGATGATACCAATCATGATTCTTTTATAGAAAAAATAATTTGTTCATTTTCTTTTTTGTTTCTCTTTGTAGTTTTTTGAGATTTTTTTTTATTCTTGTAGTTTTTACCGACACTGATTGTCTTTATTCACTTTGTAAATTTGAAGAATCGAATTATGTTATGTTGAGAACATCATCCTTCTTTCCTCTTCAAATCATATATAACTGAATATTTTAAATATTTTTGCTTGATTAGTTAACTATAATTTTATGTTTTTTTGTTGTTATTATTGTAAGGATTGTAATTATGTTATGTTGAGAACACGATCCTTCTTTCCCCTTCAAATCATATATAACTAAATATTTTAAATATTTTTTCTTGATTAGTTAACTAATTTTATGTATGTTTATTGGTATTATTGTAAGGATTGTTTATAGTTCTCCGGTTAAACCTCCGATGCAATAAGATTCGGTTAAACCCCCGATGCAAAAGAGTTGATTGGTTCCTTATTAGATTAATTAGTTAATTGAAAAAACGTCAATATATCTTATTTCTAATTTCGTCTAACAATATCTTCCTCCTCACTAGCTATAAAAATATTGTACAAATATATAATAAATATAAGTAATAAAAAAAATATATCACATCTTAATATAAAGTAATAAAATACTAAATATTAAATACAAATATTATATAGCTAAGAATCAAATAAATCGATTCATCTTATAATTTTGTATCTCACAATCACATAACAATGATATGATAATTTTAACGTTGCTTTTTTTTTTGTTATATTATTTATATATAGAAATTATTTATAGGCCAAATGTTTCACAATTTTGAGAATTTAATCAACAAAAAAATCAAATATTTTTTAATTTTAATTTAAAACATCCGTACGATTACTTTTTTTGATAATTTCAAAAAAAAATTCTATTCCTTTTGATTAGCTTTTTAATTCTATGTTCCTTTTTAAATTTGTTTTTAATTAATTTTCTCTTAATAGATATCTCTCCTATAATATCAAATAAGAGAAAAAGTATATATTGTTCAAAATAATAGTAATTACTAAAAATAATTTTTATTGTTAGAAGCATATTTGGAGACTTTTAATAATTTGAAATTTCTAAAATGATGTAAGAAGAAAATATGTCATATAATAAAATAAATCATAAAAATGGTGGAGGATTTTACTTAAACATGTTTTTGTTTATTAAAAAAATATGTAACATTTTTTTTACCTTTTTCCTCTTAGTTTTATATATTTATTTTTTAATTATATTTTTATTATAAACTCACACCTCTTCATCTTTCATAACCTCTATACTTAATTAATACTTATTAGTAATACCTATAACTTCCAACTTTATACATTCATAACCTCAAATTACTTAATGTTTAAATTTGTGACATCTTAAAAGCACATAAAAAAATATTTCTAACCAAATATATTTATGTTTTTTAGCTTAATTGTCCTCTACTTTAATCTTGTAATGCAAAAATCTATCGACAAAGACTGCTTTGTGTAATTATTTTTACTTCTAATAAGAATGATACAAAATAAGATATATATAAAAGAAAATAATTTATTTATTTATTTATTTTTGCATGAAACTGTAAGAGCAAGATCATTACTAAAAGTAAGACAAAAATAATTCTTGAAAATATTAAAATGTATTTGTGGATACGCTTAGCGGGGGGAGATAATCAAAATTATTATGAAGTTATTTTTAAATTTTAAATAAAATATTAATCATTAAAAATCTAATAAAAATTAATTAAGAGAACTCATTTAAACATTTTGCTTAAATTAATGAAAAGCTTAAGACAAGCTAACTTGATTATGTTAAGATACGATGCTAATTGTTACTGCTTAAAATATATATATATATATATATATATATATACATATAAATTAGTAAAAATACTAAAGACGAGCAAACTTCATTCTCTTAATTACGATGCTAATTGTTTGTGTTTTATTAATAGAATTAAATAAGCAAAAAAAAAAAGGAAGACTAAAAATAGCGTTGAAATAAATTTTAAAACAAAACTTAGAATTATAGAAGAGAATTTATCAAGGAAAAAATTAATATAGATAATCATTTCAAATATACTTATTACTTAACCACTCATCCTCCATTATAATTATTCTAAAAATTTAATTAACTTTTTCTCCTACACTTTAATTATAAAAAAATATTATTTATCGTTAATAATTATAAATATTCATATTATTTGTGAACATTTTTTTTATGTTTACTTTATTTAAGAAAAAATTCAAGAGTCTAATTATATGTTTTTAGTAGATATATAAGTTTATTTTTAAATCTTAACATAAAACCTTTTATCATTCATTTATAATTGTTCATTTATTACTTATTTTATTATGCATTTTAAAAATAATATATTATTTTTATGTTAATTCTATATCACTAAAAATTATTTTAGCAAACTAAAATTATGTATCACCCATTTCCTTCCAAAGAATTAATATATAAAGAGAACTTTATATTTTAATATATAAATAAAGTACCTTTATAAGTCTTCAAATTATAGATAGCTTATCTATTACGAATAATTTTTCATATTTCTAAGTCTGTTTTTGAATTTATTACTATTTTAATTCTTTTGATATTTTTTTAAAAAATTAAACGACTAAAAATCTCACTTTAAATTTTTAACAGAACATCAAAGTTAACCATATTTAATTTTGAGAACTCATTCAAATGAATAATAAAGTCTAAATTCTTAATTATATATTATAACTAACACAAAAGAATAGGTACTATTCAACCAAAAAAAGTATAGATATTTGACCGTACTACTAATTTAAGATATTTATTTTTGATAAAATTAATTTATGAATTGAGTTCAAAGCTAACTGATAAAATTTATTAACTAATCTATTTGAATTTGAAAATTAAATAAAAATAAAAACTTTTAAACACCGCGCATAGCGCGGCTAAGTTTACTAGTTATAGAATAATCATGGATGACAGACAAACTTAGTAGCTAATGACTGTTAAATCTCATAAGCACACAAAAACATTATTGTAAAAGACAATTAGACAAGAGCAAAGAATTCTATCGACAGGCAAAAACATTATTGTATAATTACAACCACAAAATAAAGATTTTACCTTAAAAAAAAATGAAAAAAAAAAACTTATTCTTCAAAGAAATTACGATAAACCATAATATTTATGCATGCATAAGATGAATAATTTTAAAAGAGTACATTCAATAGTGAAACATAGTCATTAGCATAATAACTATATATACCTCAAATCAGAACTCTAATAAGAACCGTAGAAGAAATACAATATAAACAAGAAAAACAGGCAAAAGCTCATTATAAAGTATATAATCACTTACTTGGAAAGAATATCAGTCTTAGTGGAAGAAAACTCACTGACTGTTACTGTCAGTGAGTTTCGAGAAGAGAAGTTCAAAATATTCACCCAAAGTTGATTGACCACTCATTAAATTTATTATAACATGTAATGTAACGACCCACAAGGTCATTTTGTTCTTTTAGATTCATTTATCCAGTTTGAACCTTTATGTAACTTCTTTGTTTATGACCAGCAATAACAAGAGACGTGATTTTCGAGGTGATCGAATAAAGTTTGGTTGAGATTTTCAATTTTGAAGATTTGAAATTTAAAAAGTTTGATTAAAATCAATATTTTGTGTTAACGAAATTTGTTATGACTAGGGGTGTTCATAGGTTGGTTTGGGTCGGTTATTGGTCAAAATCAAAATCAAATCAATTTAATCGGTCTTAGAATTATCAAAACCAAACCAAACCAAATATAATGCACATTAATCGATTCTTAACAATCTAAAACAAAACATGTAAAATGTTTAGTTAGTTGGCAGCAACTGATTGAATCAGTAATACACGTGGGAGCGTTTGCATTTCACGCACTTTGGCTCCGAAAATCGCGTGTTTATTTATTGAAAGATAGAATATTTAAAGTGCCTATTTGTGCACTATGAAAGTTGGAGGTCAAAGTTTAAATTTGAAGCCAAGTTTAGGGTCAAATATATGTATTATGCCTAAATATTATGTATGTATAATAATAAAATTTATGTATATAACTTGTTGGTTCGGTTCGGTTATTTCTTTATTTTTTTCCGAACAAAACCATAACCAAACCAAATATTATTGGTTCTTAACAATCTAAAGTTTATTTAATCTATTTAGTTTGATTTTTTGATTTGGATGATTTTTATCCAAACCATGAACACACCTACTTATGAGACAGTACTATTAAAAAATAGAGGTGATTTTAGACTTGATAGAATTGTTTGTATGGGTGTTCAAGAGGGATGTGTCAATCCACATAGAAATGGATGTGTATGTCAATTCCCCCTAAAAGGAAATGAATTTATTTTGAGTTTATAATTAAGTCTTCTCTGAGGAAAGGAGTTGAATTAGTTTATCCTTGGAAGTCAAACTAAATAAATTAATCCACTAGAAATTAAACTTTACTGCAATATATTTAAGTAAATTTAAATAATTAATCTAATCATATTAACACATATAGTTGATATGATAACATGTTTGAGTTTAGGGCATTATAAAAAAAATTATGAACATAAATCCAACAAAAAAAATTTTTACACTATGAAAAATTATCTTCAACCAGTCTTTTTTTAGTTTTTTATTGAATTTCAAGATACCATTCGATTCTTGGAATTGGACCGCAAAATTTGAACCTACCATAAGTTTCAACAAAAACATTTTTTCCATATATGACTTAATATTGGTCAAAATAAGAAATATATTTAATTTTAATTACAAACTTAAATTATTTTCCTAACATAACTTCTAATTAAATTAAAGAATTGCATATTTTAAAATTCTTATTTTGAATCAATCATAAATTTTAATAACATTATTTCCATATATAGCTTAGTTTGGTCAAAATAATACACATATCCAATTTAATACAAACTTCTATTATTTTTCCTAAGATAAGTACTACAAACCTTTTGAATTCTCCTATAAAACCTCAGGAGAAGTCACTACTTTATTCATTGCTTTGCACCTTACATCTTCAATATAATGGAAAACTTGAAAGCTTCATTTAGCAATACGTTCTCCCTCATAGCTTACGTTTGTGGTATGTATACACTACTTTTCGATTTTATTTTTTTTTGCTATTACCACAATTTGTTTTTTCAAAAGAAGGATTTCAAGAAGAATGACTTGAGAACTGCTTGCAGTGCTTTGCTTAATTTGATTTCTTGAACTTCAATGGAGTTTATCAGTTGTTCATCTGTATTATTCTCATATTCTCGATACACATCCTACAAAATTTTCAACAGAAGACACAAAGTCAGTGGTGTATATATATTATTAGGTACAGGGGTTCAAGCGAACACAATATAATATATATGTGAGAAACCCCTAGCTTTTAACAAATACTATATTCTGAACTCATAATTTGAAAAGTAGGATAGGGTTACTTTAAAGGTTGATGCTATCAAGTTAAAATTTCGAATCCAACTCTTATCAAATACCATATTTGAGATGACATTTTTCTAAGAAAAGAATAAACCTTCATGACTACTCATTCAAGAAAAATGAGAGAAGCAGCAATAGCAAAGAAAGGAAAAAGGAAAACCTCAAGTTTGAGATTCTTATAGAGCGCCTTAATTTTAGCAACACAAGCATCATCATCTTTTTCCATAGTTTTCGTGGAAAAAAAATTCTTACATTTTGCATTTTGCTCATGCTAGTTGTTTGCAGAACTATGCTCTTCGGACCCTCCAAAATTACTATCACGCTCATAGTGTTAGTAGGATTCAAAACACATCTAATAATACTTTTGAAGAGTTTGAGTTATATAGTTGCAAATAATGTAACCAAGGGATGACAAGTTTTTTAGGCTCACATCCAATAACTTCTTTTGTTCCTCGTTTCAGCGTCCTAGGGATTTCACAACCAACCAAGAGCACTTGAAATCTTTAATATCCGTCCCATTCTAATAGTAAGACAGATCGTTAAAAAATCTCTACATTTTCAAGTTAAAAGAGCTATGTTTTATAAGAAAGCTGGTAGTAGACTTAATCCTTAAAATTGATCACCTAGCTCTTTTAACTTGAAAATGTAAAGATTTTATAAAGATATGTCTTACTATCAGAATGATATGGATATTAAAGATTTTAAGTGTTTTTGGTTGGTTTTGAAAGCCCTAGAACACTACAACGAAGGGAAAAAAAAAGTTATTGGACGTGAACATAAAAAACTTGTCATCCCTTGGTTACATTATTTGAAACTATATAACTTAAACTCTTAAAAAGTATTGTTGAGTGTGTATGAATCCTACTAAAGACATGAGCGTATCAACATTTTTAGAGAGTCCAAGCAGTGTAGCTCTGCAAACAACTAGCATGAGCAAAATGCTAAATGTAAGAACTTTTTTTTGCAAGAGAACTACGGAAAAGATAATGATACTTGTGTTGCTAAATTAAAGGCGCTTTATAAAGATCTCAAACTTGAGGTTTTCTTTTTTCCTTTCTTTACTATTGTTGCTTCTCTCATTTCTCTTTGATAAGTAGTCATAAAGGTTTATTCTTTTCTTAGAAAAATGTCATCTCAAATATGGTATTTCATAAGAGTTGGATTCAAGATTTAAGCTTGATAGCGTCAACCTTTAAGGTAACTCTATCCTACTTTTCAAACTATGAGTTCAAAATATAGTATTTGTTAAAAGCTAGGGGCTTCTCACATATATATTCATGCTCCGCACTGAAGATATTGTGTTCGGTTGAACCCCTATACCTAATAAGCTATATACGTACACCACTGACTTTGGTGTTTTTCTTTTGGAAATTTTGTTGGATGTGTACCGAAAATATGAGAATAATACATATGAATAGCATGATCAACTCCATTGAAGATCAAGAAACCAAACTAAGCAAAAGCAGTTCAAGCAGTTATATTTTTGGTGATAACAACTCAAATGATCAAAGCAAATGGTTACGTATGTCAATCAGAAATGGATGGTGTACCATGTTATGGAAGTGACAAGAAACATGATTGTGAACCATACTGTAAATTTGTGTATGGAAAAACATTTATTGATGTTGAGTGCGTAGTGAAAGAACTAGGTGAAGATCCTATTTGTATGTGTTCATACTCGATTAACAAACCTTGTTAATCACACATTTATTATAATGCATCACTCTTCTTATTCAAATTGTTTTTTGATGTTTTTTTTTATATAAATAAAATAAAGTTACAAATAAAAGTGTTTGTTTTTTGAGATATCAAATATATGCCCAAGAGTATAATTAATTAATTCTTGTTTAATAATGTTGTTGTGCCCTTATACTCATATTGATTTCATATTTATATTCTAATGCCTCGGCAGCGATTTGATATAAAAAAAAATAAATTTATTTTTTTTATTTAAACTTTTAAAAAAAAAAATAGCAAAAAATAATTTAAAAAAAATAATTTAAACTTAAGTCGCTGCCGAGGCAGCGACATATTAAAAAAATTATTTAACAAATCATTGTCATAGCAGCAATTTTGCTTTTTTCGGTGGTCAAAATTGCTACTTCGTGAGCGATCTTGCCGTTTTAGTTAAAATGAAATTTCATATACCGCTTTAGAATTTTTGCTAGAATTTTTCACCTTTAGGCTCCGAACTCCTGTTATTGATCAGAGCTTGATGAAAAGAGAAAAGTAAAAAATATTCACACAGCTTCGAGAAGAGAAGTTCAAAATATTCACCCAAAGTTGTTGACCACTCATTAAATTTACTATAACATGTAATGTAACAACTCACAAGGTCGTTTTGTTCTTTTAGATTTATCCAGTTTGAACCTTTATGTAACTTCTTTGTTTATGACCAGCAAGAACAAGAGACGTGATTTTCGAGGTGATCGAATAAAGTTTGGTTGAGATTTTTAATTTTGAAGATTTGAAATTCAAAAAAATTGATTAAAATCAATATTTTGTGTTAACGAAATTTGTTATGAGTAGGGGTGTTCATAGATTGATTTGGGTCGGTTATTGGTCAAAATCAAAATCAAATCAATTTAATCAGTTTTAAAATTATCAAAACTAAACAAAACCAAATATAATGCACAATAATATGTTTTGTTATTTTCGGTTTTGGTTTGGTTTGGTTTGGTTTGATTATTTAGTTATTAACCAAACATAAAAATAAAAGAAATAATTCATTCAAAACGTGAAAAAAGTGACAACAATCCATTCAAGCGAAAAAATAGTTAGAAGAATGTCATTACAAAATTTTCGATCATCGAATTTACTGAATAAAACTTCAAAATACACTAATTCTGCATTAGAAGGAAGAGACAATGACATTTTCTGTCCCACAAAGAATTTCGATAGA
Organism: Solanum peruvianum; assembly: GCA_027705065.1. Lineage (NCBI taxonomy): Eukaryota > Viridiplantae > Streptophyta > Magnoliopsida > Solanales > Solanaceae > Solanum > Solanum peruvianum. Next base: position 49,055,968 of record JAKWJD010001757.1, read on the forward strand.
CACTTATATACATGAAATCAATAAAAAAATGTTCTCACCTTGTACATTTTTTTTTCAAAAGTAAATTATAAATAAATTGTGATGAAATATATATAAAATCTTTAAAATTGTTTATGAATATAAATATTATGTATGTATAATAATAAAATTTATGTATATAGCTTGTTGGTTCAGTTCGTTCAGTTATTTCTTTGTTTTTTCGAATAAAATCATAACCAAACTAAATATTATCGGTTCTTAACAATCTAAAACAAAACCAAATCAAAGTTCAAATTAAACTGATTTATTTAATCAATTTGGTTTGATTTTTCGATTTGGATTGATTTTTATCCAAACCATGAACGCACCTAATTATGAGTTCTCACAGTACTATTAAAATCGAGAAGTGATTTTAGACTTGATAGAATTGTTTGTATGGGTGTTCAAGAGGGATGTGTCAATCCACATAGAAATGGATGTGTATGTCAATTCCCCCTAAAAAGAAATGAATTTATTTTGAGTTTATAATTAAGGCTTCTTTAGAGTCTCTGAGGAGAGGAGTTGAATTAGTTTATCCTTTGAAGTCGAACTAAATAAATTAATCCACTAGAAATTAAACTTTACTGCAATATGTTTAATTAAATTTAAATAAATATTAACATATAGTTGATATGATAACATGTTTGAGTTTAGGGCATTATAAAAAAAATTATGAACATAAATCCAACAATATTTTAACTTTTACACTATGAAAAATTATCTTCAACCAGTCTTTTTTTAGTTTTTAATTGAATTTCAAGATACCATTCGATTCTAGAAATTGGACCGCAAAATTTGAACCTACCATAAGTTTCAACAACAACATTTTTTCCATATATGACTTAATATTGGTCAAAATAAGAAATATATTAAATTTTAATTACAAACTTAAATTATTTTCCTAACATAACTTCTAATTAAATTAAAGAATTGCATATTTTAAAATTCTTATTTTGAATCAATCATAAATTTTAATAACATTATTTCCATATATAGCTTAGTTTGGTCAAAATAATACACATATCCAATTTAATACAAACTTCTATTATTTTTCCTAAGATAAGTACTACAAACCTTTTGAATTCTCCTATAAAACCTCAGGAGAAGTCACTACTTTATTCATTGCTTTGCACCTTACATCTTCAATATAATGGAAAACTTGAAAGCTTCATTTAGCAATACGTTCTCCCTCATAGCTTACGTTTGTGGTATGTATACACAACTTTTCTATTATTTTTTTTGTGCTATTACCACAATTTGTTTTTTCAAAAGAAGGATTTCAAGAAGAATGACTTGAGAACTACTTGCATTGCTTTGCTTAATTTGATTTCTTGAACTTCAATGGAGTTTATCAGTTGTTCATATTATGTATTATTCTCATATTCTCGGTACATATCCTACAAAATTTCCAAAAGGAATACACAAAGTCAGTGGTGTATATATATTATTAGGTTACGGGGGTTCAACCGAACACAGTATAATATATATGTGAGAAGCCACTAGCTTTTAACAAATACTATATTCTGAACTCATAATTTGAAAAGTAGGATAGGGTTACTTTAAAGGTTGACGCTAATAAAATTTCGAATCCAACTCTTATAAATACCATATTTGAGATGACATTTTTCTAAGAAAAGATTAAACCTTCATGACTACTTATCAAAGAAAATTGAGAGAAGCAGCAATAGCAAAGAAAGGAAAAAGGAAAACCTCAAGTTTGAGATTCTTATAGAGCGCCTTAATTTTAGCAACACAAGCATCATCATCTTTTTCCATAGTTATCCTGCAAAAAAAGTTCTTACATTTTGCATTTTGATCATGCTAGTTGTTTGCAGAACTATGCTCTTCGGCCCCTCCAAAATTACTATCACGCTCACAGTGTTAGTAGGATTCAAAACACATCCAACAATACTTTTGAAGAGTTTGAGTTATATAGTTGCAAATAATGTAATCAAGGGATGACAAGTTTTTTAGGCTCACATCCAACAACTTCTTTTGCTCCTCGTTGCAGCGTTCTAGGGATTTCACAACCAACCAAGAGCACTTGAAATTTTTAATATCCGTCCCATTCTGATAGTAAGAAAGATCCTTAAAAAATCTCTACATTTTCAAGTTAAAAGAGCTATGTTTTATAAGAAAGCTGGTAGTAGACTCAATCCTTAAAATTGATCACCTAGCTCTTTTAACTTGAAAATGTAAAGATTTTATAAAGATATGTCTTACTATCAAAATGATATGGATATTAAAGATTTTAAGTGGTTTTGGTTGGTTTTGAAAGCCCTAGAACACTACAAGGAAGAGAAAAAAAAGTTATTGGATGTGAACATAAAAAACTTGTCATCCCTTGGTTACATTATTTGCAACTATATAGCTCAAACTCTTCAAAAGTATTGTTGAGTGTATTTTGAATCCTACTAAAGGTATGAGCACATCAATATTTTTAGAGAGTCCAAGTAGTATAACTCTACAAACAACTAGCATGAGCAAAATGCTAAATGTAAGAACTTTTTTTTTGGAGGAGAACTATGGAAAAGATAATGATACTTGTGTTGCTAAAATTAAGGCGCTTTATAAGGATCTCAAACTTCAATACAGTTGAGGAAGCACGATAGGAATCATATGACCCATGATTTAGAATCAATTGTAATTATACATGCATTGAAGATGTAAAAACACTATTTGTATGGTATTTATGTTGATATCTTCCCTATTCATAAGAGTTTTTCGTACTATTTTAAGTAGAAATACTTTTACTTATTATAACGAGAATAATTTGACGTTGTTAAAAGATTAAGATATAGATATTTTGTATTATTCGAATTAGACAAATGTGATAATTGATGCCCTCAATCGCAGATCGATGCACTCTTCTCATACTTATGAGCCAAAAAGAGATATTATAATTGACTTCATATTTCAGATGTTGCAGGACTCTAATAGTTAATTATTATGGTGGAAGTATATCATTTTCATTATTTTATTCAATTATGATCAATGAAGACGTACCATGATTTTAAGAGAATTCAAATTGAATTTGTGACTGAGTGTACCAATTGTCAGTAGTAAAAGTTAAGCATAAAAAAGTGTAATGGGATAATACATGATATGACTATTCCTGATGTGGTAAGTATTCATTATGAATTATGTTACACAATTAACCTATTTGCGAAATACTTTTGATTCAATTTAGGTGATTGTTGACAAACTAACAAAATTAACCCAAATCTGGTCACTACTTATATGAACGATGATTGTGTATAGTTGTATTTTTGATATACGTACTCAAAATTTTATATGAGTATGTGATATAAAATTCAAGAGAAGTTGAGAATGTCACTTACCTCTTATTGAGTTGCATATAATAATAACTACCATTTTAATATTAGGATGAGTCATGACGCCTTATGAAATTTTGTAGGGACGGAAATGCACATCCCCTATTAGTTGGTTATAGGCGGGTAAGTCATGATTGGTTGGACTTGATTTAGTACACCTGACAGTGGAGCAAGTTAAACTTATTTTGATTAGTTATTGACGACCCATAATCGCTAGAAATCATAATGAGGACCAAATACGTAGCTTCGATAAAAGTCTTTGAAGAAATAAGAACATAGAAGAAATGACACAAAAAGTTGAGAAGGATATGAGATCTAGACACCCAAACCTCTTCCAAGCACTAGAGTGAGAATATGCCAACCTGAATGTTGTAGTTCAAGGTGAATTACCCCTTTCAGTTAAATTTTTATTATAATTATAATTTACTTAAGATATTTGTTTATTAAGTTGCATCTTGTTGGTATGTTGTATCACTTTGTGAGACATTTGGGCGGACTCCTCTATTTTTCTCATTTTATTGATATACCGTCATGAAAAGGATCATAGAAATTATTTCTAAAATTCGGATCAAATGAGATTATCTAATTCATCCATACGATTCAACGTATTTGAATCGATCAAAAATTTTAATTCTATCCCAATTATTCATTTTCAAATAATATTTACATTATTTACAAATATTTATTATAATAAAAAATAGGTTTACCCTTCATTAATAAACTTAACAGATACAACTCTCTTTTAACAATTTTTCCAAACAAGTCATAATTATCCAATTTCAATTGAATTAATCGCCCAAATTTACTACTTTGTGTGAACTTAAGTACCCATTTTGACCCTAGTTGTGAGCGTTTTTATACATGTAATGTACTTTGGAAGTATCAATATTTTTTTGCTATTTTGAGGTATGAAAATTTTTAAAGGGCATTTTTGTCATTTCAATTATTTTATCTCGAAATAAATTATTTTAATATTTATTTTTTCAAAAACCAAAATAACAAGTAAGATGTAAACAACTAATGGTAATAAGTTCTAAAAACCTAGCTACCCCACCCTAAAATGGTAATAAATACCAAAATAGTTATTTCAGCATTATTGTTCCACCAAAATAATAATAATTTATCTCAATTTTATTTTATTTGTCCCTAATTACTTGTCTATTTTTTTTTTATTTATTTCTAGTTATTTGTTTATTTTGACAAATTAAGAAATAACAATTTTTAAATTAATTATGCTCTCAGTTAATTATTTTTTAAAAAATAGAATTTCTTAAAAACCTTAAAATGTACATTTATTCACGTTATAATTAGTAAAAATAAAATGATAAATTCACTAGATCAATAATTGTTTTCTTCCTAAATATACCATCAATTAAAAAATAAATAGATAATTAAGAACAGAGAAATAAATTATTAAATTCGAGATAAATTATGTTGAACTTATCAACCAAAACAACAAAATAAGTGCACTTTAATTAATTCCAAAGACTATTTGGTCTCCACACTAAACAACCCCTCCGTTCAGATTGTTCCTGTTCCCAGTTAAAACTTGACCCTGCCCCAAAACGCCTCTAATTGAGCGGTCAAAGTTCGAACCGAAACCAAGAACGGATCCTAAAATCCGACTGATTCAGGCCCGCCAATCTCAAACGGCGCCGGTCTTCTTCTTCTTCCGGCGAATCGACAGAGAGAGCACCTTCCTCCATCATCTTCGGCGAAATCCAGTTGTAGGTTACGTTCTTTCCTCTCTATAACGTGGGGCAAAATCCCTAATCCATTTTTCTAATTATTGTGAGCATTGCGACGATTTAACTTTGCATATATCCATGTTTTGCCTTTGAATTATCAGTGATTTGGGAATTCCAGTGTTAGCTGTTTTTTTTTTGAGCTTACCTGTGAAGTCTTAAGTATTGGATTTTAATGGTTGTTTGGAGTTACCTAATAACGTGATGGATAAAAGGAAAGAAAGAAAGAAATACAAACAAGAAATGAACTGCTAGAATGACCCTTGTGTTCAGTTGCAATCGAGCAAAGGCGGCATTAGGTGAGTTCTTTGCATCTGCTAAGCTTTGGTGAGCTGAGTTAGTGGGTAAGTGTGCTTGTAAGAGGTACCATGTACCCAAGGTGTGTATAAGCTGGTGCAGGAACCACAAGTATAACAAAGAAAATAATAAAGACAGAGCTAGGTTATGTGCGAAAACAATTTTTTTTTTTTTTGATAATTGATGTTCTTTATTCCAACCTGAAAAACACAGGACTGGCTGTTTCGGCTGCAAATTGATTATAGTTTTCTGATTGTATAGCCCCCTTGCTTTGCAAATTTGGGAGAAATAGTCTTTTGTTGATAAATAATGGACTAGAGTATCTCTATGTCATTCATCTTAGTGAGATTTGAAAACTACAGCTTTATTATGTGAATTCAGAAACTTTTCCTTATACTTAAGAACTAATTGAGAAACAGGGAGTTCTATTAGATCATAGAGGGGTTCTCAGACCTACCAAAGGTATTCCAGATTACCCTCTAGTAGGATCAGATATACAGAGGCCAAAATATTTTTCCTTTATGCGTGTTTTGAAGGCTGAACTAAAGGAAGTTGTAGTTCAATTTGCTTAAAGTTTTTAAAGACCAAATTCAGCAATTATTTGTCCTGGAATGAATATAGTAGATGAGCTATAGATCGAGTTTGGATGGATCAATAATCCCAGTGGGTTATGTTTGTGCGGAGATAGTTTTCTCGGCTTCAAGTAAATGGAATTGCTCACTGTTGAGAAACTGGTCTGGTAAGGTGAAGGTTCATGTTGTTGCCAGACTCTTTCTTTCGTGAAGGGTTAATGGGGATTAACTATTAAGAAAGGGATAGGGAGAAGCACATATTTGCATTAGTGTAGGAAGAATATTTGGAGTGGCGCCGGGGGATGCTGATATTGGGAAGGTAAGAACTAAGAAAAAATTTGACTGGTTTTCAGATACTATCACGTGAAGATCTTTGTGATCTCCATGATTTTTTTCTCTTCTTGGTAATTCTCAGATCACTATATGAGAGAATAACCTTTTCTTGGTCAAGTCACTGCATGAGAGACTCACTTATTCATATTTTACACTAGAGACAAAAATGTTATGGATCTCTCTCTCTTTTGTGAATCAATCTTGATTGTTAGGGACAGAATGTTCCTGTTCTTTTTGAGTAATTAATACCGTTGAATGTATATTATGGGCAACCTATTCTTCCTTCAGTTGAACTCTAGCTTTTCGACGACTGTTGAATTTTTACTAAGCCATTTATACATGAGTTGCAACAATATATTGCTGTGGTTCCCCTTGCTTTATTAAATCAAAGAACACAGATTTTATCATGCTATAGCCACTGGTTCCTTTTCCTTTATAAAATCGAAGAACAAAGATTTTATCATGCTATAGCCACATGTGTATCCCTTTCGCTTGATGAAGAAGCTGCACACGAGTTGCCATGTTAAGCTCCATTCACATTTTGCACCTGGTAGTTCCAGTAGCTTTCTATTGGTTCTTTGCTTATCAAAAAGGGTTGTAACATGTAATCTCAATCTCTTTATTATATCTTCTTCTTAAAATGGTTGTTTGGTTGCATTTTTTAGCAAGGCTATTTATATTCATACGTTGATATAGTGAGACTTCATGGCTATGTTTTTTCAAGTGAGATGAGAATGATTTTTCTGAATATCTCCCTCCTCCGCAACTAAAGAAAAGAGAGGAGTAGGAAAATAAGACTCATGTATTATCTGAAGGAGAAAGCTGAATCAGAATTTATCAATTATATTTCTGTCCCTTGTTGCCTATTATATCAAGTACTTAATGATTCTTTTCTCACACAATTTTAATTTCTGAATTTAGTGAAGTTGAAAGAACTATGAATATACATTTGAATACTTTGTGACAAGGATGCCAGGCATACCTTTAGTGGCTCGTGAAACCACGTAAGATATTTCCTGTGCCCTGCATTTGAGGTGTTATATTTGTATTGTCAATAATTACATTATAAGGTACTCAAATGCACCTAAGAAGCATGGATGATGATTGTTATATTATAATTTTTGGAACAGGAATTACACTTGCTACTGCAGTTACTCTACAGCCACGGATTCAATGTGCAGGCAAGATTCTGCTACACATTTGTCTGCAGAGGAGGAGATTGCTGCTGAAGAAAGCCTTTCAAGTTATTGCAAACCTGTTGAACTCTACAATATTCTCCAACGCCGTGCTGTTAGAAATGTAATGTACTTACATGAGGAGATAAATTTTGCCTATTTATCATCAAAGCTAATGATTTTGGTGTCAATTTCCAAGTTGATGTTAATGTTCTTACAAATATTGTTGCTTTTATTGGTTTTGTTTATCTGCATCCAACAGTCATTTTGAATGTCAGTTAAAGTCTTTATGGTAACAAAATAACAGTATTATCATTCTTCTCAGCCATGATGTTCTAAATAAACACATCTTATGTCAGTTCCAAGTGTTTTATGGAAAAGTATACGAAAGATTATTATCTTTCTCTCAGCCATGCTTTTGAACTGATGTTTTAAATCCGGGCTTCTTTTTTTTGCTTGTTTCCAATTGTTATGAGATTTAATTTGTTTGGTCTCATCACGTTTATGACATGCTAATTATACATTCATAATCGGCATTTTGTGTAAGATGTTTCTAAAGACTGTAAAATATCTTGCAGCCTTCATTCCTTCAAAGATGCTTACAGTACAAAATTCAAGCAAAGCACAAAAGAAGGTATGTATGATTGTGATTGCTTTCACTCCCAATTTTTCCTTCATGCAAGGTTATGTCTCATGTACTCTATACTAGATGCTCTGAGGTACTTTTAGTTGTCATGTGATATTGTCCGTGTTGCTTTGGAGTGAAATCTAAATTATTGTGGAGACATGACTTTCATTAATCATTACTTTATTCCATTGGGAATGTTTGTTTGAATTGTCTTAATTATGTAGTCCTTTCTTTTGTGACAATGGCTGTTCAGTCAATATTTATTGTATTAAATTTAATGAATTATCGAGAATCCAGTGATCTAAATCAAACAAGTTCCTAGTGACAAGATGTCTTCACATTACGATTCAATGATTAAACTTTGTAGTACTACTAAACATTTTTCCTTATAAAATTTGTTAGTAAGTGCTTACACATTTAAGACTTGTATAGTAGCTTGTATGATATGGTGGTTTCACCAGTGTTATCAAAGGCAAAAAGTGCAAAAAAGCTCTAAGGCCCGTTGAGGCTTTAAGAGCAAACACACACGAAGCGCAAAGGGAGAAAAAATTAAAATATATATGTGTAGTCAAAGAATTATAAACATGAATGATGAATGACAAATATATGACCGAAGAAATTGGAAAAAAATTATGATAAGTGAAATATCAATTGCTTAGTATCATTTCTCCAGAAGAGGCTCATAGGCAAGGAAAAGTTTGCCTTAGAACCTCGAGGATGACACTGAAACACATATAAAGCGAGGCGAAACGCTCAACACGTTTTGAGCCTCGCTTCAGGGCCTAATCACACTTAAAGCATGCCTTTTGACTACATTGGGCTTCGCCTTATGGCTGCAAAGTAACTTCTTAAAAGACAGATCTAGTTATTGCTGGCAAGTTTTCTAAATTGCATGCAAACTACTGTTTGAAATAGCTGATGAAACTACATCTCCTATGTGGTTTGCAAGCTATTGCATAGAAGCGGGGTTTTTACCCTGTGCACATTTTGGGTGTAGCGGCTGCGGATTTCCCTTGTCATAAAAAAAATAGCTGATGAAACATAATATCGTTCACTGTGTAGTTGGTGATCAATATCGTACGTGTTACTCTTATACCACCCCATAATTCGTCAAATGTCAAAAAAATTAAAATCATATAGGTCCACAAGTTTGAAGCAAAAAAGCGAAGTGAAGCCCACAACTTTTTAAGTAATGCACAATTTACATATTATTAAAAAATAGCAAAACTTATATGAAATTTGTACACTAATAAGCAAATTTCAATTAAAATAACTAATTTTCGCATCCAATATAAAGTACCTTTTACTTAACAAATATATTCAGCTCCTCAAATGTGATATTCAATTACCTCGCTGCGAAGCTTGGTATTTAAGTGGAGAAGGGTAGAGGGCCTGGACCTATTATCCATCAAGTTTTGAAACTTGTGCCGTTAGAACTTCGGAATTCCCAGTTTAAAAAATGTCTTTTTGAATAAAATACCTTATCCAAAAATTCCTACTTCTGAAAGGTAAATTCAAGAAGCAACCTACAAGCCTGTTTGGATTGCCTTTCAAAAGTTAGTTAGACCTACTTTTAAGTCATTTTTAGCTTTTGGGAGTGTTTGACAAAGTTAAAAGCAACTAAAATAAGTTAAAAATGACTTGAGAAGACCCTTCGGGGTGGCCCAGTGGTTTGAGCTTGGAACTTCCATGTTGGAGGTCTCAAGTTCGAAACCCCTTGCTAGCGAAAGTAAGGGGTTTGCATTCTGGGTCGAGCTCGTCGCACCAGGCTTGCCTAGTGCGGGTTACCTCTCCTATGTGGTTTGCAAGCTATTGCATAGGAGCAGGGTTTTACCCTGTGCGCACCCAAAAGGGTAGCGGCTACGGGTTTCCCTTGTCGTCAAAAAAAAAAAAAAGACTTGAGAAGAGTTAAAAGTTAAAAGTAGGTATTCCCCTACTTTTCATTTTTAACTTAGAAGTTATTAAAGTTTTGACTTTTTTAAAACTATTTTTTTTTAAAGTTAAGCCAAACGGGCTCTACTTCTTGCCGGGATCAATTTGTGTGTAATTGTTTTGAAGCCCGAACTTCGCTGAAATGCATGGGTTTGCCATGAAGAGATGATCTCTCACTTCAACACTTGAAGCAAAAAGTGATGGCAGAGTCTGTATACTTACAATTAGATTGTTTCAGAGGTGATTTATTACCGTGGATAATTTTTTTAGGATTCAAATGACAATATCTGTGCCAGCAACTGTCAGCGATGAATCACAGGTCCAGAATTTGTTTCCTTTGGGTGTAATTTTGGCAAAGCCACTATCAAGTGCTGCAGCTGCTGAGGGAGTAAGTTCTAATCTTGTGCAAGTACATCCAGTGACTTCTAATCTTTTATGCTGTTGGGTACCTTGCTAATGCCATTTGGTTACAGCATTCTGCTGTCTATCAGTTTAAGCGGGCATGCATGTCTACCTCATTCAGTGGAGTTGATGGGATAAATCGCGCTCAAGCAAAATTCATTCTCCCTGAAATGAATAAACTCTCTGCTGAAATAAGGGCCGGCTCTCTTGTCATCCTGTTTGTCAGCTTTGGTAGGTAAAGTGTTTCTGGAATTTTATTTGTTGAGTTCAATATGAAGTCCAACTATGTATGGTTTTCTGCCTTTGCAGCCGAACTTGCCAGAGATCGTGGGGATATATCTTCATTTCCATGTAAGTAATGAGTTTGTGTAGTTACAGGTGTCAAATAAATTTTATCTGGCATTTATGATTGCTAGCCTTTTGAACCTCAGCAACTTTTCATTTTGTTTTCTTTTTGGCTATTTGTATTGATAATTTAGAAAAAAGTTAAGCATATGTATATTGTTTAAATATTGCAAGTCTAACCATCTACAATAAATTTTTCCATATTAAAGTAGAAAAGTTTAACCATCTATAATGTGCCACATCTGTAAACATGTTTATTCAGTTGTGAGTGACCTATTTCACAAGCTTGAAGTAAAAGAGAAAATAATATAATGGCAATGACATAGTATTTGCAGTTTGGTAACTAAGACATAAGTTCTCTATGTTAATTCTTTCCTATTCTTGCCTTCAATAATTTAGAAAGCATCTTCTCCTGGTTCGACATGTTAAGCTGATTGAGGAAAGAGAATTTCGGAATTCCCTTCTACATGTCCCTTTATGCCCTTATAAAAGTGATTCTTCTTCACACTCTCTTCCATGAACTCTATCTATTTACTTTTCCTTTCCTCTCAGTCTATCTCTAGGACCTGACAAGATATAAACACCTTTAATTTTAATGCTGTCAGGAAGTATCTTCTAACAAGCAAGGATTGTGTGAAACCATTCCTAAACTTAACAGCAGCACTAAATCCTTTGTGTATCTCAATCTAATGGGTTCGCAGCAAACTAAAAAATATTGAATTCATAATTCTAACCGTCATTATAAATTCATGTTTGTGGTTTGTTGTTTATAATATATATAATATAAGTTACACAGTTCTTTTCAAAAAAAGAAGAAAAGGAAGTACATCACAAAGTTTAATGTTGTATCTGGAATTTTGTCAATAAATGGATCTGAAATAAGTCCACATTCTTTCGTCAATGCTTGGGAAGTTTGAATAGGCACTCATTTGCTCATGAAAAGAAAAACCACATAGAGGTTGTTACTACATCAAATTGTGTAGTGTTACGTTGTCTGCATGCCTTATTGTCTTTTGCTTTGTACTTTTTCATTTTTCAGTATGTTTGGTGACCTCGCTTTTCCATATTTAGTTGATTTAAGTTTTTGATCTTTTCTTCAGGTTTCTCATGATCCATCATCTTTATTGTTCTAATCTTATTTTCGAAACTGTGGTAGTGAATCTTGAAGGGCACTGCTTGTTGGGCAGAATGCCGATGGAATTACTTCATTTGTTGTGGGACAAGTCTCCCAATTTGAGTTTAGGGGAGAGAGCTGAGATGTGGTCGACTGTTGACTTGAACCCTTGTTTCATGAAGGTACGCCTTAGCTGAAGTCGCTGAATAGAAGTCTATATGACTTGAACCGTTGTTTCATGATTGATACTTGGTGGATAATGGGCCTACCCCTCTACCTTTCTCCACTAAAAAATAGTAGTAGTATGTATTGCTAGTTTGATATTGCGTAGAGCTTGTGGTTTCAGAGCTTTCTTCAACCAAACACCAATAGAAAAAGTTCTGCAGTTTCTGCAAAAAAAATGAGAATACTACTCCAGAGGTGCTTCTCAGATTTTGCAAAAACTAAAAAGCTTTTCTGTGTCGGTGTTTGGTTAGTAATTACTTGTAAATAATTGAAATAAGTTTTTCCGTAAAAAGTTTGCTTCACTTTCTGGAAACAAATGCCAGCTCAGTAAATTGAAGTCCTGCGTCTGGTGTGGGTGTTGCAACTGCCCTTAGTCAATTTATTATGCTTCCCTTTTCTTAACCAAAATCAGAGCAAATAGATTTAAGAACCAGCTTTGGTTTACTTAAAAATCTGACTAATCTTCTATGCTAATATTGATACTGGATAGGATCTATCTCATCTGCTAGAATCGATATGGCTTCTCCAAAGTATTACTAAATTTTGGATTTGTCTTTTGTTGATTAAGGAAGATATGTCTCATCTTGCCGATGTTACTCATATATGTTATATTTAGTAGTTCCATAGGTGAAAACAAGGAATTTCTGTCCTCTCTTTTGTTGATCATAAGTAACGGGTTTGATAACCTAGCAGCCGGACCTTCACATATTTGGTAGAGGCTGATTCTTCTGGATAGTCACTTTTCATATAGTGTTTAATAATTTAGAATCCATCTATAGTGGCCATTGCCAGATGTTTTGTGCAGCCTGATTTGTGGATAAATGATGCTGGATGGGCATTGCTGAAGTACCTTTAATAATTCACTCATGTTGTCTGGTGTTGATACATGCTCACACTCACACATAATGAAACAAGTAATATTGATACATAGTCAGACATAACGATAAGGGAATATATAACTTGTTGAAGAAAGGAAGAAATAAAGAAAAACAAGAGGAACCATCTTCTCTGATAGCTATTGTGTCTTCATCTGCAGACAAGCTCTTTGGACAAAGACAGACACATTTCCTTTGAGTATCCCCGCAGTTCTGCGGCTCTGGTATGTCATTTTGTACTCAGTGCTTATGTCCCCGAGGATTTTGATAAAAGATTTTCAATCTTTTTGCTTATATAATTCAATTTCTTGGATGCTGTAATGGTTGGATTATGAAAGGCGACAATACAACAATTACAAGTTAAAATTGCTTCGGAAGAAGCTTTTGCAAGAGAAAGAACACGATATGATTCATTCTCCTATGATGACATTCCTTCAACTTCATTGGCTCGAATAATACGGTGAAGCACTATTTCTGCACCACATATTTCTCTATTTTGTCCTGTGTATTGCCTTTCTTGTGTTTGTCGTTTTGTGATGCCTTCTTTCCTTGCTGTACAAGGAATTATCTGTACTCTCATTGTTGACAGTAATACTTCCATCATTGTGTTAATTTTTTCATCCCAACACATACTTGCATTCGATTTATTGCTCGTTTGAGCCTGTGCTACTAGATAGATTTGCGCTTTAACTCAGATCAGCATTCAGGGGCATACTGCTCTAGCAAAACTTAGCTGAGGTCAGTTCCTTAAAGTTATACTGGTATATATCTATCTAGCTTGTTAGATTAGCTTCCTCCTATGTTCCCAGCAAGTTTTTGTGCATGTTTGGTAAACCTTGTCATTCCCATCCTTGCTAGCTTCACTTGTTGTAAATGATTCAACCTATTCAACCCAATTGATCAACCCTGTGAGTCCATCTCGTTTTCCAATGTGAATGTAGTGATGCAACTTCAAGTCATAAACATGCTAAATATCGAATGGTCTATTGCACTCTGCGGTTTTGAAGATCTTAGTTGCGCGGACTCTTCACTTTTGATGCCGCACCCGTCTCGGATTCTTCAAAAATACACTACTTTTGGCGAATCTGACACGCACCCATTGACATTTTTGGAGAGTCCGAGCAACATAGTTGAAGATAGGTCAAAATGCTGATTTATGTTTTTTTGCCACATGTCCCCTTTCAAGTTTCATTTTCTCTTTTAGCAAACAACATTTCCTTATTTCTTTTCATTCCTTTAGTTCTTGAAAGTGTGCGTTTAGCTTGATACTGAAATTGAAGAGGTTCAAAATTCATTATGTTCATTGTAAAGTAGATATGTAGCTAATACTTTTGCTTTTCACGCTTTCTAGGTTGAGGACAGGAAATGTTGTTTTCAACTATATGTACTATAACAACAAGTTGCAGAGGACAGAAGGTAAACTTAATCCTTCTTACTGTAGTAAAGCTGTGGCTTGTTTGATGTCATATTTGGCTCCTTTTATTTATTTTTACGATATTGCTACCAATTTCTGTGTTTCTCTGGGTGGTTGTTCCTTGTGCTTTTGATCTCAGGTCAGACTCAATGTTGTCTAGTTTTGTTTTGTAAAGCATTTTCTTTTATTTGGATGAATTTAAAATGATTAAAGCAGGGTTCTTTTCCAGTTTAAGAATCTGCTCCATTTTGTTCTTTTCTTGAAAATAACTCTTCTTGCCTAACCTATGTCCTGAACTCATCTGATATTTTGTTACTTGGATATCTCACTTACTTTGGTGAACCCTCCCTTTGTTGTACATGGATGCTTCATGTTGTTGGTCATGTAAATGCAGTCAAGTTGAAATTTTTAGTACTATCTCTTAGGCACAGCGTTAGATTCAGGGCATGTAGCAAAATAGTGACCCGTATATCCATTTGAAATAAATTATAAGAGCGATCAACTAAAGGTCTCCAACTTGCTACTTGGATTTTAGTCTGTGTCTTGCATGTCAGCCAATCTGTTTGAATTGCCACCATCCTACATATATCTAGATGTATTTTGCTCTTGGTGTGAGAGCAGCTAATTGCTTTTAGAATGGTGACATTGATGACATTTCCATATGTGCGGTATTCTTTCTTTGATCAAATTCCTTCCGTATAAATATTGTTTGTGCAGTTCAAGCTACTTAGTTTTTTTTCCCTTCCTGAACTTGCAGTGACAGAGGACTTCACCTGTCCTTTTTGCTTGGTAAAATGTGTCAGTTTTAAGGTAAAGACTGGGATAATCTTAGTTTGTTTCTTTGATAAAACTGAGCTATATGGATCCAGTTTGAAGTTGTTTTCGCGAGAAATTTGTTTTGAAGTAATTAAATAATTAGTTTAATAATTTTGTATCTTTGCTTTTTTGCTTTTAGGGTTTGAGATATCACTTATGCTCATCCCATGATCTGTTCAAATTTGAATTTTGGGTTGGTAAACTTCAACACGCTTCAAATAAAATTTTAACTGCGTATTTCTAAGTTGTCAAATTAACCTCGTGCCATTTTTAGGTAAATGAAGAATATCAAGCTGTAAATGTGTCTGTGAGAAGTGAGATGTGGAGATCTGAGGTCAGCATATTTTCTTTTTTCTTAGGGGTGAATCATATATGGTCTGTACTCTGTAGTATTTGCTCCTCGCACAAATCTGCTGCAATACAGAGTAGTATTCTCTATATTTCTGTAGGAGATGGATGGATGCTTAACTCTTGTAGGTATTTTGATTTCTGTGATCATGTCTGCAGTTGACCTTCTAGGAAGCTTTACTTGGTTCTTGATGAAAGACAAAATATGTAGTTTAATGGTGAATATCTTTAATAAGGTCATGTATTTTATTTGCATGTTTCTTTGTTAAATTCTAACGTCCTCTATAATTTTGATTAGGCAAAGGTCTGATTTTTTTAGTTGATTATTGGTTTGAAAAGTCAGTTCTGTATAATTTAATTAATTTCTGATACTTGAAATGCTTGACTACTCTTACTAGTCATGCCTTTTCTTCTGTGCAAATTAACTTGCTCTATGGAGTGATCTTCAGATTGTTGCTGATGGTGTGGATCCTAAGCAACAAACATTCTTCTTTTGGTATGTAACTATCATGCTCCTCCAATTTGTATTGTGGCTATTTGATGCTACTTCAGAAGTGTGTTGTGATATTCCACTGCTTTATTTGTAATTTTTGCTCAGTTCAAAGCCGCTAAGACGGAGGGAACAGCCAGATTTAGTTCAAAATTCAAAGCATGTGCACCCACTTGTTTTAGATTCAGATTTCCCTTCAATGAATGATCTCAATGGAAGGACTAATGGTAATGATAACTCCTCTTTCTTTTTCCCATTGCATTCCTTGGATTATTCGATGTGTTGATAATTTTCAGATGTTGGAACTCTTTATTCAAAGTAGTTATGTGTTCCTTGGTAGGAGTTGGTAGAGCATGGTTTCTTAATGGATGCACATAAGTGAATATTACTTGTTGTCAAAGTTCATCAACATCCTCCTTTCTTAAGTTGAAAGGTACACAGTTGCTGTCTGAAAGTGCAGCAATGTTTGATTGTTGTAGATGAGGAAATATCTAGATGATCTTTTCCTTGCACACTGTGCAATAAAATTATAATTGTCTTGCCTATGGCAAAAGCAGCAGATGTTCCTTGACCACACCCCTCACTCGATGAAGATTTGGCAAATTATAATGGTGGAATTTGTGTGCTACTGGTCCTTGGGGATTCTTGGTTATCAAAAACAAATCCTAGCAGAATAATGATTTTATGTGTATATATTATTAATTTAGAACCCAATAGCTAAAAAGGGCTTGCGTTTTTCTTTGCTGAACCCATATATTTTAAATCCTCGATCTAACTCTACTTCTCCTTGTAGTATTTCCTAGGAGAGTTGTGATCTTTTATGTACCTATGGACACTCTTTCAAGTTAGAAAAGTGTTTTAGTTTTTGCTTATTTATGAAAAGAAATGCAAGGTGCTTGTTCCAGTGTTTTAACAAGCAGAACTGCAGCATGCCACAGTTCAAGGTGAATGCAAATCATCTTGAGGCATAACTGGGGCATATCATGACACACATGGCTCAATTGCTTGGGCACGTCTTGATGCATTACCTGAGTTCTGTTCTACCCTTTAAAGTCCTAAGTAATCCTGGACTCAAACCCACAATAACAATCCAAAATGCAAGAGTTTGAGTATCTGCAAAATCAATTTTCGTTGTAATGCCCACCAATTTACTTACTCAGATTCTCTGTTTGCAAAGTTAATTAGCAAATTGCTTTATGGAATTAGAGGAACTCAACAAGTTACTGAGTGCCATAATCTAACGGTATAATCTGTAAAACTGGTGTCATTCTGCTAGCCCAACTGTTGAATGCCATCGTTTTCTGTTTGCCTATAGCTTCACGGATAGTGATTGAGTTTCTTTTTAGGAAGGGAGGGGGAATTGACTTCCTCTGATCATGAAGAGAAAATAGGCCTTTTCTTCAAAGCAGCAGTTTGTTGTCATTCGAGACTTCAAGTAGACAGAATGTGGGTTTTATTTCTTTAAGGTGGCGAACTGGGGATTTGGCTATATATTACTCTATATAATAAGAGTGAATGTTGAGGAGCGTAGGATCAGCCGGTCATTTGACCGTTTGCCCTTCTCCTTCAGCTTCCTTTGTACACCTTTAGTATTTGATCCATTTAATTTATTTGTCCTATTTTTTTCTTTTTTATATGTTATATATTTATTTTAATAGTACTAAAAATCAGCTTAAACTATTAAAAATTTGGTTAGCTCTCATAATTTCACTGCATAATTGAAACTGAGAGAGTAACATATATATTATTTAGAAATTACAGTAAGAGTACAATTACAATAATTAACAACTTAGAATATTTGAAAAACGTATTAAGATGTGATTAACTTCTGAAATTTCACATGTGCTACATAAATTTGTACAAAGGGAGTAGCATATGTTATTTGAAAATTACATCAAGAGTACTATAATCACAACTTAAAGTATTTAAAAATATTAAAAATTGGATCAACTCTCCACATAGAAAGGGACAGGGAAAATAACATATATTATTGAAAGATCAGAAAAGGGTCAAAACTACCCTTAAAGTATATTTTGGCTAAAAAATATCCTTTCTGTCTTACTATTGGATCGGATCCGCCCTTCTGTTTAACAAATGAAATGTGGTATCTGATGTGTGTACTATATCGACACAGACCTCCACATGTGGACACCCACCCCACATATTAAAAGACCCAACGTTTCTAATAGCCCTAATTTCACCTCTTCCCCTCATTTCATCCCTTCTCCTTAAAAGACCCAAGAAGTCATACATGTGGAGGTCTAACTAACTATTATATAACGATTCAGTGGCTAGCTACTTATACATGTGGAAATCATATAACAAATATCTATAGATGCTAGCTACTTTGAAACCCTAACGGTTACTTTGAAACGCTAACAGGGAAGAAAGTTTTTGAAGATTTTGCCAGGAAGCTTTTTGGAGAAAGGGATGAAATGAGGGGAAGGGGTGAAATTAGGGTTTATTAGAAACATTGGGTCTTTTAGTGGGTGGGGTGGGTGTGCATATGTGGAGTTATACCGTATATGTGGCAATATAATACACATCAGATGCCACATTTCATTCCATTAGACAGAAGGGCAGATCTGATAGTAACATTAGAAGGGTATTTTTGAGTCAAAGTATAGTTTTTAAGGGTATAATTAGTCTATCTCGAATAGTTGAAGGGTAGATTTGGCCCTATTCCGTCTAAAGATTACGTTAATTAAGATAACAATATAAAATTATTTAAAAAAAACATACTAAAATTTTGTTAAGTTCAAAATTCATGTGCCACGTAAGTTGGGACAGAGTGAGTAACATATATTAAAATACTTTTTAAAAATTGATCAACTCTCAAAATTTCACATGTACTATATATATCACAATAATTGACAATCATAAACTGGATCGGGCAAATAACATATATTATTTAAAAATGATGTTAATTAAGAGTACTATAAGTCTCAATAATTTACAATTTAAAAAGCATACTAAAAATTTGGTTGAGTTCAAAATTTCACGTGTGCCACATCAGTTGGGATAGAGTGAGTAACATTTTTAATTTTTTGTAACTCCCAAAATTTCACATGTGGCACATATACTACAATAATGTACAACTTAAAATATTTTTAAGAACATATTAAAAATTTGATTAACTCCCAAAATATCACATGTACCACATATTATCTGAAAAGTACTTAAAAATCACATAAAAATTATTAACTTTGTCGGGCCCAGGGTTGCCTGGGCTTTTATATGTAGTATGTATATATGTATATATAGAATGTAATGTGATGGAATTCATTTGCTTAATCAATTCTGGTAGAATTGATTTGCTTTTATACCAATAGTATATCACACTGATAATAGGTATACTGGTGGGGGTTTGAGAGTGAACTAGCTTTTCTACTAGAAATATCATTTTATGACTGTGTAAGAATACAGTGTAGTAGAATTTATTTGCTTGATTGTTTTCTGGTAGAATTGATTTGCTTATATAACAATAAATATATCTTATCGGTATATGTATACTGGTGAGGCTTTGAGAAGGAATGATCTTTCTACTAGGGAAGTCATTATATGATGGTGTAAGAATATAATATAATGGAACATTCTTTAAAAAAATAAATATGATATAATGGGATTCATTTGCCTAATTGTTTTCTGGCGGAATTGATTCTGCTTATATAATAATTGTATATCATATTGATATAGGTATACTTGTGGTGCTTTGAATTAGCTTCCTACTGGAAAATTCGTTTATGATGGTGTAATACAAAATTATATTGGGAATATACACAAAGGTTCCCCTAAACTAGCCTGCTTAAATTTTGTGGGGGTGGGGGGTCCTATGGCTCTGTAGTCGTTTATAGTGGTACAAAAATCACCTTTTGTGACTGGCACTGGTTTGAAGAAAACCAGTGCATAACACACACCAATCACGCTTTGCCATGCCATCCACCAGAAATCATTATGAAAGCCACCAAAACTCAATCAAAGCACCACCAAACAACAGCCTCCCGTAATCCATGTTCTCTTCACAAAATTCCCTTCAATCCCCCATTTAGTTTTCCAATTGATAAATTTATTGGAATCAGCATCCAGAATTCACCACCAAATCAAAATCTGAAAATTAAGATCGCCACAAAACCACAATCTGAAAATCTAAAACATCAATAAATCACCACCCAACCAAAATCAGAAAATCACCAGATTTACCAAAATGGAATAGTAGAGAAAATTGTTGGGGTGAGTAAAAATAACAGAAAAAAGAAGATTAAAACCACCGGCAAATCAAAACCATAGGAAATCAGTTTCTTGACTTAGCTTTCTTGAGAGCGCTGCCTTTTGGTTTAGGGGTTGGGTGAGCGGGAGGTTAATCATGTCCAAGTCTGACTGCCATTTCTTATTGTTTTAGCCTTTTGAGGGCGGAATTTTATTTCCTTTTTGTCTGAAACCTTGGCATACAAGTCTGTTGGGTTGATATTGAAGCACCATTGTTACTGATACTGATTTTTCTGCTGTTATATATTTATCAGGTGTTGCGGACGCTGTGGAGTGTGATCCATCAAGTTCCAATGGTGCTAGTGTTCCCTCATCCGGTAACTTGTATACAGATCCTGATTCTGTTCAGTCAGCATCAGGAAGCACTCTTGCACCCCCAGCACTGCTTCAGTTTGCTAAGTCAAGAAAGTTATCAGTTGAGCGCTCTGATCCCAGAAAGTATGTTCAATGGCACAATGTTAAGTAGCATTTTTACATAACCAAATGATTTTGGGTGGAAAAGATTTCACTGCTGAAGACTTCAGTATTGTGTCCAATAATTCATCAAAATTATCTGATTTTGTTGGCTGTATTAGGCATTAAGCCCTTGAACTTCACTGTGGATTATTGGCTGTCTAATCTGGAGCTATTATTTCCCTTTGTTGACTACCTCATTGGGCCTATTGCAGTTATGGTGTTATTTATGGAAGGCGGGTGTAAACGTGCTCCCATGTTTTGTAAATTTGAGGTTTTTATGCCTGTAGTTCTGAGAATTTTTGGAAATACCTGTGGGAGATGTACATACTCCCCCTTTAGTTTTTCTCAATAATTCAATGGTGCCTTCTAAATCTGTCTTGCCATCTTGTTTTGTGACCAGTAGTGTCACTGTATCCAACCCGGGCCTACTGCAGTTACTTTTTGGCCTTTGTAACTCTTGGAATTATAGGAAATACCTCGAAAGATCACTACCCCTCTAGTTTTCCAAAGTATTCAACAGTGTTCCCCATATTCAAATGTGATCTTTCCCATTGATGTAGTGCCAAATAAGGCCTGGTTATGGTGGCTTTCTGTTCTGCCTTCTATATAGCCTTAATCTGAACTTTATCAAAACCTCAACCATGATGACCATTTTACTATGTGCGTCAGATGGAGTTGTTCTTGACTATCCTTTCTGCAAATGTGATGGTACACTTGTATTTTGAATTTCTTGTTGGTTGGGCTTTACTTCTCTTTTGATGATGCAATAAACCCTTTCCTTCTCTTTCTCGAACAGCTAAACAAATCTGAGCTTATATGCTACAAAATTAGGATTGGTCCCATGTATCTAGGTTAAGTAGGGTAGCATTGATTATATTGGAACTGTCCAGTGATGTATTTCTGTATTATCTATTTTCGATGTCTTGTTGTTTTGCATAATGTCTTAGATGTGAAACTAATTGTGAGAAAATTGACTACACAGTTGTATTATGGTTTAGCTTTTGTAGTTCTTAGATAAGATTTCTGGCTTTTAATACAATCTTCTTTCTCTGTGACAGTCGTGCACTCCTGCAAAAAAGGCAATTCTTTCATTCTCATAGGGCCCAGGTAATTAATCTCTTACTTTATGCTCGAGTATCTTGGAATTTCCATTTGGTTCCTCATAAGCCAATATAATGTGAAATATTAAACAAGCAGGATTATTTTGCATTTACTCTATGTATACAAATGTCTTAAAATCTTACAGAGTTTGATGTTGCACTTTAAAATCACAGTTAGTGGTCTTTATAAAAAAAAATAAAATAAAATAAAATAAAAAAAATCACAGTAAGTGGTCCAAAATGTGAAGCTCTTGGCCAAGTCAAGTTGCGTGATAGATTCTATAGTTGTACGGAAGCTGAGTATCCTATCAGGGATGATGGATATCCTCCTTGCAAGTATATCTAATGGCCTTTTTAACATAATATATACAATCAACAATATATACTTGGTATTAGAAAGGATCAATTGGCATCTCAAAGTCATTATCCAAGAAGGTGTGTGCTGGATATGACAACGTATGATGATGTTCATTTATCTAGAAAAAACATGGGATGCCAGTCGAGATTTTATTGATTATTTGATTTTAGTGTTAGAATTATTGATCATGTGTCATCCATGATGTTTGAAAGATGAATTAGCATAATTCCCCTTTATTTCTCAAAATAATTAGTCATTGTCATTCTAATTGTAGAACAATTTCTGTAGCTTAAGTAGTGAAGCTTAACCTGTGGTACACATGGTCATCCATGATGTTTGAAAGATGAATTAGCATAATTCCCCTTTATTTCTCAAAAGAATTAGTCATTGTCATTCTAATTGTAGAACAATTTCTGTAGCTTAAGTAGTGAAGCTTAACCTGTGGTACACATGGTCATCCATGATGTTACAAAGATGAATTAGCATAATTCCCCTTTATTTCTCAAAAGAATTAGTCATTGTCATTCTAATTGTAGAACAATTTCTGTAGCTTAAGTAGTGAAGCTTAACCTGTGGTACACATGGTAAATTTGGAAGAAGGAAAAAGAAGTTCCTGTAAGTGTCCTAGTTTGTCAAACGAATTGTGGTAAGATACTGAAATGACTACCATTATTGGTATTAAATCAGTAATGATTCGTACAAGCTAAATCTTCAAATCTTAAACTAGGCAAAATAAAGATTTTGAATTTAGTTTATTCAATTTTTTCCTTCTAAAGAGATCTCTTTTCATCCAAAAATTGGCTCCAGTTTGTTACATTGTTTTCTTCACATTATTGAGGTGAACCATTTTTGTGAAAAAATACGGGGGAAATTGCATTGAATGTTTCAAACGTATCAGTAGATATATCCACTTAAAAGACATAGTATTGGTATAAATTGTCTCCGTTCACTTTTACTTGACATGTTTTGCTTCTCAAGAGTCGAGTAAACTGAATTAGATTAATTTAATATTTGAAAGTTAAAATTTAGGTGTTCGAAAACTATAAGAAAAATACTATAGTTTGAATTCTTCTTATATTAATATGATGAATAAACATCTTAAATGAAAAAAAGGAAAAAAATAAAAATTAAAAAAGACGTCTTTAAATGTTGGTCAAAGCCCATATACAATCAAACCTAGTTATATCAACAATGATATGTGTGAGAAGTATAGGAGAAAAATATTATTGAATAGTTATATCTACAATATTACATAGACCTTATTTATAGATACTACAATACCATCCTTTACCAAGCAAGATACTATTTACTATTCCTATTTCTATTACTTTTTCTATTCTAAATAAGGTTGTATAAACCTATTCGTATTCTAACACTCTCCCTCAAGTAAGTGCATGCAAGTCATGTACCTAGCATGTTACAAATGTAATTAATATGAGGACCGATGAGAGGCTTGTTGAAACATCTTCAAGCTGATCACTCGACTTCACAAAATTGTCCGTCAATATCAATGTGCTTGTCTTAAGAAAAACTAGGTTTGATGCATAGTGCCAATTAATATCAATGTGCTTGGTGTTCTCGTGAAATACTGAATTTGATGCATAATGTCGATAAAAAACAGAGTGATAAAATTACAGTGTTGAACTTCCCAAACCAAGCTTAAGAAGTCTGTATCAGACGATAGAATGATTTGAGTAATCAACGTACAAGGCTACTTAATTCTCCATATAGACTTCTTCACAATGTAGCAGTTGTCGGAAAGTGCTCAAAATCTAGTATAAAATATATGTACCGTCTTGCATCCAATAGATGAGTCTATCAAACAAGAAAGTCACTGAAAAATTGCCCAGAACATGTTGATGCGTCGCAAAATTAGATTTGATGGCTGAAAGTGGTCACAACTTGAGAAACAAAATTATATGGGTAGAGTCGAAATGATGGCATAACCCTACTGTGAAAGAGAATCATATAGGTAGGATCCAAATGATGACACAACCCTACTGAAAAAATAGAAATTATATGGATAGAGTCGCATTGACCTCACAACTCTATGAAAAGAGAAATTATATGGGTAGGGTCGGAATGATAGCACAACCCTGCACAAGTCAGATTTGAGGAGTCACTGGAAAGATGAATGGAACTATGCAAATCAAATCTGAGGAGTCACTGAAAAGACACTTGCTATGCAACTCAACTATGAGAAAGTAGTTCCGAAAAATCCACGATACTATGCAATTTAAATATGAAAAGTAGTTTGGAAAGATGCATGGTGCTATGCGAATCGGATATGAAAAAAGTAGTCGCCAGAAAGATGGCATGTTGATACACAATAAATATGAAAAAGTAGTCACTGAAAGGATGGCACGGTGCTACACATATATGATATGAGAAAGTTGTCATCGGAATGACGAAACGGTGCTACACAAATAATATATGAAAATGTAGTCACCGAAAAGATGACACGGTGCTACAAAATTAAATATAAGAAAGTAGTCTTCGGAATGATGCCACGGTGCTGATACAAATTAGGTATGAAAAAATAGTCACAGGAAAGATATATACGCTACACACGTCCACCGGCAATGGAAGCTCTTTGATTGCTTACCAAGATCGTAGATGCTTTGATATCATGTGAGAAATATAAGTTAAAAATATGATTGAATTCTTGTTTCTTTATTATTACGTAGAGACCCTATTTATAGATATTACAATACAATCCTTTAACAAGTAGGATACTATTTAATATTCCTATTCTTATTCTAACAACATGGATTGTCGATACAGTTTCTTTTATAAAATTACCCTCTATAATAGCCATTTTTTAGTATTGTATCATAATATTTTATGAGAAATATATTATGTTCAAAATAAAATATTAAAATATTTGTGGTTATCATCATTAAAGTCACGACATAGTTAATTTCAAGTACAACTTGTATTTAAATGGTGTCTATCAGTTGTGGTATTATCTCTTCATGAAGAATGACAACTAATGTTTGCGTTTTTCATATTCAGAATCTTTATTGTTTTGCATACTTTTGCTTATAATAGCTAGATGAGCTAAACGTCTAATGTTAGTCTACGTATATAACAACACCTCACTACAACAAACCATGCAACTTTCTGTCAAATGTTGCCACTATAGAGAGGTTTGACTATAGTTGACTCTAAGAAGTGACAAGTAGAAGTGAAGGGATAGAGTATAATTTTTGGATTATACCTGGTGCCTTCTTGACTATTGGTGACATGTATGGTGAAAATTGCTTGTGTGTGATTAAGTGGCTTCTCTGTTGCTTATTGTGTTTTGGAAGGAGTTGAAGGATTTGTATGGTTGACTAAAGTTTCCAAGTTAGCAGTTGGCTCCTTATTCTGTAGAAAACTATTACTTTTGTTTTTAATCTAAATATATTTGGTGTGGGCTGTCATGACCCAAACCTACACCGTGGGCATGGCTTACACTTAGAACCATTGATGGTTCCATGCGAATTCGTAGCCCGACTTACTATTATGTTGAAGGCTATAACAACTGTGTGGAAGCTTTGAAAATTTGGGCATGCAACAACTTTGGGAAAACAAATTCAAACAATGTTGTAGATAGAAATTTTAAATAGTAAAGATGTTTGTAAAAAAACTGAAGCTATGACTCAAATCAACTGACTTGTCTATAAAGCCTCTAATGAACTGAAGATGGGTTTCGAGACACGATCCTAGCTACCTGAATACTCTACTGAAATGTTTGATAATTACTTAAACTTTAGATGTACTAGAGTCGCCATCAAAAGCTGGATGAAAGTGGGGTCCTAGTGATGTGTTTGCTGCCGATCCTAAATACATGAATCTGTATGGCGTTAGTACATGAAATGTAAAATATGTAAAATAATTAAATAAAACAATCAGCTTAAGACTGAAAATATTGAACTGGAATAGTAAATTTGAAGATGGACTGTAAATTTAGTGTTATCAAAGGTGAAAAGCGCAAAAAAGCTCTAACGTCCGTGGGGGCTTTAAGCGCAAATAAAGTGTGTATAATGAAAAAAGGCGCAAAGGGAGAAAAGATTACAAATATATATGTTTAGTCCAAGACTAGTATTTAGAAATATGAATGACAATTATATGACCAAAGAATTTGAAAAAAAATCACGATAAAGTGAAATAACAATTATTTAGTGTTACTTTTTCATAAGAGGCTCATTGGCAAGGAAATGTTTGCCTTAGAACCTTGATGACAACATTCAAGCGCACATAATGCGAGTCGAAGCGCATAACACGTTTTGAGCCTCGCTTCAGGCTTTAATCTTTGATAACACCTGTAATATAATCAACAAAATAGTAAAACATGCAGGTGTACTTGAACAACAAAACTTTGTAGCTCTCTCTCTCTCTCTATATATAATAGCAATATTAAAATAATATAACTTTACTTTTCTTGGGGAGTCTGTCTAACTCATAATTATCATGTGAGCATCGTGATAATTCAAATGTCTTGCCCACGTTATCAGATTCTATCATATGATGGTGACAAAGTTCTGGCATATAGATAATTTGAACCCTTACACGATTCAATGCTCCATACTAGGGGTGTCAAATGGGCGAGTTGGGTTGAAATTGAAAATATTACAATGGTTGAATAGAAATCGGGTTGGGTCTTGACCCACCCAAGTTGACCCGATTAATCTCAATAATTTAACATATTGATATTTAACTTTTATAATCACAATTTGAATTTCTGCTCAAGATTTTTTCTGTTAAAAAAGTAACAAATGGATAGATAAATCCTAAAAGATATTAAATAGATAATAATTCATACCTTCAATATAGGAACATATCTTAGTAAAAAGTTTTAAAACGGGTTGAAATTGGAGATTGAGTTGGGCTTAATTGAGAATTCTCTTCAAATGGGTTAAGCTTGAATGAGTTGAGATTGAGCCTAATTCAAAGTATCTTGAGCCCAACCCATAAAATTGTGGCGGGTTAGCTATGTTTGGGTTCATTTTGACACCACTATTCCATACTACTACCGAAATATGTACGAGTTCTCATTAACTTTGAAGTTGTCTCACTTTAGGGGAAACACTAAAAATTTCTTTCTTTGAGATCTTGTTCAAATGGTTCTTTAACATTATACTTGCTTTAAGTTGATTATGCTTTTTTTGAAAACACGTCTTTTCTTTCTTTGAGATAATGCTTGTGAAGATACATATACATTCTTGAATCACTTTTTTGAAATAATGCACTGAAGCTAAATATACTTATATTAAACTCTTTCTTTAGTTAAAATTACTTTCAGGAAATACTTCTTAAAAATCGTGAAACTTGCTTTAATCATGAAAATAATGCATGTTAATACTAAACAAGGTTTTCAGATAACTTTAACTAAAAGGGGTTTAGGTTGCAGAGTAACCATGAACCATCAATCAAGAATCACTAATGAACATGAAATACATTACCTAGTTTCAATAGTAAAGTTCAACAATAAGATTTTTGTATTAGAAAGAACTTGTATATATGGATTTTGGGTAAAAATCCTAACTTTGATATTACTAACCGAAACTAGAGATGTAGCGCGTGAGAAAGAACTAACCCACTACCTTAAATGCTCCACAAATCTTAATGAAGAACCCTAACGTGATAAATTATGACCAATTAACCTTTTCCTGAGATTCTCTTCTTGAAAACCCCATCCAAGGGTTGAGATTTCTATTAACAATTCATGATTAGAAGATGAAATTTTATTGGAAAGCTTGAAATCCTTAGAGAAGGAATGAAGAGGATGAGATGAGGAGAGAAAACCACTTCTTGGTCTTGAAAGAATGGCCAAAGAAAAAAAAAGGGGGTAAATCCGACTTAAAAGAATGTTCCCGTCGATACCTTGTGTGGAACGAAGTCCCTTTTGCACTTAGCATTGTGCGAAGTACACAATACTAAGTGTGAAACACATGATTCTAGTGAGCTTCTGGTGTTGTGCGATCCATGTGCCTTTCACACATGGCATCATGTGAAATGCACAATACAAAGTGTGAGCCACTCCTACTTCAGTTAGTCGGTCAGATTGCTACCTTTTGGTAAAATCATCCTAACTTTCTACTTTGAGATAGGATTAGCGAGCGGTTAGTGGTGCTGGAAAGAAGACTCGAAGACCTTTAATTTGATAGGTTATGATCCATGTAACTCCCCATATTCTAAGAGATAAGATTCTTTGAAGTTGACTTAGTAACAACTTATACCGAAACTTGATTGGTAAAAGAAGCTTTCAACTCACCTTTGTGCTAGAGGATTCTTATGACCTTAATTCTTCTCCATATCACTTCACACACTAAAGAATTGACCTAACACTTATGTACAATTAGAAATTCTAGGGGTTTTGGTCTATATGCATAAAAAAATGGTTCAGATCTTAGCTTGGAATTTGCAGAGTGTTTCATGGGCTTCAGCACGTAGTGTCTTGTGTAATGGGATACTTCAAATTTCTTAATATGGAACCGGCAATGGCTTTTGTTGTATCTATGTAAATACTTTACAGAATGTAGCTGAAAGCAACTCTACTTGTCACTATATTTTAAGTATATCGAATCATTAGTTGCTGCTTAACATGCCTCAAATCAATTTTAAGTTCAGAACTAACATCATGAGATATTTAATTCATTGTAATTTCTTGACAGTTATGTCCACAAATTCTAAATTCAAACCTATTATAAATCGATAAAGTAATTTAAAAATTATAAAAACAATTAATTAGAAGAATCGTAGACATTAACAAGTTGTCAACCTTTTGTTTATGTACTTCTATTGGTATAAGAGTAAGTTATAACCCTCATGTCCGGAATCCATTGGCGTTACTAATCCAGATTTGTGGCAGGCGCTCCCTGCCAGGAGCTTATTCATTCCTAGGGCTTGAATCTGAGACCTTTATTTAAGGGTGGAGTGATGTTAATCCGTCCAACTCCTTGGTGTTAACTGTTAGATTGCTTGCATATCTACCAAAGGAGTGTTATAATTCAGCAACTTAAATTATTCAATGATCAGGTCTTTAGTCTCTAAGTTTCAATTTTATCAAAAGCCCTACTACTGAAGGCTTTGCCATTGCAAAGTACTTCTGACATTTGTAGTCTTACACTGGCACGTAGGGTTCATTGTTGGGGGCTTCTTGCAATGTTAAGTTTATAAATTCTTTCCCTGTTTACTTTTCATCGTTTCTGTTTAATCAGAAAATTTTCATTTGAGAAAGGTAACTGAACTGTTTAAAAAGTGATGTGATAAGATTTCTTCACTTGCTTGGGTTATCATTAATGGGATGTGTATACTCTATGATGTTACTTGAATTAATTAAAGATCTAT
Source organism: Solanum peruvianum (assembly GCA_027705065.1). Taxonomy (NCBI): domain Eukaryota; kingdom Viridiplantae; phylum Streptophyta; class Magnoliopsida; order Solanales; family Solanaceae; genus Solanum; species Solanum peruvianum. The sequence goes on from JAKWJD010001757.1 coordinate 49,085,547, forward strand.
TGTAATGGCAGTTCAATAATGGTTTCCATTGTAGTGTGTGTGTGGTGGTTTCCATTTGAAATAGCCCCAGGATTTGGGGTTTAGAGGTGAATTATCTTGCTGAATGTGACAAGAGTTAAATAGATTTTGAAATGTTTGTCTACTTGCATGAATCTTAGTCTTTGGAAGAGATGAGGTAGCCAATATATGGTGTTAGAAATCTTTGATGCAATCGAGAGTCCTTTAACTTATGTTTCTAATGAAAATTTTTATTTGGGTGAAGCCCATGGCACTGGAGCAAGTTTTATCAGACAGAGACAGTGAGGATGAAGTTGATGATGATGTTGCAGATCTTGAAGATCGAAGGGTATGCAGCATAATTATATAAATTCGTCTTAACTCTGTGTTCAAGTTAATTGGCTGACTTTTTGGGTTAGTTTGTCCTGATTGTCTTGACCCTTCAAATAAATGTCAAAAACTTGTTCTTTTAACATATGTGAAGTAATCATATGTTCGCCTTAGTGTTATATCATATTGAACTTGCCAACTTTCATCCATGATAACATCTATTTTAAGAATATTGTATTAAATGAGTTTATTATGCCATTCAACTTTGTAGTCTTCGTTTTCAAATTTTGTTCAATTGGGTCATGCAAAATTAGCGCCGAGTGTAGTGGGTATCTTAAAAGGGTCTTTTGGTACACCAAACAGGACATAGAAACGATAATATTGTTACAGTGACGGGATGATTGGCTGAACTACTATCTGATTTTTGTATACCAGCTAATGACCAGATTGCTTCTGGAGTTGCGCAGTAACATCTTCTTGACAAGCGGATCAGATTTTTTTCTATGAACTCCTGTTCAACAAGTTGATATTTTGATTGCATAAGTGCTGCACCTGTTTATTCTAATAATTCCGTGGGCATCTTAACTTGATTTTCACAAACCTAAACACTAACAATTCAATTGTCCAACAATTTCTTTTGGCAAGAAAACAAGTATTGGAGAAGAAGAAATTATGGCAACAGCATTGGTATGATAATTCTGATAAATGAAGGACAACATGTTGAAAATGAACAATTTGCAGAAAGAGATTTTAGTAAAATGGTGTAAATAGAGCGAAGTGCGGCCAAAGAAAAAGAAAGAGCTACAGAAGTAGTGTTAGAATTTTTTATTGCATTTGCGACTGCAATCTTATCTAGTCTCGAAAGGTAGGTGTTCGGCATGTCCCTTGCTTGCGAACTTCTTTAGTAGGGCGGAGGTGCCATTCCTCACGTTTACCGTTGTCCCCAGACTTCACTCTTTCAACACTTGTATACTTTCTAAAGAGTCAGGCATGCCCCTGTCCCTGTCTCCAAGTGTGTGATCCACCGATTCACTGAGTTCAATTTCTCTCCAATCATGCAACCTAAACCTGCAATGCATGTATTTAGTCTTACTTCTACTTATTTGAAAACCCTTACTCTCTAAAATGTTTCTCTATAGTTCAAGCTTTTGGTTGACACCCTCGCGAGTTTCACCATCAACATATAACATACACCATGAGACCTCCATTTGTATGTTGGTAGCTCATCCAATATTGGGGTAAACAAGTAGGGACTCAATCCGTATCCCCTGGTGTAAACTCAACTCACTATTAAGGGAATTCCTTTGTATCACCTATCATTGTTTTCATGCTAGTGAAGGCTCCTTCGTGCATGTCCTTTATATGTCCTTTATGTCATTTATACTTAATATGGATTCCTTTCTTCTCCATCACCCACCAAAGGACTTTGCATGGTCCTTTATTGAGTTTTTTCTCTAGATTAATAATCATCATGTGTAGGTATTCTTCTTATCGCGATAGATTAACATCAATCTTCTTAGTAAGACTATAACCTCCATAGTAGATCTACCAGGCTTAAATCCAAGTTGGTTTCTTTCACTCTTGTTGTGTTTCTAAGTCTACACTCTATCACTGTTTCCCGTACGTTCATCGTATGACTCTTGAATTTAATGCATGATAGTTTGCACAACTTTGAATATCTCCTTGGTTCTTATAAATCAGAACCAGGGTACTCTTCCTCCATTCGCTGGGTATCCTACCACTTCTTAGTATATAATTGAATAGTTTTGTGAGCCATTCCACTCCTACATCTCCAAGGCGCTTCCAAACCTCTATAGGGATACTATCGTGGGCACGAGCTTTTCTAATCCTATCTTTTCTTGGCATCCTATACCTCTGATGTTCTAATTCTATGAGTATACCTAAAGCTTCTATCCTATCTTTTCTTGGCATCCTATACCTCTGATGTTCTAATTCTATGAGTATACCTAAAGTTTCTATCTTTCACTAACGTGTGTAGATCTTGAATTCTCCTGGTTCATGTTGAAATATTAATCAAAGTAATATCTCTCTGATTTCGTTATCTCCCGTCAAAAGTTGTCGAGAATCTTCGTTAATACACTTCACCTGGGTTTAAGTCCTTGCCGTTCGTCTCTCTTAGTCCTGCTACTTTAAACAATTCTCTCTCCTTTTCGTGTCCCTATCTTTTGATACAAGCCATTTAGAATCTCGTGCTTTACTACAGCTTTCTTAGCTTCCATTGCTCTCTTGTATTCTACAAAAGCTTCTCTGTCCACTTTTGGTAAGAGAAGTTACAGAACAACTGGAAGAAATCAAATGCAGAATATTAAGCAAGATCTTCGAATAAAAGTGGACATTGGTACTGTGTGGCGGTGGAGGAAGATCAATTTCATAGAGGGTGAATGGAGGCAGACCCTCATCAGTAAATTTGGGAAGGAAGATCAATGCAGGGTCTTTTTTTGGTGGGGGTGGGGGGCTTGAGACGGTTCATTGTGATTGAGGGGCTAGAGCATGAGGAAGGACACTTGGGAACCCCCTCCAAAAGGAAAATCCAAAATATGCTAATAAAAAATAATTTGACAGGCAGTCCAGGCTACCAAAACTGGATAAAGAACCATGTATTCTGTGGGGATTATCATACGACCAAATGTCTCTTTGAATATGTTGGTATTCATTTTTCTTTTCTTCGCTTGCTCATTCTGGATTGCCATACGTATTAGATTTCTCTATAATTGTATCAGGGAGTCATATTGTCCCATGTATACTAGAGTTTTCAAAATTATCAGCAAGCCGTTGCGTCCATATGTCTTGCTGCTGATGCTGTTGTAATTTTCTTAACAGTTGTGAGCTTGGATTCAGAATCTCCCCTAAATCGTAATGGCATAAACATTTTGATAAGTGGTAAATTTCATTGCTCAACTAAAACCAAAGTCTAAAACATTATTCTAAAAAAAAAAGAAAAAAAGAAAAGAAAAGATCTAAGCAGTTTATAAAGATCGCTTTGCTATCTATTCATATAAAAATGGTACTTTGAAGGGTTTGGATGAATATTGACCTCTGGAAACTAACTCGGGGAAGTGTTCTGATCTATGGTTCAGATTTCTACCAAATACTTGCTTGACACTTAAAGGAACTGCGTAGTCTCAACATGAAATTACGCAGAACCATGAAACTCCTTAAGCTGCTTTAAAATAATACATTTGAGAACTACGTAAGGTTGTGATCCAAACTGTTCGCTCCAACTAATTCCCCTTCAGAACTGCTGCAAAATTTAGTCAACTGAAGGGGCTAGATTTTGATTGTTGTAGATATCTAAATAAGTCATTCAACTAACTTCAGACATGTTACAGATGCTTGATGATTTTGTGGATGTGACCAAAGATGAAAAGCAAGTGATGCATCTGTGGAACTCATTTGTTAGAAAGCAAAGGTACTGTCTTATTTCGTGTCTGGTTTTATTTCTAATATGGTTTTCCTTAACATTATTAAGATTTAAGGTACTGGGGTATGGAGATATGTGCTTCTTCTGCTCTTATTTTCGGTAGGGTGAAGCGGGAGGTCTGATGAAGTAATAGATGGTGGGTTACTTAGGAATGTAGTAAAAGTGCAATTCTCTGCAATTAGCTTCTCCAACTGTTCCCGAAATATATGGAGTGATACAAATGTAAATCTCATTTTCTTCTTTAACAACCTGCTCCAGGTGAAGTAGATGGAGTGATGGACCAGTCCACTTCTCCCTCCATCCCAATTTCTGTGACGTTCTTTCCTTTTTTTAGTTAGTCTAAAAAAGAATGCCACCTTTTTATGTTTAGTAACAGTTTAACTTTATAGTTCTCATTTTACCTCTAATGGGATGAGTTATAGCCACACAAATATTTGTGGCTTCTTTAGACTACAAGTTCCAAAAATCTTCCTTTCATTCTCAACTCAGTCAAACACCTTCACATAAATTGAAACAAAACGAGTATTATTTAGTGAGTGGATGCCATTTGTTAGGATTGAGCTAGCTTTGCTAGTTTCAATACAAGAGTGACATCACCTTGTACCTTTATAGGAAAAACAAAAACAATAGAAGAGTTTGTTGCAAAAAGAAAAAGCCGTCCTGGAAGGAAAATGATTTCAGGCTGCATATGGTGGTGGACTATTTGGAAGTAAAGGAACTAAGATGTTTTGACAACAAAAGCAACCCCATCCAGAAGATGAAGCATAATTGTAGCATTTTTGGTGTTACGAAAAGTATATAGTAGATACAGGGATCTACAACAGTTTCTAGAGTCTCTTAAGATATTTTTGCTAACTAAATCCGGATTTGGCTTGTGATTATGACCTCTCTGGCTTTGGAATCAATGCAAATGTTGCCTTATCAAAGAAGAAGAAAAGGCTGTCCTTGATCTGATGCCTTTTGAAATAGACATTTCATGACAACTGGAAAATTATGCTATTAAGTGTTTTGGGAAGCACATAACTTGCTTTCTCTGTTCTTATTAAGTTACATGAATTTCTCACTAATATAGATTGTGATGTAGTTGGGTGTCTTCCTGCTTCATGCTCAAGCAGATGGGTAAGATTATCTGATATATGTTATATAGAGCAAAACACATAATTATAAAATGCAATAAAGGGCGACGTGTGGATTTTCTCTTGCTGATTTACATACATGCAGGTGATAAATAATAGTAAAATGATGCGTGATGGAAAAGTTTTGTTGCTGAATCCCTTCTTGGTATAATGTGTAACATGTTTTTGTCTCTGTGTCAGGGTGTTGGCAGATGGTCATATCCCTTGGGCATGTGAGGCCTTTTCAAAGCTGCATGGTCAGAGGTTTGCCCAAGCACCAGCCACACTATGGTAACTAATCTATTTGTTTACCTATGTCAAGATCTGTCATTTATATGTGATGCTATCCAGTCCATACACCTGTATTGTGCCTTTGCTTTAGTGCATCCAGGATCCTGTATATTTTCCAGAAAGAACGACCTTTGTTTTCTGTTAAACACTAATAATATGTATTGGAGAGTTGGTCAATCACAGTGCTTATTTGGAATTTCTGAGTTTCTTATTACTTTTTTGGGGTGGCTCATTTATCTTTACTTAATGTATGACGATATAGCGAAGTGGTTAGCAAATTTATTGTTGGCATCACATGAATGCACGTTTTCTCGGATTTGATGAAGCAGGAATAGTACTTTCAGCAAACATCTAGACATTTAATGATGAACTGGTTTTACTTCAGATTGCTGATCTGGGTTTATCTCAATACGTGATAATTGTTCACCATATACAGTATCATGTTGTCATGTACTCTAATATTGCTCATCATTAGTGAAGCTTTTATGTTTCGTCTAATGTCTACTACAGCAGGTGTTGGAGATTATTCATGATGAAGCTGTGGAACCATGGCCTTGTTGATGCGCGTACAATTAACAATTGTAACCTAATATTAGAGCAGTTCCAAAACCAAGACAGTGATTCTACTAGAAGCTGAATACCCGTTTGACAATTTGTTACCATCTAGCAATGGATTTGGTAGAGATGCAGCTTTTGTGGCTGGAGCTGCATCTCGGAATTTTCAACATCAGTTTGTCTAATGTTATTGTGGCTAGATGACTCTTCTGTCTTTTAAGAGTAAGATATGCTAAAATTAATGTTTTATAGGGCACATATAGAGGCATCTGTTGTTCTAAATTGGAAATCAATGATTCACATTGTTCAGAGGCTATGTTATATGTTGAATCTGGTTCTTTTTACAATCTCTGACTCGCTCTTTACCCTACAGGGAGATCATGCTTTATTTATAGAAAGTGATTAAATCTTTCTATATAAAAAATAAAATGTATACTATGGTCACATCTATTATTTATCCTCTCACTTAAACCAATAGTGTTGTTTTCATTATCTTTAACCTTACTGATCTAAAACCCTTGTGTAGTCTGCCAATTAGATTCACAATGTTCCTAACTCACTCAATTCTGTTCCTAATTCTTGTTGCTAGTGTTGCTGGTGGAACGAGATTCACAAGGTGATGAAAAGTTTTGAGACCTCATAAAGAAATTTTTCATCCGGTCTAGAATAGAAGTGATCAGATTATTCGAATTGTACAGTATTTATAAATCTCGTTGACCTATTATTGATCGCAGTTTGATCACTTTACTAGTTAATATGACACCTTAAGATTCATGCGTTTTACTTTAGGGTGTAGAAGTGTTGTATGACTTACATGTGAGTGATTTTGTACTTGAAAATGAACCAATGTGGACTATAGGGGATTGACAATCTATTTGCCAAAAACTATTAGGTTTTATTTTACATCCCTAAAAGTTCAAGCATAATAGGCTCAAGGTTTCTATGCTTAGTTTGCATGTGCTAGGGGTAGGCGGGCAAAAAACTAAAGTATACAAATTAATAACCAATATATAGCAATAGTTTATATTTTCATCAAAATAGCAATAGTAAATCCAATTCTCTCTGGATACGTTCCTCAATAAATCTGATTCGGGTGGATTCTTCTCCCAACTAACAAAGAGATCTTGACGGAATTTATATGCGTCTAAAGTTTCGTTTCTGAAAAATAGCAAACAGGAAAGGAAAAATAGCAAGCAAATAATAATTATATGAATTTAGATTTATGCGAAGGATACAATCTTTATGAAATCTTTAATAAAAGAATCCTTTGATTTTTCTCTTCACGAATGATCTTGATTTGATGGAACACTTGTGGTTCACGAATGATCTTGATTTGATGGAATACTTGCGGCTCAATACTTGGAGCGAAACTTCTTTGTATGTGGTATGACTCAACATTTGGAGTGAAACTTTTTGTATGCGGTAGACTTGCAGATCTACACTGAAGAGCAACTATGTATTTTTGTATGTATGTATTTGTGTGTCTTTTGGTCAGAAGAAGAACTTTTTATATAGGCTTAATTTAGGGCTTTAGGGGTATTTTGGTTTGAGCAATTTTTTATCCCTTGGCCAGAATAACATGAGTTGGATTCATCTTGTCAACTTAATGGATTGACCCAAGTGATTTGGACTTGATTTAAGTCATACAATTTTGACATAGATATTAATCCGACTTTATCAACCAGTAATTTGACTTGGTCAACTTATGATGATTTAATAAAATTTCACTACCTACAGAATTGTCACATATGAAATTGAGCACAATTTTGCAAAGAAATAGCCCACTTGTTTCTCGAGAAAAGATGGGAAACATGCTCAATATCATTTGACCCAGCCCCTTGTTTGAAGAAACCTTTTTTTTTTTTAAAAAAAAAAACTAGGAATTAATATTTAAAAAAATAGTGCAACGTTTAGATAAGCATCCAAGATTTTCTCCCCATTCCCTGATTTTCTTTAGTTCTTTTACATTTTGCTTCTTACTCAGATTGATTACATATTCTTTCTCATCACAAAATGTTGTTTTAATCAAACTAAAACTCACTCTCCCCATTTTGTTTGATTGTTCGATTATGGATACAAATAGTTTTTCAATTCTAATTCAACACAAAAGACGATGGAATGCAACATGTATGTTTTTTATGATCGTTATATTGTAATCTATATTAGGTTGGTATATATTTTTGTTTTAAAGACAAAATTAGGTGTTTAGTAGTTGAATTTACTTCAAATCTTGTTATATTGGGATGAGTATGATTGGTGCATTAAGGTCCTTCCTTTAAAAATTACTTTTATGGATTCAGTTGTATAACTAAATACAAAATCTGCGATTATTTTTTTGGTATTTGATGTTGTTTAATATATAGGTTTTTTTGGTTGCTTATAAAAAGCAATGTTCGAGATTCTATTTTGGTAAGTGAGTTTGTAAAAGTTATGGTCTAATTGATAGTTTAGTTGGTGTTTTATCATTTGGTGTAGTTGGTATTGTATATTGTTTTATAATAAGCACCAAAATTCGTTGATTTTTTTGGTATAATGTTATAGTTTAGTTAGTATATAAATCATAACTTTCGTGATAATTTTTAGGTACATCGACTCGTATGGTTGATAGTGTGTTTTGGTTTGTCTATAGACAACAAACTTGCTATATTTTTTTAATGAATTATTTGGTGGAAATGATGGTCTATTTTAATTTGTTCCTAAACTTTAAATTTCATTAATAATTTTTTTGTAGAATAATAGGTGTAGTTGAGAGTACGGAGTCTAAAGGGTATAAAATATTAACAAAAATTCTAAAACGGTATATTAAATTTTATATTAACCAAAACGGTAAAATCGTTGAAACAAACGATTTCCTCCACCGGAAAAAGCAAAATCGCTGGAACTGCAGCGATTTTGCAAAATGTGATTTTTTCTTAATCGCTTCCTAGGCAGTGATTGTAAAAAATATTTTTTTAAAAAAAATGGAAATCGCTGCCTAGGTAGCGATTAGATTTTTTTTTTTTAAAAATCACATTTTGCAAAACCGCTGCTGTTCTAGCGATTTTGCTTTTTCCGGTGGAGGAAATCGCTGTTGTTTAGCGATTTTGCCGTTTTAGTTAATATAAAATTTTATATACCATTTTGGAATTTTTTAAAATATTTTATACACTTTAAGCTTCGGACTCGTGTAATTGATATTATATTTAGTCTAGATGATTTGGTGTAATTGATAGTATATATTATTTTTTTTAATAAACATCATAATTCGTGAATATTAGGTCTTAAACACCAACTTACGTGATAAATTTTGGGTTCATATATTAGTGTGGTTGATGGTGTGCTTTGGGCAGTTTACAGACAACAATTTGAATAATTATTAAAAGATACTTATTGTTTTGTGTTGGTATACTCTATACCCAAACAATAAAAGAATTAGAAAACTAACTTTTGTTCATAAACCATTTAAAATACCCACAAGAAAAACATTATATATATTATTCTGTGTAATTTGTTTACGATGAAAATATCATTCTGATATATGTAATTCTTATTTAATAATTTCACTAATTATCTTTTAATCTAATAGATAAGAAAGTGAATTGTATATTAAAAGAGTGACATATGATGCGAAAATCAAATATAAAGGATTAATTACTATTATAGCATCACAATTGGTATTCTTGATCAGTTTTATTGTTTATATTATGTTTGATATAACTAACAGTTTTATCATCAAAATATTGTGTTTTATTGTGGTGGTAAACTATTTTTTTGTTATGTTACTTAGTTGTTTTTTAGTTGGTATTGTATATTATGTTTATAATAAGCACCGTTGATTTTTTTTTTTTTTTTTGTGTAATTGTTATATTTTAGTTCGTATAGAAATCATAACTTTCGTGATAATTTTTGGATACATCAACTGGTATGGGTGATAGTGTGTTTTTGGTTGTTTATAGGCAACAAACTTGCTGATATTTTTTGATGAATTATTTGGTGAAAATGATTATCTATTTTTATTTGTATGTAAACTTTAAATTCCGTTAATACTTCTTTGTAGAATATTAGATGTAATTGATAGTATATTTGGTGTAATTCATAGTGTATATATTTTTTTAATAAACATCATAATTTGTGAATTTTAGGTCTTATATAAACATCAACTTTCGTGATAAATTTTGGGTACATATAATAGTGTAGTTATTGTTTATTCTGTATTCCTAAGATATTTAGAACAAAACTTTGAATAACTTAGTAAGAAACAACAAAGCTTAAAGAGTATTTCAAAACTAGAAAATTTAAACTAGTAGAGAAAATAGAATCAGAAACAAATTAGAAACGATATTACAAAATATGTTTCTTAAAGAAGAAAATCGAGCCCACTAAATGCACAATGTCTGCTTAAAGAAAATCGAGCCCACTAAATGCACAATGTCTGCTTAAATGCACAATGTCTGCTTAATGGAATATACTCTCTCAGGATAGAACGATCTTACTCACCGGTGTATCAGTACCTAAAATCACGGTGTTAGCGAACCACTCAGCGGTAGTAAAATACACTTGGAATACTAGATTTAATAGTAGTAAAATAAGTCCAAAAAAATTGATCCAATCATAAAATGAGTAAGGCACAATAAGAATCATTTCACACTACCCTTTCTTTTCAATAAATTGAGGGATTTCCTCTCATTTTAAGATTAAACCAAATTTTTTTTGGACTTTTTTTACTACTACTAAATATAGTACTCCAAGTGCACTTTATTACTATTTAGTGGTTCGCCGACACCGTGGTTTTAGGTAGTAAAATTGTTCTATCCAGAGAGGATATATTCCATTAACCTCGGGTACTTGAGGGGAATAATTTCCTAAAGGAGACACTGTACATTCAATGAGCTCGATTTTCTTCTTTAAGAAAAATATTTTGTATATTGTTTTTAAAATATGTTTCTAATTTATCTTTTCTACTAGTTTTAATTTTCTAATTTTGAAAATACTTTTTAAACTTTGTTGTATCTTATCAAGTTATTCAAAGTTTTGTTCTAAGTATCTTAATAATACAAGATGAATAACAATCTGAAAAAAATTATTATATCGTTAGTATTTCTTGTATTCTACTGTTTGAGAGAAACACATCATGGAAGTAGAAGATTAATGCATTACCTTTTCAGAATTTGGTGTTTTGTTTAGTAAGGTTGAAGTGAGAATGTACTAGAAGAACTTAGGAGTGAGCATTCGATTTTTCGGTTCGGTTCGGGTTTTTTTTCGGGTTTTTCGGTTTTTGGTTTTTGTAAATTGCGTACCGAATACCGAACCGAAATATTTCGGTTCGGTTCGGTTTTTGTTAATTCGGTTCGGTTTTTAAAAATTCGGTTCGGTTTTTTAATTCGGTTTTTAATGAGCCTGTTTAGTGGGCTTTTTAAAATTTTAAACTTTACAATTTTTTCAATTTTTTGTTTCATTTTTTAACTTAATGGGCTAAAAGTAAAAAGTAAAAATAGACAATAAAACAAATAATGTATTTTGAACTTCTTGTCTTCTTCCACGAGATTACTTTCAACAATAACAAACAAAATTACAAAATCAGAAAGAAAAAAAATGAAAAAATCAAGAAAAAAAAATTAAAAAACCTAAAAACATACCTGCACGCCGGCGGCTGACTGCTGCACGTCCGGCGGCTGGCTGCTGCTGAGTGCTGTCGCGGCTGGCGGCTGGCTGCTGCAGTCGCGGCTGGCGGCTGGTTGCTGCTGTGCTGCTGGCGGGCGGCGGCTGGTTGCTGCTGTGCTGCTGGCTGCTACTTCCCTTGTTGTGGACGGCGGCTGGCGCCTGGCGGTGCTGCTGAAGACAAGAGTGGTTGGAGCTGAAGAGTGGTTGGAGTAGAAGAGGAAGAGGAGAAAATAAGAGGAAGAAGATGAGGAGTGAATTGAAAGGAGAATCTGGTAGAAAGAGAAAGAGTCAAAGTAGGATTAGGGTTTTTACTTTTTTTAAAAAAAATTATTTAATATTAATAATTATTAATTAATATAATATAATTTATAAAATATTAAATTATAGCATAATATTTCGGTTTAAACCGAAATATCGAATTTTAAATAATATACACCGAAAACCGAACCGAAATACCAAAAAATACAAAAATTAAAACCGAATACCGAACCGAAAACCGAAATACCGAAACCGAAATTCTAAAAAAATTCGGTTCGGTTCGGTGTTTCGGTTTTTCGGTGTTTATGCCCACCCCTAGAAGAACTGATGGTATTTCGCTTAAAGATTACACCAGGTAACCTTCTTATTAATTTTCTAAGGAGGAAAATAGTTTCTAAAAGTTAACAGTTTTAATATTTATCATGTATGTTTTTGAAAAAAGATCTGCAAGGCATATGATTTTTGAATGAATTTTCCTTGGCAAAAAGTGTTGCTTTTAAAATTCTTTAGTTTGCAGAATGAGAGATGCACATTTTTGTTTGATAAAATAATATGTCAAAATGTTATAGTTGGAAGACTATTTGAAAAGAAAAACATATCTATGTTATAATCTAAGAAAATGTTTAATTCTGTAGGGAGACTCAATAACTTTTGTAGTTTTGTACTCCATGTGAAATTTGATTGTGTCTAATTTTTTTAGACTAATAATTTTTGTAGTTATCTACTCGGGATAAATTAGACTATGCAATTGATTTGAAGAATATGAAAACTTCACCTAATAAGTTAGTGTTGTACTTTTGATTTCTACAAACTTCATTGTCAAATAGAAATAAATTGTACAATTTCATTTGCCTTTATTATTTTTTAATATTAAGTGGTATTTTTCTAACTGTGATAGAAAAAAATTATCAGTGACTTAATGTGCATAATTTTGTGTCTGCAATAGGTGCCTCTATAGAAAGAATTTTGACACTATATAAAGATTGTCAAAGAGAATTGAAACATTATAATTTTTTCATAGAATAATATTTTCAAAAGAGGTTCATGCTGCCAATGACATTTGATAGTTTGGTAAAATATGTGGAAAAATTATTTTCAACTACTTGATTTTTTTTTGAGATCATATTTAAAATTTGGGGATTCTTTTCTTATGCGAAAGATAAAATTTAATTTAGTGTCTAATTTAAATTTGGAGTACAAGATATGAATTTCAATGATATTTTGTATTATGTTATACCCACAAAATTCTTGGAGTACATTTGATATTGTAGTTTTTGAGTTTCTCTTTTACTAATATATGGTAGGACTAGTATGAAACTACCAAATTATGTGTACACTTGTTAAAAATGATTGAGTTCTTTATGAAAAGTGTAACTTAAAATATTGTGGTTTTTCATGAAAAGATATGTCTATTAAATATAACTATTTGTATAGATATGAATATTGGTGAATAGTCATTTATCATGTTATGTAAAAGAAGCATTTGAATTATATTGGCTTTACTGGACCCAGTGAAACTTTGTTCATGGATAGTTTCATAGCAATCAAATTGAAAGTTATGAAAAGGTCCTTCCAAAAAAGACAATTGACAAGGTGATGACTCTAAACAATGTTTGTATCACACAAAATTATAAGAAATAGGAAGAAATATTTTTTAGATAAAGTTAACTCGCGAAGAGCTTTTCAAACTCAATATTTTATTTGTTCTTACTTGTTTGAGTCAAACTGTTTGTGAAATGAACATTTGAGACATGTCAATTACAAAATCTTGTAAGAAAAATTTATTAACTTAGAAGATTTTTTCTAACTTTAGGTGCAATTGGAATTTAAGTATGCTGAGCATTCTTATAAATTTGTTGAAAGGAATTCAAATCCCTTAGAGTATAGTTACACTAACATTTGTGATATGAAGTCAACATCATCTCGTGGTGGAAAAAAGTATCTCATACCTTTTATGACAATTACATTTTATACAATTATTTCTATCGCTGAATGGTAAGGATGAAGCAATTGAAACACCTAGACAATATAAAGTTGAAGTTGAAATAAGAAGGGAAAAAGATAAGAAGTGATAGGAATGGAGAGTATAAAACTGTTTCCCTATTCACCTCAATCTAATGGAAAACTGATTGTTGAAAGAAATGATGGCTACATACTTATATGTTAAGCTTTATTATGAAACGCGTAGAGAAGTTATCCTTACTGCAAAACGGGAACAACAAAAAATTTTCTTTTCAGAAAGAAAATAGTTTTGTTTGTTCAGGACACAGTCTATTCCATATGATAAATGAAAAGAGAGAAAATCCAACTTGAAATACTTCAAAGTATAGGTATATCTAGTCAAAGTCCAAGTTCTTATTCCTAAAAGAATTAAAATAGGACCTAAGAACTGTGGGCTGTAAAACTAGACTTGAGTAGTCTAGTTAAAGGTCTACAGACCTCGGAAAGAGCAAAAGGAGAATGTACTTAATAAAGAGATTTAGACTCGTATGGACATCTACTACCTTCGGATCTGATTTTATAACTTTCCTATGTCTTATGTGGACTCATTCTTTTGAAAAGATGGTATTAATAGTGAGATTGGTTCAATTTTGAGCAATCCTATTGAAAGTTGGTTGATCTTTTTCCAGGAAATATACCTTTGGATTCAAAATGAATCTTCAAAAGGAAAATGAAAGTTGATGGAACTTTTGACAAATATAAAGCAAGACTTTTTTGTCAAAGCCTTTAGAGAAAAACAAGATCTTGATCTTGTCGTCACATATTCATCATTAACTAAAATTCCATTCATTCAGATGTTACGTTAATATTATTAGGTACTGTATATGACCTCCAAGTTCATCAAACAGATGTGAAATTAAGAATTGGAGAAGATATTTACATGGAACAATCCGAAGGTTTGTGGTTCCTGGTAAAGAAAAGAAAGTAAGAGAACTTATTAAATCACTTGATGGACTAAAACAAGCACCCAAACAATGACATAATAAATTTTACCAAACCATGTTGGCAAAAGAATTTAAGAATGATGGAAGTGATAAATGTGTTTACATTAAAATCACAAGGTCAATGTTTGTTTGTATATTGATGACATTTGATCATGAGTTGAGACACTGACAACGTAAATATTACTAAATGTATGCTAGAAAGCAAGTTTGATATGAAATATCATAGAGTTGTTGATGCAATCATAGGTATAAGAATCTTTAGAAATCCATAATGTTTAGCATTGTCACAACCTCATTTCATTAAAAAGACACTTGATTAGTTCAAATATTTGGATTTCAATATTGTCAAGACTCCAATACATGTGAACTTTGCATTTCAAAAGATTGAAGGCGAAAGTGACTCACAATTGAATTGTGATAGAGTATTTGAAAATATGATATATATATATATATATATATATATATATATATATATATATATATATATATATATATATATATATATATATATATATATATCACGAAGTGTGCACGATCAAATATAATATGTGTTATTGATGAACTGGGTTGGTTCACAAGTGACCCCAATCGAGCTTATTATATGACAATGAAAAGAGTTTGGGGTATTTAAAACATACTCAAAATTATGTCGTGCATTTAACGATATCCAACAATATTGAAAGGTATTTCATGATGCGAATTAGATAACCAGGATCAAATGAAGTAAAATCTACGAATGGATATGCATTTACTCTTTGATGGAGGAACAATCTCTTAGAGATCTTCTAAAAAGACATGTATCACTAGCTCTACAATGATCTGTGAACTAGGTGCTCTAGATAAGAATGGTGAATAAGTTGAAAGACTCCGGAATTTCTCGATAGGTATTGTTTACTGCCCCAAACCTTTAGCATCAATATACATACACTTTTATAGTCAAGATATAATTTAGTAGGGCATGGAGCATGATGTATAATGGAAAGTCTCGTCCTATAAGACATAGACATAATACCATTAGAAAACTACTCTCTAGTGAAATTATCACAATTGACTATGTAAAGTCGAAGGATAATGAGTTGGATCCACCTTAAAAAAGGTCTAACTAGAGATAAATTTAAAATATAATCTAAGGGAGTGAGTTTACGACTTAGAACAAGTCATCATGACGGTAACTCTACCAGCATACTAGGGATCCAAAAGCTAGGTTCAAGGATAAAAATAAAGTTGTGATTGATGGTTCAACGTTCTCAACTAAATCAATTCATTCTCATGATGTAGACAATGATTAGGAACAAGTATACAACATTAAAGCTTGTGAATGAGTTAATAAAATTTGAAGTTTTTAATAATTTGCCAAGTTTGGCAGATTTGACCAAATAGTGTATCTACGTGATAACACGATTAGAAATCACATACATGAGTGTGAAGTGTAATCCACTTCAAAGAAGATAGCTGTCAAAGTCCATCTCTCTATACACTTGTGAAACTAGGATGTGTTCATGGCTGAAACGAACACAACCATAAGAACCATAAATGGTATAGGGTTGATTATGTAACATATAGTTGTCTAGCTATACACATAATCTTGATGATTCAAAAATATCAAATCTACCAACTGACTGAGTATATCCGACATATGTTCATTATAGAAAGTTCAAAGGGAAACCTACTTATTCAAATGTAATTAATTTTTGCTTGTAAATCCATTTCTTTGTGTTGGAGTCATTTCCTATTCATATGGGGGATCGTTGGGTTTTAAAAGGTGTGAATGGAAAATGGAGAGTTGCGATTTTTATGAAGAGTTGCGACTTGTATGAAAAATTGTGATTTTTATGAAAAATTTTGACTTTTATGAAAAGTTGTAAATTTTATGAAATATTGTGACATTTCCAAAAGATTGTGGATTTTCCAAAGTTGTGACATTTCCAATAAGGCAAAATAAGAACCCTTTTTCAAACTATCCTTTGTTTTATATAAATATAGGGATTTTCTCTTATATTCAGAGAATCAATTTTATGGACTTCTTCTTCTGCTATTACTAAATCTAGAATTCTAAGTGTACTTTACTGCCGTTGAATAGTTCGCTAACACGGTAATTTTAGGTATCAATACATCGATGAGTAAGATCGTTCTATCATGAAAGGATATATTCCATTAACCTCGGATGCTTGAGGGGAATAATTTCCTTAAAATTGTTGTTCATCCTGATGCTTGAGGGGATTAATTTCCTTAAAATTGTTGTTTTTCTTGTATTGACCATGTGTTTTGGGCAGTTTATAAACAAAAATGTGAATAATTATTAAAAAAATACTTGTTGTTTTTTGTTGGTATACTCTATACCCAAACAATAAAACTAGAAAACTAATTTTGTTCATAAACCATTGTGAATACCAACAATAAAAGTATTCTATATACCAATTTTTCAAATGAAAATATCATTCTTATATATGTAATTCTTATTTAAAAATTTGGCTAATTATTTTTCAATCTAACAGGCAAGAACGTGGATTGCAATATTAATGGTATATGATTTGAACACCAAATATAAAGACTTAATTACTACTATAGCATCATAAATGAGTGTGGACACCACCATTTTCCATTTAGAACTCAAGTATGTTGTATGTGTTCTATCTCCAGCAATGAAAGTGAATCAAATGGGAAAGGTGATCAATTAAATTGTATGGGGGAGGATTAAAAAGGAGTATGTTCCTTTAGACAAATTTTTTTATGAATATGTTGTTGGATTTTGTTCTGGAAAAAAATGTTTTTGTTATACTTTTTGATATCAGTTTTATTGGTATCCTCCATCTGTTTTATTCTTATATTTTATTTGTTATACCTGACAGTCTTTATCGTCAATATGTTGTGTTGTATTGTGTCGGTAAACTATCTTTTTGTTATGTTACATAGTTATTATTTAGATGGATTCAATATATAAATTTGGTATATATTCTCAACTATTGTGTTATATTTTGTGCTTTTGTTATCAGATGCTCATAAATATATTGTCATAATGTTGTTTTTATTATGATAGTAAACTAGCTTTTTGTTAAGTTTATTATTGTGTAGAAGAAATATTACGAAATTTAATCAGTTTTGGTGCTTATATCATGTTCAGTTTACTCATTTACTTTTAATTGTTTACGTATATGTTGTCAAAATGTTGTGTTTCATTGTGGTGTCATACTACACTTTGTAAGGTTAGTAGTGATTTTACAGATTCACTTACTGAGGTTGGTATATAACACCAACAATTCACTCATTATATACCACCAATTATTACAAACATTTGTGAATATTACACCAAAAAGTTGAAATATTGTGTTTCATTGTGGTGTTTATACTATCTTTTTAAGGTTATTTAGTTACTTTTAAGTTTTACTGTGTGATACTGTTTATAATACACAATAATCCTGCCATTACATACGCCAATTAATATAATTCATGGTATGAAGGGGCCGCTCAATGTGATTGGGGGTATAAAATAAAATTTTAATTCGAGGCCTAAAATATAAATAAATTTCATATACATATTTATTCAAAATTTATTTTTCTTACATTATTTAGATGTAGGTTATTAGCATTATAATGTTATTTTTTTCAGATATTAGTTTTAGATAAGATTTTATTAATTCAACAATGAAAAACATATTTTCAGTGATGCAATTCATATATGAACTGTTAACGTAATTATATAAGTAATAAGTTGACACATATTGAATAAGGATAAGTGCTAGAACCTAGAATTTGACGTAAGAAGTTGATGACTCGGTATATCACATTTTAATATGCTTGTAGTAATGTTTGAAACTAAAATTTACAAAGAAATAGAAAAGAATTTGTAATTCACTTTCTTCAACTCTTTTCACTATTAATTTTTATTTTTAACAAAGTACAAAAGATAGTGCAGTGGGTAAAATAATATATTTTTAAAAAAAAAATATTTTTTTTTATCATAAATAATTAATTTTTTCTATAGAAATTGTAACACATAATTTATTCTTGATAAAAATTTTGGGGCCTAAGGCAAAAGCCTTATTTTTCAAAGCAAAAAGTCGGCCCTGATGATATTATCACAAAGATATCAACAATGTATTATCAAATTAATATGAATTCATGGTATAATACCAATGTATTATATAACACCAATTAATATGGATTCGTAGTATTTTCACCAATATATTTATCAAACTAAAATGCAATTACCAACCTTACAAATATTTCTCTTTTAGATACATAGATTAACTCAGAAAGGGAGAGAGATTAAAAAAAAAAGAATGAATAAGAAGAAAACGTGTTACTAGTAAACTTTAATTGAAATGCTAGAAGGTAAGGAAAAAGTAAAACCATATTTATTCATTTAATACAATGATTATCATCCCCCGTAAAATAGGTACGAAATCCCAAAAGATGATATACTAAAATCGAAAATAAATAAATAATTAAAATTGAAAATAATTTAATTTGCTATATTTGTAATTTAAAAATTTCATTTATAATTAAAAGAAGTAATTGTATATATTGTTAATTAACGTATCAAATAGTATACTTTTGTAATTTTTATGCGAAAAAGGTAGAAGTACCCCTCTGTTAGATTCGTAGACTATGTGAACTAACCACGTGCATGCATGTCAAGGATTTGGAGATTGGTCTTGGCATGTATGTGGGCTAAACAATGCAGAAAAGGTTCAATGTTATTGGGTGTTGGCAAGACAGCTTGGACGTGCAAGAATTACGTGTGAGCATACGTCATCAGCAAGACAAGGCAGTGTGTTGGCTTGACACGGAAAGACTGTGGGACTTGAAGATGTCAAGGCGAAGGAATTTACATGGATTGCTGAAATAAAACTAAGTGTTGGAAGACAGCTGAAATATTCAAAGTGTTGGAAGTAGGCTGAAATATTTAACTGTTGGAATGTAGGCTGAAATATTCTAAGTGTTAGAATATTGATTAGTTCAGTTAGGATATAATTGAATTTGAATTATATTTGATGTGTTAAAAATATAGCTGTTGGAAACTTAGTTTAAATCCTTTAGTGACAAGTGTTTGACAAATGTCATTTGTAATTGCCGCGTGTAACTGCCTTGTGCAGAAATTTTATATAGGTGGAAATTTTGTCTAATGCATGGAAGATTGTTTCCGTCCTTAGAAAAATTCTTGAAGCCTTTTCCTTTGTTGATTTGATATTAATAAAAGGTTGGGAAGAGTTTCGTACGTTGGTTGTGTTGTTACTTTGTTTATTGCCTAAGAAAAAGTAAGTTAAGTATTTCTATACTTAGCCAAATATTCATGAGAGTGTAAGAATGAAGTTTGTAAAAGTTGTAGACTTCTTGGAAGTGGTGTTAGATAAAAAAAAAATTGAACCTGTTTCAATTGATATCAGAGCGAGGTAAAACGATGGTGATGAACACAAAACTTTGGGAAATAGTGCGCAAGGTTGAAGCCTTCGTTGGGAACAGTGATGAAATAATGGATGACCCAACGTTGGTGGATCTTCTGACGCATATTATAAACTTGAGACTGGACGCTGACAAAGTTCAAGGGAAAGTTGGTGAGTTTCACAAAGATGTTGACGAACACATGGCTGAAATCTTGAATTTTCGTGAGGCTATGAAGGTACAATTAAAGGGACTGTAGAAGAATAATGAAAATCTTTGCGCAGAGATCATTGTATTGTGTTGGACCGTGGCAGCATTATGTTCAACTCGTGGGAAATCGTCTAAGGTTAAAATTTCAGAACCTAAAGCCTTTTGTGGCGCAAGAAGTGCTAAAGAATTGGAAAATTTCATCTGAGATATGAAATAGTATTTTATTACTGCAAGGGTGCCTGAGACGAACAAGTTGAACATTACTACAATGTATTTAACGGGTGATACTAAACATTGCTGGAGGACTTGAAATGCAGATGATTTAAATGTTGGACTATCCAAAATTAATACATGGGATAAGTTAGTGAAAGAATCTTCCTAGTAACGCCTCTTGGCTTAAAAGAGACAAGATGAAGAGACTGAGGTAGGCGGGTTCGGTGCGACATTATATTAAGGAATTTACCTCTGTGATGTTAGACATTCAAAACATGCCTGATGAGGATATATTACATAACTTCAGTTTGGGTATGCAAGGTTGGGCCCAAAACGAACTTCAGAGGCAGAATGTCAAGAATTTGCTAGGGGCAATTGCTGCTACTGATTCATTAGTAGATTTCTGGATGACTCGAACTACTTCTGAAGTGCCTTTTACATCGAAATCCAAGAAAATGGGTGAGAAGAAAGGGGACTAGAAAAGGTAGAATCGTAATGTCTATGCTAATGATAAGAGGAATGCACCATTAAAGTTAGGAAATAAAGAAAACAAGACAAAGAACAAGGATGAAAATTCGAAAGGCTGTTGGACTTGTGGTGGTTCATATTTCTGCTAAGTCTTGTCCAAATAAAGAAAGAGTGAATGCTTTGCTTGCTGGAAAGTTGAATCAGGATGAAGAAAGAGAGGAAGTCGTGGCTGCTATGACAAATTCGTTAGGTTTTATCACATCTCCAGCTACCCTCGAGATGTGGACACGGAATCTAGGACCACAAGTGATCCCAAGCTAACCCAACGCCCGAGTCAAAATTTTCAATAAGGGGGTTCAAAATTCGTAGAAATAGACACATAGAGTAGCCGAAGGGGGTTCGACATATACTATATATACATAACCCTACTGGCATGATCATGAGCATACTAAAGATAATAAACTGATGCGGAAGCTAAATCATAATTAAAATGAAAAGATGCGGAAATACCCAAATACCATAACTGAGATATTTGAAATTGATGAGTTTAATACAAAGAACATATTAACTCAATATTAAGTTGAAACTAACTATCTCTGAAATATGCCTCTAACTGAATAGAAATGCTGGGACATACCCCAACAAAGTCTAGCAAAAACTGAAACTAAAGGACTAAATATTGAAAAGAAACTCACGACTATTGTCCTCGGAGGATGAGTACTCACCACTAATTCTGCTGAATTGGAGATCGAGAATCGATCTAAGCGTGCCTAAACCTATATCACGAGAAGATGTAGCTCACGCATGTGGCAGTACTTGAAAGGTATTGAGCATGTAAGATAGAGTAAAGCTGAAATAATACATAATTGAACAAGCATAAAAGCAAGCATAATATTCTGAACATGATATACTGAATTCTGAGCTAACGGGATGCAATGGCCAAATTTATAACATGCTGAGACTGAATACTAACTGAACTGTAAATATGGTCAATGTAATAGAGTCTGACTGAAATATGGGAGCTATTAACAATCGATAATAAAATCACATGAGCTAAATGAGGAGTCCGATGTATACGCCCCATCGAGAGGACCCAATATACCCTGCCAAAGGTATAAAGGCATGCTGACGTGATCACTAAACTGATGCCCACAGAGTGGACTTACAACCTACTTAGCTAGTAGTTCTGGGACTATTTGGGTACGTTGAACCGTAGTCCAACTCAGTATTATGTTACTCTCAATAAATTAAGTGATTAACATATTATGACTGAATTTCTGTAAATACTGGATAGCACAAAACTGAACATGCAAATTGAGAATGCAAGACTTAATATGATAATGATGCATTAATAACTGATACATGTATATTTGAAGTAAGTGAAATATCTAACCTAGCATGCGCATATCAAGAACTAAAAAAAATACATAGCGAGAGTTCTGAAATTCATTCAATAAACTGAGTAATAACATGGTAATCTAATTTGGAACACTTAACTAACTAATTCATGGTAATTTTTTGAAGTTCTAGAAACCCTAAGTCTAATCATGATAAGGGAATCAAGAATCTGACTGATATCTTGGACCCAATGGGTGAAAGTAACTCACTAGTGAAATCCAACATACCTGGTGATGAAATTCACGAAAAAATTTTTAGGGATGAAACTGATAGAACGTTGTTGCGTTTTTGAACTATGGTCCTTGACCTTTTTCTCCTCTCATGCTTTTTATTTTTTAAGTTTTGATAAATGATTTGACTTGAGTAAGTTTTTAGTCTTGAACTGAGTAAAATCTCATGATTTAGGATTTCGATGTGTCTTAAGGGTTAAACGAACTAGAAAAAGATCAAAAGACCCATGGAATAATTGTTGTCGGAGCAAGTGACGACCTGAATTGACGGGCCATCGTTCAATTTATGTTCCGTCGTTTGGGTCCGTCATTTGAGTCTGTTCAACATGTCTTCACTAAAATTGGCATAACTTTTTACTCGGAGGTCGGTTTTTAGCAACTTGCCGATGTTGCAAAGATATTTAATTATCTATCATATCATAGGTCATAGGACATCTTATTTATTTTGTGCTAAAAGTTATGACCATTTGAAGTTGACCCAATCAGTAATTTCCCTTAACTAACAGCTAACTTCACCTACGGTCAGACCTACGGACCTTAGATTGAATGACGACTTGTGTTGGTCATTCGTAGTTCATGTCAGAGGTTGGGTAACATGAATCTTAATCCATGGACACAGACCACATATCGTGGTCTGACTTACAGACCGTAGGTCTGTTTGTGGGTCGAGACTTAGTCTATTTTCTGAGATGAATTTTGAGAGAGGTTGTAGATGTCAACTACGGACCTACAGTACGGGTCGTAGATCAAACTACGATTCGTAGATGGTGGCCGTAGATTGCACCTACATTTTCTGAAAAACTAATTTCTGGTCTGTTTTGGATACGAGGTGTTACAAGTTTGTCTATCAATCATATCATGTTGGTTAATAATGTTGAGTGGACGTCTAAGACTTCAAATCCACATGCTTCATTGATTCATATGGAAATGAAAATAAAAGAAAACTCGTGATGGCTATGGTTGATACGGGGGCTACTCATACATTTATTGATGTTAGTAGTGCTGAAAAATTAGGGCTTAAGTTGACTAAAAGTCCTTTTGACGTCAAAACAGTGACTGCTAAGGCACAAGACATTGTGGGTATGGATTATGCGGTGTCTATGTCGACTGGGAATTGGGTGGAAAAACATAATTTGATCGTGATGCCACTAGGAGATTTTGAGATGATGCTTGGTATTGTTTTTCTGAGAAAATTCTAGTATGTTCCTTTTTTCGCATTTAGATGAGATCATGATTATGAGTGAAAGCAATGCTGGATTTGCGAAAGGTGTTCATCCGTTTGGAAAAGTCAGTAATGTTGCAAAGAAGAACGATAGAAGAATGATGTTGTCTGCTATGTCGATTGACAAAGGGCTGAAGAAGGGTAATGAAACTATACTTGTTGCCTTAGTCGAATTGAAGCCTAATAGCTGTTGGAAACTTAGTTTAAATCCTATAGTGACAAGTGTTGAACATATTTCATTTGTAACTGTCACATGTAACTTCCTTGTGCAGAAATTTTATATAGGTGGAAATTTCGTCTAAGGCATGGAAGATTGTTTCTGGCCTTAGACAAATTCGTGAAGCCTTTTCCTTTGTTGATTTGATATTAATAAAGGGTTGGGAAGAGTTCCCTTACGTTGGTTGTATTGTTACTTTGTTTATTGCCTAAGAAAAACTAAATTAAGTATTTCCATACTTAGCCAAATTCGTGAGAGTGTAAGGCTAAAGTATGCAAAAGTTGTAGACTGCGTGGGAGTGGTGTTAGATAAAAAAATCGATCCTCTTTCACCCTCCTAGACTATGACCCAAATCTCAGAGAAATACCTTAACTAAACCAAAATCCTATTACCACTTGAACTCTTTTTTTTTTGTCACTTTTTGGCTTGCGTGACATCCGAATATCTCTCATGCGCCTCAACTGCGTGGAATCACAAAATATGTCACATAAGTCAAAAAATATACAAAATTACAAAAAATGTATTCAGGGGATACTTGCGTCTTTTCTCTAATTTTCACACGTACAATTAGTTGATTTGCACATTTTAGTTAGTCCAATACTACTAAGCATTATGTTGAAATTTCTAAGGATGCACTTCCAAGACGGAGGATCAGATTATATATATATATATGAAGTTATTTGTCCTTTTTTTCCATGTAGTTTATTTGGAAATTCTATATTTGATAATATTTTTTATTATGATCGTATTGGATGAGATATGTGATGTGTTAAAGCTCTAATTTCTTTTGTTGGAATATGGTTAAAGTTCACTTTCGATTCTAGAAAATGTAAACTAAAGTAGTTTAGAATTTTATCAAGAAAAAGAACAAATATGATTTTTTTTTCAATAAATATCTTAAATTTTGAAAAGTTCACTTATTGAATCGTAATCTTTTTTAAAAATAGCATAATCCAACTTGTAACTAAAATTGTTTTTATTGATTTTTGATAAAATTTCAAACTTCACCGCCGCAGTAGAAAGCACCGCCATAGAAAGCTTTCCCGCTCTTTCTATATTAGAGTTGGAGGTTAATGCAATAGCATAGTGAGGCTGCAGCAACCTTTACACTTTCCTGGTACCGAACATATTCAAATGCTATCATCAATTACTACAAGTTGTTTGGCTCGTAAGCATACAGTCATTGGAGGGATCATTCTAATTCATCACTATCATCAACACTTAAACTCAACTCAACATTATGCTTCTCTTCTCCAATCTTGCATTGCTCGAAAAGCAGTTCAGCCTGGAAAGCAGCTCCATGCGCATCTATGCCTCACGGGTTTAGGCTACAATATCAATTTAGCAACAAAGCTTGTTAATCTTTATTGTGTTTGTGACAAATTGCCGAATGCCCATCACCTGTTTGATAGAATTCCTAAAGGAAATATTTTTCTTTGGAATGTTTTGATTCGTGGGTATGCTTGGAATGGACCATATGAGGCTGCAATTTCTCTGTATTATCAAATGATTGATTATGGTCATGTGCCTGATAATTTTACTTTTCCGTTTGTACTTAAAGCGTGTTCGGCCTTGTCTGCGATTGAAGTGGGGAAGGATATACATGAATATGCAAAGAGAACGAAGTGGGATAAGGATGTTTTTGTGAGTGCTGCTCTTATTGACATGTATGCTAAATGTGGTTGTGTTGGTAGGTCGAGGGAGGTGTTTGAGAATGTCGTTGAGAGGGATGTAGTTGTTTGGAATTCAATGCTTGCTGCTTACTCACAAAATGGTCACCCTGAGGATTGTTTGGCTTTATGTGGTGAAATGGCGTGCGGAGGTATTAGACCCACGGAGGCGACCTTGGTGACTGCGATTTCTGCTTCTGCTGATGTTGCAGCTCTTCGACAGGGGAGGGAGCTTCATGGGTATAGTTGGAGACAGGGTTTTGACTCTCTTGACAAAGTGAAGACAGCACTTGTGGATATGTATGCCAAGAGTGGGTCTGTGAAGGTTGCTAGGATCTTGTTCGAAGGACTCGAGGAGAAAAGAGTAGTTTCTTGGAATGCTATGATCACTGGATATGCAATGCATGGTCATGCTAATGCAGCACTTTGCCTGTTTAATGAGATGGTTGGCAAAGCTAAGCCGGATCATATAACTTTTGTAGGTGTTTTATCAGCTTGTAGTCATGGAGGTCTGTTGAGTGAAGGGAGGATGTATTTTGATTCAATGGCAAAAGATTATGGAATTGAACCAACTATTCAGCACACTACATGCATGGTTGATCTCCTAGGTCATTCTGGTCGCTTAAATGAGGCTTATGGACTAATCACACAGATGAAAGTTATGCCAGATGCTGGTGTCTGGGGTGCATTTCTTAATTCATGTAAAATCCATGGTTATGTGGAATTTGCAGAATTGGCATTAGAGAGGTTGATTGAGCTTGAGCCTGATGATGCAGGCAATTACGTGATCCTATCTAATATTTATGCCCAAGCAGGTAGATGGGAAGGTGTTGCAAAGCTTAGAGAACTAATGAACGAAAGAGGTGTAAAGAAAACCACCGCGTACAGTTGGATTGAAGTTAAAAACGAAGTACATGCATTTCTCTCTGGGGATACATCTCATCCTATGTCTGATGAGATTTATGCAGAGCTACAGAGCTTAGGAGCACGAATGGTACAAGCTGGCTATGTCCCAAACATTACGCCAGTTTTCCATGATGTGGAAGATGATGAGAAGAGCAGAATGGTGTGCAGCCACAGTGAAAGGCTAGCGATTGCTTTTGGACTAATTAGTACACCCCCTGGGACAAAGTTGTTGATCACCAAGAATCTCCGAGTTTGCGAGGACTGTCATGTTGCGATCAAGTTTATCTCAAAGTTAACAGAGAGAGAAATCACTATCAGAGATGTCAATCGCTATCATCATTTCAAAGATGGCATCTGTTCTTGTGGAGATTATTGGTGAAATGGGTTCAGGAATTTGTGATGAGAAATCAATTGCTTCTTGAAGAAAAATTGGCTCATCTAACTGAGTAAAGTGTAAATCATGATTGTTTTGTCAAAAAGCAATAACTCTTTATTTGTGCCCATGTTCTTATTCTCAATAAAGAAGCAGCTCCAATTGGTTTCAGCAAAGAGATATTGGGTTTGGCCAATGTAAAGTGCAATCTTGTAAGGGCCATGGTAAGACGTTGAAGAGAACTCGGATTCGTTCCTGCAATTTAATTTGTCGCCACTCCTCACTACACGTTAAACAGCATCTACTCTTGAAGATCATACATAGATTTTCCATGCAGCTTCAGAAATACATCTCTATGTGAGATAGTTAATGACCTTATCATTGGTGTATCTCAGTGGTGAATTACATTTAGAATTTGAAACTGTAGCCAGCTCGTACACGGACATTGTTTTTAATAGGTTTGCTGATTCTTTTCATGTATAGGTAGAGCCCACATGGTCAAAAAACCAATTCTTCTATATTCTCATCCAAAGTATACATCTCAAACAGTTGGTTATGACCGAACGCCTATATACTTGGAATAACATCTTCAGTCTCCAAGCAAACGACTGGCCATGTTATTTAGCATTAGCTACTAAATCAGGTATTATTTGTTCAGCACACTATTTCCTTCTTCATTTAGCCCTTTGCATAAACATCGATACATTTGTATACTTGGGAAATTTTTCATATTTACTTTTCACTTTTGCCCGTGTTGAGTTGTTATTTAAGGAGTTGACATGATCTGTGTGGACCTTGCAAAATATGTTTGATTTTTTACACATTGAGATGCTCTCTATTTATTGAACACCATATTTTTAAGTCTTTAGATTTCTACTCTGCATCATTGATAGTTTGATTTGGTGCAAGCTGGGGCTTTCTGTCCAGTCGCATTTTGATGTACATATTTCTTACTTTGTTGAATAAAAAGCTTCTAAGTACCAGATAACTATCTAGGCCGGTCATTGGGTTGCTTGCTTGTGGCATATCTCATATATGTTTGCAAGCACTTATTGAACATAACCTATCTTCCCATCAGACAAACGGTAGAAAGATATACTGGGGTTAATATTTATCTGTAAAACAGTGAGCTCCTCCAGCATAAGCTAAGAAGAATCTTATTTTGATCAGATACTATATTAGAGGGATTTGTACCATAGATAGTCTCCGATCACAAGGGGTGTCCACAAGACATGTAAAGCTCCCTAAATGTCTGCCTTTCTGAATCTATTCTAATTTCAACGTAAGGATAAGGTTTCGAGGCTGATCTTTCTACTTCTTTCTTATTTACTTTGAAAGCAGAACTCTGGGAAAACAGTCAGTCTCCTTAGTCCTAAATCTTGCTTCTCTTCTAGTCTTTTGGTCTTGTCGCGTTTTTGGCAGATTTTAATCGTCCAAAGGCTGTCAAAGATATCTACAAATCCGT
Source organism: Solanum peruvianum (assembly GCA_027705065.1). Taxonomy (NCBI): domain Eukaryota; kingdom Viridiplantae; phylum Streptophyta; class Magnoliopsida; order Solanales; family Solanaceae; genus Solanum; species Solanum peruvianum. Next base: position 49,113,874 of record JAKWJD010001757.1, read on the forward strand.
TAAGCCTACTTCCTAGTACTCCGAGGTTTCCATTTCAGTATCTTTTGGAATGATTTTTAGGATATAACAACAAAATAGACTTGTTTTCAAATGTTTTCTTTCACTTCCATTCAGAGCTATTTTTTACCCTATAACTATCCAGACTAACATTATGTAAACAGGAAAATATTTCTTCAAGACATCTAAAGCACAATTTGTTCTCCTACAATAGTTCTTAGTTGGGTTTTCTGGAACTTGGTGGAGATTTTGACCAGGTAAAATAGGGTTTAGATAAGATCATTATAAACAAGGGAGTGGTTAAACATTTTTACAGCCCAAAAAACAAAAGCATATAGAAATGGGAGTCAGTTATTAAAATAACATATGACACTGTTATAATGTGCTAACAATTTAATTAGCTTGCTTTAGTATTGTGCTAATTAACAATTTAACATCCTTTGCTTTCCAGGAGCCTGTTGTATAAGGAAGACTTTGATTTCCCAAGTTTGATCCATGATCTTCAAAACGATGCTCCCCCTTCGGTTGTTGCTACTTTCTTCACATTCCTGGTGGCGATCCACCGCGAACGTAACAAATGGTTGTACTTCAATAGTCAAGAACATTTTCGTTTTATCAGGACAGAGCAACATGTTTGGATGCAGCAGTCTTTAATCAGACCAGACCAGTCCAGCAGGTATGGTTAATTTGGTTAATTTGACTTAGGACGGTGTGGTTCTACCTTAGTGTCATCCCAACAAATCCGTCAATCCTCTGACTTAGTGCAGAACTTACATAAGCTACATTATTAGTTTACACACACAGCCAACTTTTTTCGGCAACGACTTTTATACATCTTTATACAGTATTTATACTTATAAATAATGTATCTACCTCCCTTGTATCCAAGTGTATGACACAGGGAAAATTTTCAGATCCAGTTTTTGAAGATATGAACTCATAACCTAAACTGAATCGAATGCAAAAATCAGGGGTGATGTAGTGCCCTATTTTTAAAGTCTCCTTGATATGATATGATGAGATGAAATTGACGTTTTGTTTGGACATGCAATATGAAATTTTTGTGTTGTGTATTTTTTTTATAAACATAAAATCTCATAAGTTGTAAAACTATTAAAATAGTCTCAATTGTTTATTCAATCTTATAAAAAAATAAATAAAAATTTATGAAATTGTATAATAAATTATTACAAATCTATTTGTTCTCCACTTAAATAATTGTTTCATCTAACATTAATTAAATAAAAAAAATTGAACATAAATTGTAGTGTACTAGTCTTTAATATAATCCTATCACATAGTATGTACAAGTTCCGCATGTTGAACTTGCTTTTTTCGATCATGTGACTGAGAAGACGAACCGACATTCTTACTTTGAGCCATTTATTGGACAATATCATCTGCAACTATATTTTCATGTTCATAAACCATAAATATTTCATCACTTTAACAATCGATTAGTGTGAGTTAAAGTGACTATATGTTTGTGAGAATAATTAATTTTATGTCGGTGAAAATAATAGATTTTTTAAAGTAATGATGTGATTACAAATTTTATTCACATATGAAATAAATGGTTAGTAGATATAATTGTGAGATTGTTTTAATAAAATATAAACTCGTGGATCGAATTCTATATTAAAATATCTCAAATAATGATATAGAATTACTATATAATTTCATATCATGATTTTAAACAATATGAAATTACACCCCATGATACGAAATCATGTAATAGAATTAGCGTAATCGCATATCCAAATATGATTCCATCTTATAATATTATATCGTAATACGGTATCGGATGGTCAAATGTCTTACTTAGTATAGAGCGTAGACATGCTGGTATAGGTGCACAATGACTCACGAGACAGAAATCAAGACAGCTTTCAATGTAGCGTTGGGAAATCAAATTTGACTCTAACAGAGTTAACAATAAAAAATTTCTGCTCATGACTAATAAAAACAATATCTCTGTGCCCAAACCTAACATGTGTTTTCATCCTTAAAATATAAAAAAAATACTGTGTCCACATCCAATGGAATAGCTAATGTAATTGAGATATTTCTCATACTGATATAATATTTATATTAGTAATATGCTTTCATAACTCTAAACTGTCGGTACGTAAAGTTAACTTTTAGATATATTGTATTTGGAGTACTCCTTGCCTTAATCCCCCATATGCGGCGCAGATGCTGGGTTACAGCATCTTTTTTCTCTTTATTTGAAACTTAGGGGCAGAGTTACTGGTTTGTATGCTCGAATTCAGTAAATTTTGTTCAAACACTGTATCTATATTGATAAATTCAGAACTCATAAAGTTGAAATTTTAGCTTCGTCTTTGGTTATCACTTATCAATGCGGTAACCAGAAAACAAATTAACTCGGTAAGCTAAATAACTCTCCTTAGGACTCATAAACAAATATTTCAGTGTTAATCAGGGAATCCAAAGTCTTCATTTTTTCAGCAGCCATTGTGTATATATATATATAGGGAGAGAGAGAGGTGTTACCCAATCAATCTACTTCTCTGTTTTTTCACTCCAACTGATGGCTGATGAAGAATCAAACACCAATATCATCGATTCTTCGCAGTCATCAGAAGAAAAGGATGATGCTCTAATAAACGAGCTGCCAAGTGCTCTGTTTTGGGATGTTATGGAGATTAGAAAATGGAAAGGGTTCTGGTTCGAGCCCGGCCTAATCAAATGTGCTATGAAATTTAGTTCCTCTTTCCAAGCTGGGAACGACGATGTTTTATTAGCATCAGCTCCAAAGACCGGTACGACTTGGCTCAAAGCCCTTTGTCTCTGTATCTTGCACCAGAATCATAACATCCCCGAAAATGAAGATCTGTTAACTAAAGACAATCCACAATTTCATGTTCAGACCATTGAATCCTCCATTTACGCCACAAAACCAACTCCTGATCTGTATTCCACGCCATCTCCAAGACTTATCCACACACATTTGCCTGTCCATTTCCTTCCAAATTCCATCATCAATTCCAACTGCAAAATTGTTTGCGTAGCCCGAAACCCAAAGGACACATTGGTCTCTCTATGGCATTTTTTCAATTCCATTTTCAGGGGAAATCAAGAACCTTATCCCCTGGAAAAGGTGGTTGACGAGTTTTGCACAGGGGTTCATCAATACGGTCCGTATTTTGAAAATGTATTGGGTTATTGGTTAGAAAGTCAGAAGAGGCCTGAGAAGATACTGTTCTTGAAATACGAAGAGATGATAGAGGACCCGAAAGAGCAGGTGAGGAAATTGGGATTGTTTCTGGGGAAGCCATTTGAGAAGGAAGAGGATTTGGAAAAAGTTGTATGGAGGTGTAGTTTGGAGAGATTGAGGAACTTGGAAGTGAATAAAAATGGCTCTGTTATTTACGGAGTTCCGAATGGTAGTTATTTCAGGAAAGGGATTGTTGGCGATTGGAAGAATTACTTGAATCCTGAAATGGAAGATCGAATTAATCAAACAACACATATCAAGTTTAAAGACTCTGGATTAGAGTTCGAGACTTGATATCCCTTTCTTTGTTTTTTCTTTCATTTCTTTTCTGTTGTTCATAAATACACGCGGAAGAAAAGAACGTAACTCTTTGGTGTCATAAGTTACCTTTCTATCTTCCTCGGGTCTGGCGTTCCCAAAGGGATGCTAGTTAAAGAGTAGGTCCCTATTAATGGGGTTCTATGCTCTTGTGAGTTGTATTTGGTTTCTCAATTTTGTAGCTCGTTATAAGTACTTGCTTCTATTTCTTTTTCCTTCTCTTCCCCCTTTTATTTATTTAAATATTAAAAATTACAGAAAAAATAGATCCTTGTGTTATATTTACTAGTGTCAATTTTGATTAGACAGACAAATCTACTATTGTCCAAAGCGAGTCAATTAACATATTTTCGTCAAATATTCTAACTTAGCAACTCATGTGGATCATGTTATGTTTTGTGTTGTATTATATTTGTAGCTTATTTTTATTTGCGATATTTATTCTAGATCAACTCACCCAAAATAGTTTCTACAAAAGTCGCAAGAGCTTTAGAGATTTTATAGACAATTCTCGTAGAATCACTACTTGCCCTTTTGCAAACCAATGTGTTACCTTATAAAATACTTTTATGACAAAAATTGAAATGTTAATTAAAGAATGTACCTAATTATATTAGTTTTTGTGTTTGTAACAAAACAAGAAGCTAAGTCAAGCACAAGTTGAGACAAGTAATCGTAAGTATGGTATAAATACTTTAGTCATGTGACTTATTTTCTTAATCTCTCAATAGATTTAACATGTGGATCAAACCAAATACTTTTGAATTTTGATAGGCTTATTTTTCTTAATTTTTTCAATAAGATTGCGAATTTCATCAATAGTAAGTGGCTTCTGATAATCATAATCAAGGCCAACATTCATGAATGATTTCTTCTCTTCTTCTTTTTCTTGGTCTCTCATCCCCACAATCAAGCTACAAACATGCATATCTCGAAATTCCTTAGTTGCTTGCATAATAAAAAACATTTCTTACTTGAATTGTAGGTAAAAAAAAAAATTAAGATGTTCAAATAAAAATTAAATTAAGATTTATAGAAGCATACTTGACGACCATTCATTATTGGCATATATAAATCCATCAAAATCAAATCAAAGCATGTACTGGAGTGATGAGCAAGAATAACTTCTTTGCCATTTTTGGCCTCATGAGTTTCCACACCAAATTTCATTAGAAATGCTTGAAGGATCATTTGAGTTGTAGTGTCATCATATACTATAAGTGCTTTAAGTTTTTTCACAACGTTGGAGTTAATAGACGCTTCGAATGACAACATTTTTTCTAAGATTAAAAACTTGAAAGCAAAAAGTGTCGCTCTATCCCAAATCATATGATATAAATTCAAATTTTGAGAGTCAAAACTTTTTTTATTTTGATTGTAAATTTTTGGACATACAATCTCTGTTTTTGATTTTTTTTTTACTTATTTAGAAACTAAATAAAAGATAATCCAAATCATATGAACTAAATTTTGAGAGTCAAACTTCTTTATTTTGATCGTAAATTTGGACATATAATCTTTATGTTTTTCTTTTCTTTTACATATTTAGAAATAAAATAAAAGGTACTATAAGTAGAGTTGTCAATATGAGCTGACCCACCCCCTTCGGACTAATCCATACATGATTTGACATTACAAGGGTCAGTCTGGACTAACTCATTGGCTAGAAAACGGTCAGTCCAACCCACAAGTATGTGGGATACAGGCTTGCCGGACCATTCCACTTTTTAAAAAATTATATTTTTTTTATAATTATTAAATTAAATTATAAATTATAATTTAAAAATATTGTCATAAATATCGACAAATCAATATTACATGATGTTAATGTTACTACTTGTTAATCAAATCCACAAAAAAAATTATCTTTATAATATTTATCAAGTTTTTTTTTTTTAAGTAAAAGTATAAGTATCTAAATAAAAATATCAATCTAATTGTTTTGAGTTTGGACTCTCTTTAATTTTAAATTTTAATATCATATTATATTTTAATTAATTTTTATTGGTCCACGGGCCGACCCTATTGATATTTCTCAAGCCCTACAAATCAACAGACTTATTCAGGCCGGACTAAAAAGTCATTATCTTAAATGGACTCCAAAAGTCTTAGCCCAACCCTATTAAATCCCGCGTTAGGCCAGACTAGTCCAACGGGCCTAGCCCATATTGACGCTCTAACTATAAGTATAAGAATTCAAAATTAAATTTTTTTAAAGGACAGAGAAATAAATCACGGTATAAGATTATCTTATTTAACTCTCAAAATTCAGACTATATCATATAAAATGAGACAAAATATCTTATTCCGCGAATTTCTTTAAAGGACAGAGAAATAAATCACGGTATAAGATTATCTTATTTAACTCTCAAAATTCAGACTATATCATATAAAATGAGACAAAATATCTTATTCCGCGAATTCCATTCCTTTTGGTAAGATGCATTTTGAAAGTGATATTTTTAAAATTATTATGCAAATCCTTCAATCAGTTATTTTGAAATCAGATTATACTAATTTATATTATATTATATTATATATATATATATATATATATATATATATATATATATATATATATATATATATATATATAAATCGAAATGTCCCTAATAGATTGGATAAATGTTACCTAATATAATAATAGCTAGGCTTAGCAAGCGTTTGATCATAGATTCTTAAATAATTTTGGCAAGTTATATTTAAGTGAAGTTTTACTTTGTGTTTGACAATAGATTTTGGGAGAAATATTTAAATTTTTCAAGAAATATGTTTTATACCTATAAGTTCTAAAAAATATCAAAGTGGCGTAGCCAAAATTTTTACGAAGGGTGCTCAGGAATTGTACACGAGTACATTTTTTCTTTTGGATGAATGAGTGCACTAAAAATTTTAAAAATTAAGCTACGTAATATACATGAAAAAAATTAAAAAATATGTAATATACATAAAAAAATTGAAAAAAAAAGATGAAACAGTGCACTCGGAATTTTTAAAATCAAACTACGTAATACACATGATTCTTTTTTGAAAAAAAGCATGTAATGTACATGAAAGAATTTGAAAAAAATAAAAGAATTTATCGAAAAGTACTAAAGACTTGGCTCTTTCAAGGCGCCTTAAACCATTAGGTGACAAAACCTTGTTATGTTAGGTGAGATGTTATAGTAACTATTCCTTTTTCAATAAAAAAATAATATATGTTACATTTTGGAGGTGGGGGATGAAGTAAGAATATTTTTCAACTTTTATAAAATAAGGGGGAGGGAACTTTTATAAAATAAGGGGGAGGGGGGATACATTCATTATTTTTACTTTGATCTTTTAAGTCTTAACTAATACTAATAATTATTTTTTTTAAGGTGGAGTGTTTTGTCCATGTAGAGTGTCATGTGGTATTTTATAAATAATCATATATTATTATAAGTGGGACCAGTTTAATCCAAAAAGTTGATTTATCATTTTGCCCCTATATATTAAATAATATTAATTTATTAAAAAAAATGCTTATAATCTCAACCCTAATTTAATCCTCCAGAAACACCTGTTCAACCTCCCTCATCAGCGTAACAGCGTTTCATTTTTGTGCAGCGTCTCTGGACTTTTTTTTAGGCTCAACTTTCATTGCTTTAATGTCCAAAACCTATTTCAATGTATTGGTTGGGCTTGTGATCTTTTTGTAGTTCTTGTAGCTAGGCATATACCACGATCTGAAATTCATATGATAAGACATGTGAATTTTTAGTCTCCTAAGCAAATTAAGACAAATAAATTTCATTCCTTATGTATACTATCCTACTAGAAAATTACCATTTTGTGGTTGAGGAAAAAGCATGGGGATGCTGCTGTAGTGCACTCTGTATGTGTGCAAAATAGACATTTAGATGTTCTCTTAGTGTTTGGGTTATGAAATTGAGTTGTAATTGTTATAAAAGAACTTACTAAAATTCTTGTTATAAAAGAACTTACTTAAATTCTAAAAGAAAGAAAATTTTAGAAGATATATTCTTTCAAAGTGTGTGTTTATATGTTTCATATATTGGCTATTTATAGCCATATATTAATGCATACAAGGTCATTAGTGATGTCATATTCCACATGACACTACAATTATTTTACAACACTCCCCCTTGGATATCTATGTAAAAGAAAGTACATAGATATACATAATACGCTTTATTTGCTGCCTCATTAAAAACCTTTCTAGGAAAACCCAGTGGGATAAAACCTAGACTAAGGAAAAAAGAGTACAGTGCGTATTTTACTCCCCCTGATAAAAACCACGATTCAGATGGTTAAGTTTTCGCATTCCAATTTTGTGAACCATCTTCTCAAGAGTTGAGGCTGGTAAAGATTTGGTAAATAGATCTGCTGGATTATCACTTGAACGAATTTGTCGCACATCAATATCACCATTCTTCTGGAGATCATGTGTGAAGAACAATTTTGGTGAAATGTGTTTCGTTCTATCTCCTTTTATAAAGCCTCCTCTTAATTGAGCTATGCATGCAGCATTGTCTTCAAAGAGTATTGTGGGTATCTTGACGTCACACTTCAAACCACATTTTGCTTTGATAAAATGTATTACTGATCTTAACCATACACATTCTCTACTTGCTTCATGAATGGCTATTATCTCAGCATGATTTGAAGAAGTAGCGACAATAGACTGCTTAGTCGATTGCCATGATATAGCAGTGCCTCCGAATGTGAACAGATAGCCTGTTTGTGATCGAGCTTTATGTGGGTCAGATAAATAACCTGCATCTGCATGACCAACAAGATCTGCACTATTTTTGTTAGAATAAAACAGACCCATATCACTAGTTCCCCTTAGATATCGTAATATATGTTTAACTCCATTCCAATGTCGTCGTGTAGGGGAAGAACTATATCTTGCTAATAAATTAACAGAAAATGCTATGTCGGGTCTCGTAGCATTAGCAAGATACATAAGTGCCCCAATTGCACTAAGATAAGGTACTTCTGGACCAAGAGGTTCCTCATTTTCTTCTTGAGGTCGGAATGGATCCTTACTCACTTCAAGTGATCGGACAACCATTGGAGTACTTAATGGATGTGCTTTGTCCATGTAAAATCTTTTCAAGATTTTCTCAATATAGGCAGATTGATGGATGAAGACCCCGTCTACTAAATATTCTATTTGTAGTCCAAGACAAATTTTTGTCTTTCCAAGGTCTTTAATCTCAAATTCTTTCTTTAGATATTCAATTGCCTTTTGAACCTCTTCTAGAGTTCCAATGAGATTAATGTCATCAACATAAACAGCAAGAATAACAAATCCCAATGTTGTTTTCTTAATAAATATACAAGGACAAATGGCATCGTTTATATAACCTTGTTTTATCAAGTACTCACTAAGGCGATTATACCACATGCGCCCTGATTGTTTTAAGCCATATAATGACTTTTGCAATCTGATTGAATACATTTCCCGAGATTTATATGCTTCAGGCATTTTAAGTCCTTCCGGAACTTTAATATAAATTTTATTATCTAGTGAACCGTAAAGGTAAGCTGTAACCACATCCATTTGATGAATTTCAAGATTTTCATGTACAGCTAAGCCGATGAGATATCGAAAAGTTATTGCATCCATAACAGGTGAATATGTTTCTTCATAGTCGACACCAGGTCGTTGAGAGAATCCTTTTGCCACAAGGCGTGCCTTGTATCTTACAATCTCATTTCTCTCATTTCTTTTTCGTACAAAGACCCATTTATAGCCAATTGATTTAACATCACTAGGCGTTTGGACTACTGGTCCAAAAACCTCACGCTTAGCAAGTGAATTTAATTCTGATTGAATTGCTTCTTGCCATTTTGGCCAATCACATCTTTGTCGACATTCTTCGACAGATAGAGGTTCAAGATCCTCATTTCCTTTCATAATGTTAAGTGCAACATTATATGCGAAAACATTATCCACTATGATTTTTGATCGATCTAAACTTATCTCATCACTTGTAGAACTTATTGAGAGTTCTTCATTTACTTGAGTCTCGAGTTCACTGATCTCTTCAGGAATATCAGGATCAATCAGATTTTGAAATTCTTTTGTAGGGTCGTTTTTTGTACTTCTTTTTCTAGGATTCTTATCTTTTGAACCCAATGGTCTACCACGCTTCAGGCGTATTTGTGATTCAGAAGCTATGACACTTGTAGATGGTCCTTTTGGGACGTCGATTCGGATAGGCACATTTACTGCAGGAATATGTGATTTTGTTATCCTTTTTGAATCAGTAAATGCGTCTGGCATTTGATTTGCTATGTTTTGCAAATAGATGATCTTCTGGACCTCTTGTTCACACACAGGGGAGCGTGGATCAAAATGAGATAATGATGAATCTTTCCATGCAATTTCACTTTTAAGTTTCTTTTTCTCTCCCCCTAATTGCGGAAAATTTGTTTCATCAAATCGACAATCTGCAAATCTTGCAGTAAATAAATCTCCCGTCAATGGCTCAAGGTAGCGAATTATTGAGGGTGAATCAAACCCAACATATATGCCTAACCTTCTTTGAGGGCCCATCTTGGTGCGCTGAGGTGGTGCTACAGGCACATATACAGCACATCCAAAAATTCGAAGATGAGCAATATTTGGTTCATGGCCAAACACTAATTGTGATGGGGAGTATTTATTATAATGAGTCGGTCTAAGACGAACAAGTGATGTTGCATGTAAGATAGCATGACCCCGAACAGTAGTAGGAAACTCACTTTTCATAAGTAGAGGTCTTGCTATCAATTGTAAACGCTTAATAAATGACTCAGCAAGGCCATTTTGAGTATGAACATGAGCTACAGGATGTTCAACTTTTATCCCTACTGATACACAATAAGCATCAAAAGCTTGGGATGTGAATTCGCCAGCATTATCGAGGCGAATTGTCTTAATGGGATAATCTGGAAATTGCGCTCTTAATCGTATTATTTGTGCCAATAATTTTGCAAATGCCAGGTTGCGAGATGATAAGAGGCACACATGAGACCATCTTGAAGATGCGTCTATTAGGACCATAAAATATCTAAACGACCCACTAGATGGGTGAATAGGTCCACAAATATCCCCATGTATTCGTTCTAAAAATTGAGGGGATTCAATGTTAACCTTCATTGGTGATGGCCTAATAATCAATTTGCCTTGGCAACAAGCAGCACATGAAAACTCATCATTTGTAAGAATCTTCAGGTTCTTTAATGGATGTCCATTTGAGTTTTCAATGATTCGTCTCATCATTATTGATCCAGGATGACCTATTCGGTCATGCCAAAGCACAAAAGTCTTTAAGTCAGTAAACTTCTGGTTTACGATAGAGTGTGCTTCAATCGTACTTATTTTTGCATAATATAGGCCAGAAGATAAAGTTGATAATTTCTCCAACATATATTTCTGGTCTGAGACAATCTTGGTAATACCAAGGTATTCAACATTCATTTCATTTATTGTCTCAACATGATATCCATTTCGGCGAATATCTTTAAAACTTAACAGGTTTCTTGGGGATTTAGAAGAGAACAAAGCATCTTCTATGACGAGTTTTGTCCCCTTAGGCAGAAATATAGTAGCTCTTCCGGAGCCTTCTATTAAGTTTGAACTACCAGAAATTGTAGTAACATTTGCTTTTCTTCTAAGCAAGTAGGAGAAGTATTTCTCATCTTTGAATATGGCGTGCGTTGTTCCACTATCAATTACACAAATATCTTCATGATTGATCATTGAGGTATCCATATATTCTTCAAGATAAAAAATATAAACGAAATAAACATTATATTATTATTACTAAACAAAAACATTTCATAACCTTTTAGTTATTTTATAAGTCTAGGAAAACACATTCATACTAGTTCATACAAACGACGAAAATGAAACATATTTACATTATCATAGATCCATCACCTATCAGGTGATCTATCTTTCCTTCGGGATTCTCAAAGAAATCCGCTACATCTAGATGCATGGGTTCAACAGTATCTTCTGAGATAAAGTTGGCTTCAGCGTTATTTTTCACCTCCTTCAGGGAAGCTTGATATAGCACAACTAGGTGCCTTGGCGTACGACAGGTACGTGACCAATGTCCTTTTCCTCCACATCGATAACATTTGTTGTCAGAATTTTTCTTCTGCACTACATCATGTTTTTCATTCTTCTTTTTACACTGCTGGTGTTGAAGGTTATTATTTAGTGCAAGACGATAACCATGATTGGAATTTCTTCCTCGACCACGACCACGGCCACGACTGGGGCCACGACCTTTTTCACGCCTAGATTGGTGAAAATTTACCGTATTTACTTCAGGAAATGGCATAGAGCCAGTAGGTCGACTTTCGTGGTTTTTCATCAGTAAATCATTATGTTGTTCAGCAACAAGGAGATGTGAAATTAATTCGGAATATTTTTTAAATCCCATTTCTCGGTATTGCTGCTGCAGAAGCATACTTGAGGCAGGAAAAGTGGAAAATGTTCTCCAACATATCATGGTCAGTGATATTTTCTCCACATAATTTTAATTGTGAGATAATTTTAAACATGGAAGAATTATACTCGCTGATAGATTTAAAATCTTGAAGTCTCAAGTGGATCCAGTCATAACGTGCCCGTGGAAGGACGACCAACTTCAGGTGGTCATATCTATCTTTTAAATTGTTCCACAATACCAGAGGATCCTTAACAGTGAGATATTCCATTTTCAAACCTTCATCAAGGTGATGACGGAGAAATATCATCGCCTTGGCACGGTTTTGATTCGATGCTTGATTATTTTCTTGGATGGTGTCTGCTAGATCCATCGCATTTAGATGAATTTCCGCATCGAGTACCCATGATAGATAGCTTTTTCCCGATATGTCTAGAGCACGAAATTCAAGTTTAGAGAGATTAGACATTATTAAGAAAAGAAAATTTATACCTCCGAGGCTTTTAAAATCTTTACTTGAACTGGCAGAGACTCGTGCTGATAACGTGTTATAAAAGAACTTACTAAAATTCTTGTTATAAAAGAACTTACTTAAATTCTAAAAGAAAGAAAATTTTAGAAGATATATTCTTTCAAAGTGTGTGTTTATATGTTTCATATATTGGCTATTTATAGCCATATATTAATGCATACAAGGTCATTAGTGATGTCATATTCCACATGACACTACAATTATTTTACAACAGTAATATCGTTTTTATCCATTTTTGGTTTAGTGGTTCATTATTTATTTATTTATTTTTTTAATCATTTTTGTTTTAGTGGGTGATTGAAATTTGTTTTTATATTGGTTAGTCAGTAATATAAGCAAAGAATGTCAAACATAATTCTTTTCTTTTTGGTTTGTTGTGATAAAAAAAAAATTTAAATATGAAAGATGAATACAATAATAGGAAAAGCAAAAGCATTAATGTACCAATGTTCCAACCTTACACGGTGTAATTGTTTCATGTAGAAAACATACAATTAGTAACATATATTTACTGTGCACAAATTGACTCAGGGAAATTTCTAAGTCCCAAACTTATATCCTAATGTCTCTGTATACATAGCATTCTGAGAAGCGGTCATGATCTTAGTAGAGAATCATCATGCAGAAGTCTGTTGTGATAAAGATTGCTCATTTTTTGTTTTTATGTATTCTTGTGTTTACTATTTTGGTTCTATTTTGAAGTGCTTAGACCTTGCTTCTTCTTTTTTTTTTTTTTTTGGTATAAATTTCGATCGAGTAGATAAGCTAACAAGCTGAAGATGCAACCGCTAATGCTTGCATGTAATTAACATTTGCATTGTAAATCAAATGTTTTATGAAGTTCCTATATATCCAATAATCTACAAAAATTAATTCTACATTTAGTAATTAGTTCTTCCAAAAGGTCTTGTTGTTCCCATTATAATATAGAATAAGTGTTACCTGTGTAACATCTCCAATATTGACCCAAAATAACCATCATCATCCGTTTTGGCAAAAGCAAAGTTGAGGTTCATATTGATGAGAATGCCATTAGCATTTACCAAGATTAGTTGAATTCTTGGCTCTTAGGAGTCTTTCTTGTGCTGTAACTCATAGATCTTGCTTAGTTCTCTTTGGAAATTTGTTGGGTACCATAAAATTTATGGCTTTTAAATTGAAATTTTCTTTGATTTGTTAAACAATTTATCTTGCAAGTTCTATGTCACGGACTTAGAGTATTTGCTAAATTTCCGTGTGGCCCTCGACGACTTACTCACTAATCTTTCAAGGTCTTGTAAGCTCAAGGAAGCCTTTAAGACTTAGATCGCTAAGAGAATGATTGAGGAAGAACTTAGAAAGAACAAAAGAGAGCTTTCGAAGAAGGCTTTTGTATTATGCTTTAGACTGCTTACAACTTTGCTTGGTGCCTTGCAAATGAGGGGCACCTCTATTTAAATTACTTCCTAGGGACTAAAGTGCAATTAGAATTTACTTTACAAGTCCCTAGAATATTTACACTTTGGTCCCTTTTCTAGAGAATTCTATACTACCTTGGGACCTTCTCTAGCCTTCTTGAGAGTTCAAAAATGTTCTAGAGTTCTCCGCACAACTCTAGAGCAATATGCCCCTTTACGGATGCGGAATTAGGCTGAAATTGTGGCGGGATGTCACACGCTCCCCCACATGATGATGCAACGAGCGCGACACATCGCTGTAAGAACTCTTGGACTTTGTCCTTGAACTGCCACAAATCTTCATATTTCTCCCATGTGATCTCTTTCGGAGTTTGTCCCTTCCAATGCACAAGGAACATTGCGCTGGCTTGTTGACCTCGCTTCCGTTTGGCTTGATAATCCATGATAGCTTCGATCTCTCGGTCATGCGAGGCAGTGACAGTAATGGGTGCCCGTTGTGATCGATTACGGCTAGGATCTTCCTTGTCCTCATGGTACGGCTTGAGGACGCTCGCATGAAACATAGGATGGATCTTAAAGTGTGGAGGTAAGTCCAACTTGTACGAAATCTTGCCCACTTTGGCAATGATCTTGAACGGACCCTTATATTTCTGCACTAAGTTTTGATGGACGCCTCTTACTGCTTTGAACTGTCTTGGATTGAATTTCACCAAGACCATGTCGCCTTCTTTATAGTCCGTGGGACAACGCTTGTGGTCGGCGAACTTCTTCATCTTCTTGGCTGCCTTGTCCAAGTAGGACTTGGTAGTGTCAAGCTGCTCCTCCCATCCCTTGGCAAGATGGTAAGCACCCAAACTCTTTACCTCAAAAGCAGTTGGCAACGAATGCGGAGTTTGGGGTTGTTGTCCTGTCGCCAACTGAAATGGTGTGCGTCCGGTGGACTCGCTCCTCTGCAAATTGTAGGAAAACTGTGCCATATCTAGGAGTCTGGCCCAATCCTTTTGATGCGCACTAACACAGTGCCTTAGGTAGCACTCTAGTAGGGCGTTGATGCGTTTGGTCTGGCCGTCGGTCTGCGGGTGGAAACTTGTGGAGAAGTGAAGCTCCATTCAAAGTATCTCGAACAACTCTCTCCAAAAGTTCCCGGTAAAGCGGGGGTATCGATCGCTAATGATATGTCCCAAAAGCCTCCAATATTTAACCACATTCTTAAAGAACAATTGAGCAGCCTCTTTTGCCGTGCAACCAGCTGTGGCGGGCATGAATGTAGCATACTTTGAAAACCTGTCCACCACGACCATGATAGTACCAAACCCGTCGGACTTCAGCAAGAAAGTGATGAAGTCCATGGTCACGCTCTCCTATGGGCGTTCTGCTACGGTTAGTGTCTCTAGTAACCCTTCCGGTTGCCTTTGCTCAACCTTGTCTTGTTTGCACACAAGACACAGTCTGCACATAAAACTCGATGTCGTCCCGCATGCGTGACCAGAAGTAAAAAGCCTCGATCAGCGCCCTCATACGTCACTGTCCCGGATGCCCAGCCTATGGTGTGTTATGGCTTTTGTTTATGATGCGCCGCCTGATAGACCCAAACTTGGGTACATAAACCCTCCGACCGGTGGTGAGCAAGAAGCCATTTTCTACCCCAAAGCGCTTGGTTTTGCCTTGGACAGCCAACTCCATAAGTTTTTTGGCCTCTGGATAGTGTTGCATGGCATCCTTGATTGCATCTTGAATGTAACAGTGATCTGTAGTGATGGCAACAAGCTCGGCCTTCCTACTTCGTGCGTCGTCCACGACATTGCCTCTTTCTGGCTTGTAATCCAAAATATAGTCGAACTCTGCTAGAAAATTTTTCCATCTAGCTTGCTTTAGGGTGATCTTCTTTTGGGACTGAAAGTATCTAGTGGAAACGTTGTCGGTCTTGACCACAAACTTGGAGCCTAGTAAGAAGTGTCTCCATGTCCGTAGTCAATGCACAATGGTCGTCATCTCTTTCTCCTGCATCGTGTACTGTCGTCCGACCTCATTTAATTTGAGGCTCTCGAATGCTATTGGGTGTCTATATTGCATTAAGTCTCCTCCAATGGAAAATTCTGAGGCATCAATATGTATTTCAAAGGTCTTAGAGAAGTCGGGGACGTCAAGATCAGCTCCTCCGTTACTGAGTCCTCGAGACCTTTGAATGCTTTTTTGCACTCCTCACTCCAAACCCACGAATTATTCTTCTTTAACAACTCGGTGAATGGAGCAGGTTTAGCGGAGTAACAAATTATGAACATGCGATAGTAGTTCACAAGCCCAAGGAATGATCGCAGCTCGGTCACCTTCGTGAGCGCCTCCCACTCTTGGATCTCCCTTTTCTTTGCCTCGTCCATTCGGAGTTCGCTTTGGATGGTAACATGGCCTAAGAAGTGCACATCGGGCTGGGCGAACTCGCACTTCTCCCGCTTGACGTAGAGCTAGTTCTCTCGTAAGACTTGGAAGACTTCCCTCAAGTGCTCCACGTGTTCCTCCAAGGTGTTTCTATAGATGACTATGTCATCCAAGTACACCACCCGAACTGGTCCAAATAAGGATGAATAATCTCGTTCATCAGCGTGTACAAGGTTGCGGGTGCGTTGTTCAAGCCAAAAGGAATCACCTACCACTCGTATACTCCGTATCTAGTCACGTACGCTGTCTTTGGCTCATCTCCCTCTGCGATGCGCACTTGGTAGTAGCCTTTCTGGAGGTCCCTCTTGGTGAAGTAATTGGCATGCCCAAGTCTATCAAATAAACCTGGAATTAGCGGGATAGGATATTTGTTCTTAATTGTGACCTTATTGAGTGCTCGATAGTCGACACATAAGTGCAACAACCCGTCTTTCTTCTTCTGGAACAACACTGGCGCGCCATAAGGTGCCTTGGATGGACGGATGTGACCGGCCTCGAGGATCTCCTTCAACTTCTTCCTTAGCTCCTCTAACTTCGGCGGAGCCATACGGTAAGGTGCATGTGCGGGTGGCCTGGCTCCGACCTCTAACTCTATCTCGTGATCTACCTTGTGCCTCGGATGTAGATCCTTCGACAGCTCGTCCGGCATCACGTCCTCGTTCTTCTCAAGGACTTTCTCTATGATCCGTGGCAAGGACTTCATAGTACCATTGTCTTCTTCCGAACTTGTAGTGGTAGCTAGGAACTTCGGCTCCCCTTTGTTTAGGCCATTCACAATCTGCATGGCCAATAAGTTGGCGTATCCTTACTTCTTTGGCACCTTGACTAAGGGTACCATGCATGAACCTTCTCTCTCCATTACCATGAGTCGTTGGAGGTAGGGATCGATCATCGTGTGGCAGCGCTAGAAGAATTCTTGCCCGAGATCGATGTTGAATATGTCTAGAGGAGTGACGGTTATGTTTGTCTTTCCTTGCCACTTTCCAAACGTGATGCTTACTCTTTGGGCGACCCCACACACGGGAGTCGGTGGGGCGTTAACTGTGTTGAGGCGGGTGTTGCTTGGCATGTAATTCAGCCATAACCTCTCTACCGCCATTTTGGTGATGATGCTTGCTTCAACACCAAAGTCTACCATGGAACGAGCTGGTCGTCCATTAATGGAAATGTTTTTACATAGTGCGTGCATAAGTCTCCTGGCTTCTCGGTCTGCTTGGCTATCGCACCGCGCAGTCCAACCATGCCCAACTGTGTCGTACCCGCTTCTTACCCTTGCTCATGTGCGTCCTTCTCCTTCCGTTCACGTAGGATGGCACCAAGGTTCTTCATTTCGGGGCACCTCGCATAGCCGTGTGGTCCTCCGCATATGTAGCATCTATCTTCTTTGTTGGTCTACGCCCACTTCTCTGTGTAATTCTTGCATCCGAACCACTTGCTGTCCATCTTGTGGAGGTCGTGCTGCTTGGGGTGTTCCTGCTGCTTCTTGCCTGGACCACAGTCTCCCCGACCTTTGGCATTACTACTTCTTGCATCTTTGCCCTTTACCTTGTCATGCCGTTCATGTTTGAAGTCCGTCAAGGAATCGACTTATGTGATGGCTTCGTCTATGGTCTTGACCTGACGCCGCTCCAACTCCGTCTTGGCCCAATTCTGTAGTCCGTCCATAAAGTGGAACAACATGTCTTCGTCCGTGAGGTTGGGAATTGGAAGTATAGAGTTGTGAACTCTTTTATGTATGCTCGAATGCTTCCAGTTTGCTTCAATTCTCGGAACCTGCGAGTTAACCTCATACACGACGTTGTTAGGGAATAAGACTTTCTTGAATTCTTTGCGGAATTGCTCCCACATGTTGATAATGCACGTCCCCTTCCTGATCTCGGCCTCTTTGCGCCTCCACCATAGCAAAGCCATCTTGGGCAAGTACAACACGACAATGTTGATCTTGTTCTCGTTGTTTCTTACCCGACTACACTTTAAGTAATTCTCCAAGTGCCATTGAAATTTTTCCAGCTCTTGAGTGTCACGGACGCCCTTGACTATAGGTGGCTTGGGACCCTCGACCCTGGCCTCCCTATCAAGTTAAGGTGATGAATATCCTTTAATCTAACGCTTTCCTTGAGTGCTTTTACTTCGGCCTTCAGGGTCTCGATCGTGCTAAGTGCTTCCGTAAGCTGATGCTCCAAGGAAGTGATGGTCTTTTTTGTGTTAAGCACATCCATAAGTCGACACTCCAAGGAAGTGATGGCCTCCTTGATCTCGAACTCGGCCCGCTGGCGACCTTCCAACTCTTTACGGATGTTCTCGATCTTCTCAAGGGTGAAGTCCTCATGGGTCTTGAACTTGCCTTCTGCCACGTTCATGCGCTGGCCTAACATCTCGACAGCTTGTATCACCACTTCCACCCTTGCGACCCATTCTTCACCAGCGGTGACGTCTATGGCGTCTTTGCGCAATTCATCATCACTTGCTTCGACCGTAGAGGGTGGATGAGATGTTAGTGCCTCGCTAGGTGTGGGTTCGAGCATAACCTCCTCATTACCTTTTTGATGTTTCTTCCCCTTTCGGTTCTTGTTACCACCATCCATACAGACGTTGGTGGTGCAAGCGCAGTTTACGTCTCCTTTGGTAGTCATTCCCTTAGTATCAAACCTTGTTGATACCACTTTATCGTGGACTTAGAGTATTTGCTAAAGTTTTGTGTGGCCCTCGACGACTTACTCACTAATCTTTCAAGGTCTTGTAAGCTCAAGAAAGCCTTTAAGACTTAGATCGCTAAGAGAATGACTGAGGAAGAACTTAGAAAGACCAAAAGAGAGCTTTGGAAGAAGACTTTTTTTTATGCTTGGAGACTGCTTACAACTTTGCTTGGTGCCTTTACAAATGAGGGGTACCTCTATTTATACTACTTCCTAGGGACTAAAGTGTAATTAATATTTACTTTACAAGTCTCTAGAATATTTACACTTTGGTCCATTTTCTAGAGAATTCTACACTACCTTGGGACCTTCTCTAGCCTTCTTGAGAGTTCTAAAATGTTCTAGAGTTCTCCGCACAACTCTAGAGCAATCTGTCCCTTTCCGGATGCGGAATCAAGCTGAAATTTTGGCGGGTCGTCACATCAAGGTGTGTAAGTTGTTTATGTGCTGAATTAATTGAAGAGAAATATAAATATTTATAGTCAGTGAATTCCTCCATCTTTTCTCTATATTACTCGTTTTTCTTGTCTCTATCTTCCTTACTGTTGCGGAATAAATATTTGTAATAGTAATTCATATATGCATAGGAACAAGTTAATTTTTACTCTCGCATAATATTTTCATCACCCTATTATATTTTTTATTTTCCTTTATTTGTATATTGCCCTTTTTATATGCATTTATTTATCGCACCATATTATTTTTGATTTATATTGTTTTCTTTTTTCTTCCATACTGTTAAAAACTCACAAATGATTGTGTTGTATTTCATAATTCAAATATATATATATATATATATATATATATATATATATATATATAACTTGACAAAAATTTCTTTTGTCAAAATTTACAGATGACAAAATTAGTAACTCTCAAATGAGCCAAAGAAGACGAAGGGTACATTTACATATAATTATTACTCATATATGTCAATTAAATATTAAACATGATTATTTTATAACAAATAAATATTTTTATTTTATAGGTGTAGACTACGAAAATTGATAATGATCTACTAAACATCCTAAGGAAGACATATGTTGATCAAATTTCTATACAATTATTACAGAACACCACTCTCCTTTGACGACAAGTTCTCGATATGTATGCATCTGTAAAAAGGTGGAGGGTATTCCTTAAAAATAAGGCGGAAGATTTCTAGGCATTAAACATTTTGCTTCGAGTTTGTAATTTACACATCGTACATTTATATTTTAAAGGCATTTATACTAATTAGCATTGGTTCAAAAATTAGTGATAAAAAAAGTGTGTAGTACACACCATCAAGAGAGTAGTAAAAAAATTTATTTCTCAAATTAATGGGAGATAGTTTAGATATATAACTCATACTCTCCATAATTTAGGTATGAAAACTCAAATAAAAGAAAACTCAAATAAAAGACATAGTATGTGTTTCTGACACTTCACTCATTTTAAAAAGTTCCAAATTTAATTTTATCTAAATACTAAATTTTTTATAGTATTTAAGAATTTAGTTATTTGCCAAAAACATTTGTTAAATAGTAATAAGTTGTAACCCCCCCCCCCCCTCCGACACACACACAAATATTTTTGAGAATATCTATGGCCAAATGAGTCCTAATATCTTCATTAAAATATAAGTAAGTAAGTTATAAAAATCTTGTAAAACTTAATCCACACACCAATATATCATAGCTAATTTTTTCATTAATATTAAAGCATTTAGGAAGACAATAAAAAATATTTTACCAAATTCTTATTTAAATAGGAATATGTGGAATGTTAAGATGAAATTCTCAAATTTAGATCATAAGAGTTAGACACAAGACGATAAATAACCCCCTTTCTTTGCCATTTTTCGTAGTCTTCTGCTTTGTTTCCTTCTTCGTCTTTTTTTTTTTTTTTAATTTGGCGTACTGCAAACGTGAATCATTATAAGTAAATTACATGTCAAATTATTTAGTCCCTTATCTTATTCACAGGTCTGATAGGTTCATTCCATCGTAGAAAAGTTGTATGCTTCCACAATGATAACAATGGTTAGAGACTTGCAGTGTTAACTACTGCTGAGGCTGCAGGAATGACTGTATTGAAGCCAGGGAGACTAGTGGCACTGTTTGCTGAAGCTGCCTCAACAGTGTAATCATGCTACTAGCAATCTGCTCTGTCGGCTATTGAACAACGTTGATAGTGAACAACCTTGGCTTTAATCAGGTCAGCTTTTATTGGAAACAAGAATAACCTACCAAAAGGTGTCGGATATGAGTAAAAAAAAAATCAAACAAAGTTATTTCAAAGTTCTCCTACAGGTGAAAATAAGTAACACCATTCGAGAAACTACACAACATGTGATTAATAGAACATCGAAGTAGAAAGTTACTTGGGCCGAGTCAATGCTGTCACAGAGAAAATTACAGATCTTCCCTAATGCTGAAACTTCATTATCATAGGTCATTATGTTCTCAGGTAGTACAACAATTGGATGCCTTACAAAACTTTTAGCCTTGATAGAGCCTCTGAGTAAGGGTAATGAAATGAAGTTAAAGTAGGAACGTGTTACCCCTGTCCCCCATCCTTCTGCTTACCAACATAGGCATTAGATATGCTAAGAGCTCATCGAAGAGGGGCAGAAAATCTGCCTTGAATATTTTTATTGATATACCCAATATTTCACCTGCCTATAAAGATTTCAAAATGATAAGCCTGATAATACGAAAAACATGTTTAATGATAAAAGGATCTACCACTCATTCTTGAGAAACAATTTTTGTTAAACATACTTGGTCAAACACTTCTTTTTCTTGATCATTTCCCCGCTGAGCAATTCCTTTCTATGGGTATAAAAATCTTTAGATTTTCTCTCTCTTGTTGTTTTTTTGTTCAACTTAATCACATCCACAATACTTCAAACTTGACCTGAAGTCCAAAGGAGAATACACGATAATATATTAAAGTTCACGAGAAGGAGTAACCGTAAAAAACATACTATATGTTTCAAGACTTAATTAGCATTAAAATTTTTAACAATCATACACATCTCTAGTAATTACTTGTCCCCCAATATATGTTCTGCCTCTCCCAAGTTTAGGTCCAACTCATTTTTGTTCAAGTGGTGTATGGATCAGATTGTTGAGTGCACTTCGAGTAATTCCACCGAGTATACTTATCCAGGTAAGGTAACTCTATTTCTAAATCATATGATCTATAACTCAGCTTATACAAATATACTATCAAATAGACACGAGTTTTGGAAGTCTAGCATCATTCTCTTGATAAACCTGAATCTTTCATTAGTCACACGTCAAAACTATGTATATATTGAGAGGTTCAACGATTGTCATTCATCAGATCAACCGAACTATTTGTATGAACAAGTTTTTCTCACCTTACAACATATGTATATATTCATACAATTATTTTTTCTACTGGATGCACTTAACTTTAAGTTCTGTAGAATTCTTTGATGTGATTTCATTGATCTTATTTTTTTAAAAAATCAATATACTGAAATAATTAACTGTTATAGTTTACATTCTCATCCCATCCAATCGTTGATATAGCCTTTTTCTTATTTTCGGTTTGATGACTTTCATAAAATATCTGAAGTCAAGTTTCATTCAATTAGTTAATAATTAATCGTTTTGACTGACTCTTTTTACGTAAATGATAAGTAGAAAAGAGGTAAGAACTAGAATAAATAGTTCGGTAGAAACAAATGCAAAAATTATTTATTGCTACTGAAATATTTATTCTAGTTCCTACCGCTTTTGTACTTATCATTTACCTAAAAACAATCAGTTAAATCAATTAATTACTAACTAATTTGATTGAAACTTGACTTTTGGGATTTTCATAAAGCCACTGAAATCGAAAATTAAGAAAGCCTATATTGACTATTGGATCTGATAACCTATAAGTTAGTGTTGATACAACATATTCTTTTCTAGCATTTGATAAAACCTACTTGAATTTTCCTTGAATGGATGATATCCAAATAATGTTTTTTCTGCAATCTTTCGAACTTACATGAAATCTATTATAAGTATAGTAAAATGCTTATGCTCTATTCAAAGAAAGAGATCTTTATTTACATAACTATATGTCCTGACAACAAGGAGCATTGTTCCATATGTTTAGTAAGGGGCACCTAAATTTCAGAATCATTTCTCCCCTTAAGTTTGAAAATTTACTTAATTAAGTTTGATTTAAGCCTACCTTTTTTGGTCTGTGTGTCTTAGGATGAGTATTTTGATGGCGAGGAAATGAATAAATTAATTGTGGTCATTTATTCCATATCGATTGCATTACATAGTGGAACAAGCTTGAGAACACTTTCCCATGTGCAAGAGGAGAGTGTTGACTATTCTACCTTGAGAATTCATTCATTTCATGTTGCCTTGGCTTCAACTAACATAATTTGAAATTAAGAATACTTGCACCCACCAAAGGATATCGATGATATAGTGATTTCTTGTATTTTTGTTGAAATAACGGAAGATGGTTCGTCACGCTCCATCATCTCTTCCACAATTAGACATGTAACTTCCTTGTCCTTTAATATCAGTTCTGAAAGCTGGAAGCCTAGTTGTGGAAGAAATGACAGAACATGACGAACCACCTTCTGCTATTTCAACAAAAGTTTAAGAATTCACTAATCCATAGATATCCTTTGGTGGGTGCAAGTATTCTTAAACTCAAATTATATAAATTGGGAATGGTTCGCTCAACTCTCATTATAAGCCCTATATTTGAACAACCGATGAAGAAAAGCACCACCATGTAGCCCAAACTAAAATGATTGGTTAAAGACGAGTGAACATTGAATTCATGAATTCACAAGGTGAAGGTAAAATAGCTGACACTATCCACTTGTATGTGGCACAAGCATTCTTGAGGTTCTTCCACTCTTTGTGCAACCTATATGGTATAAACGAAATCAAGTTTTGCACGATCTAACCTATTAAAATACTCTTAAGACACATGACTCAAAAAAAAGAAGAAGTTTGGAATCAAACTTAAGTAAGTTTATAAACGTAAGAAGGGGGGGGATTATGGTTTTAGTGCTCTGTGCCAAGCATATGCAACAATGCTACTTGTTATTAGGACAGGTTGAATTGTCTACCTTATACTTATGTAGACATATGCTTAAATAAATATCTCTTGCTTTGGTTTTAGCATAAGACATTCTCAAATTTGATAGATTTGAAATATGGTGTAAAAGATTTTATTTTTAAAAAACATATTATTTAAGATTTAGGTGTTTGCTATTAGGAATCTAGTCTCATATTACTTAATGCATAACAAAGTTTAAAACAATTCACTTCCCCGCTCACTACAAAAGGTCAACATCTCCAATTAGTTTGAATGATCATCTATTGTTACTTTTACCAATATTGTATTATAGTTAATAAATAGACTTAAATTAATAAATTTTTTTATAACTTGGTGGAAGGGGGTCAACCATATTTTACTCAAAGACCCACTTTTTTTCTCTACACTTTCTTATCCAACACATAATATGGATATTATAGTGGCCACACCAACCCTTTCATTCTTATCGCTTCGGATTCCTTCGGGCGGTACAAAGTAAACCTTTGTAGTATTTCTCAGTAGGAAAATGAATGAATTTAACTTAGCAAATTTTAAATAGCCTAATGTCATAGACTTAGACTTTAATTAAGCACAACGTGTGACACTTGAAAAGTCACTCACATATCTTTTCCAATTTTACAAGCTCAATTAAGTCTTTTTAACACTAGATCGCTAAGAGAATATTGGATTTAAGAATGACACAAGAGAATTTCTGAAGTAAGCTTTCATAGTTCAAGACTTGAAAGATTTGATTGATCGTTTTTACAAATGAATTCCATTTTATTTATACTATCCATCTAGGAGATAATAGATAATTAGTAGTTTCCATACAATTCCCTACTTATTTACAAATAATTTATCTTTCTAGAATATTCTACGCAACTTAAATATTCCAAGAACCGTTCATGAAAATCTATGGGATTCTAAGGTCCTCTAAGATATTATCCATATATTCGAAAACATTCTACTAGTGACAACAAGGAGCATTGTTCCATTTGTTTAGTAAGGGGCACCTAAATTTCAGAATCACTTCTCCCCTTAAGATTGAAAATTTACTTAATTAAGTTTGATTTAAGCCTACCTTTTTTGGTCTGTGTGTCTTAAGATGAGTATTTTGATGGCGAGGAAATGGATTAATTAATTGTGGTCATTTATTCCATATCGATTGCATTACAGAGTGGAACAAGCTTGAGAACACTTTCCCATGTGCAAGAGGAGAGTGATGACTATGCTACCTTGAGAATTCATTCATTTTATGTTGCCTTGGCTTCAACTAACATAATTTGAGTTTAAGAATACTTGCACCCACCAAAGGATATCGATGAAATAGTGATTTGTTGTATTTGTTTTTTAAATAGGAGAAGATGGTTCGTCACGCTCTATCATGTCTTCCACAACTAGGCATGTACCTTCCTTGTCCTTTAATATTAGTTCTGAAAGATGGAAGCCTAGTTGTGGAAGAAATGATAGAACATGACGAACCACCTTCTTCTATTTCAACAGAAGTTTAAGAATTCACTAATCCATAGATATCCTTTGGTGGGTGCCAGTATTCTTAAACTCAAATTATATAAATTGGGAATGGTTCTCTCAACTCTCATTATAAGCCCTATATTTGAACAACCAATGAAGAAAAGCACCACCATGTAGCCCAAACTAAACTGATTGGTTAAAGCCGAGTGAACATTGAATTCATGAATTCACAAGGTGAAGGTAAAATAGCTGACACTATCCACTTGCATGTGGCATGAGCATTCTTGAGGTTCTTCCACTCTTTGTGAAACCAATATGGTATAAACGAAACTATGTTTTGCACGATCTAACCAATCAAAATACTCTTAAGACACATGACTCAAAAAAAGAAGAAGTTTGGAATCAAACTTAAGTAAGATTATAAACGTAAGAAGGGGGGATTATGGTTTTAGTGCCCTGTGCCAAGCATATGCAACAATGCTACTTGTTATTAGGACAGGTTGAATTGTCTACCTTGTACTTATGTAGACTTATGCTTAAATAAATATCTCTTGCTTTGGTTTAGCATAAGACATTCTCAAATTTGATAGATTTCAAATATGGTGTAAAAGGTTTTATTTTTTAAAAACATATTATTTTAGATTTAGGTGTTTGCTATTAGGAATCTGGTCTCATATTACTTGATGCATGACAAAGTTTAAAACAATTCACTTCCCCGCTCAATACAAAAGGTCAACATCTCCAATTAGTTTGAATGACCATCAATTGTTACTTTTACCAATATTGTATTATAGTTAATAAATAGGCTTAAATTAATAAATTTTCTTATAACTTGGTGGAGGGGGGTCAACCATATTTTACTCAAAGGCCACTTTTTTTTCTCTACACCTTCTTATCCAACACATAATCTGGATATTATAGTGGCCACACCAACCCTTTCATTCTTATCGCTTCGGATTCCTTCGGGCTATACAAAGTAAACCTTTGTAGTATTTCTCAGAGTACCAAATTAAACCTTAGGAAAATGAATGAATTTAACTTAGAAAATTTTAAATAGCCTATTGTCATAGACTTAGACTTTAATTAAGCACAACGTGTGACACTTGAAAAGTCACTCACAAATCTTTTCTAATTTTACAAGCTCAATTAAGTCTTTTTAACACAAGATCGCCAAGAGAATATTGGATTTAAGAAAGACACAAGAGAATTTTTTAAGTAAGCTTTTATGGTTCAAGAATTGAAAGATTTTTCTTGATCGTTTTTACAAATGAATTCCTTTTTATTTATAATATCCATCTAGGGGCTAATAGATAAATAGTAGTTTCCATACAGTTCCCTACTTATTTACAAATAAGTCATCTTTCTAGAATATTCTACGCAACTTAAATATTCCAAGAACCGTTCATGCAAATCTATGGGATTCTAAGGTCATCTAAGATATTATCCATATATTCTATAACATTCTACTAGTGACAACAAGGAGCATTGTTCCATATGTTTAGTATGGGGCACCTAAATTTAAGAATCATTTCTCCCCTTAAGATTGAAAATTTACTTAATTAAGTTTGTTTTAAGCCTACCTTTTTTGTTCTGTGTGTCTTAGGATGAGTACTTTGATGGAGAGGAAATGAATAAATTAATTGTGGTCATTTATTCCATATCGATTGCATTACAGAGTGGAACAAGCTTGAGAACACTTTCCCATGTGCAAGAGGAGAGTGCTGACTATGCTACCTTGAGAATTCATTAATTTCATGTTG
Source organism: Solanum peruvianum (assembly GCA_027705065.1). Taxonomy (NCBI): domain Eukaryota; kingdom Viridiplantae; phylum Streptophyta; class Magnoliopsida; order Solanales; family Solanaceae; genus Solanum; species Solanum peruvianum. Next base: position 49,141,238 of record JAKWJD010001757.1, read on the forward strand.
CCTTGGCTTCAACTAACATCATTTGAGTTTAAGAAAACTTGCACCCACCAAAGGATATCGATGAAATAGTGATTTCTTGTATTTTTATTTGAAATAGCGGAAGAAAATTCGTCACGTTCCATCATCTCTTCAACAACTAGGCATGTATCTTCCTTGTCCATTAATATTAGTTCCGAAAGATGCAAGCCTAGTTGTGGAAGAAATGACAGAACATGACGAACCACCTTCTGCTATTTTAACAAAAGTTTAAGAATTCACTAATCCATAGATATCCTTTGGTGGGTGCAAGTATTCTTAAACTCAAATTATATAAATTGGGAATGGTTCGCTCAACTCTCATTATAAGCCCTATATTTGAACAACCAATGAAGAAAAGCACCACCATGTAGCCTAAACTAAACTGATTGGTTAAAGCCGAGTGAACATTGAATTCATGAATTCTCAAGGTGAAGGTAAAATAGCTGACACTATCCACTTGCATGTGGCACAACCATTCTTGAGGTTCTTCCACTCTTTGTGCAACCAATATGGTTTAAACAAAATCAAGTTTTGCACGATCTAACCTATCAAAATACTCTTAAGACACATGACTAAAAAAAAGAAGAAGTTTGGAATCAAACTTAAGTAAGCTTATAAACGTAAGAAGGGGGGGATTATGGTTTTAGTGCTCTGTGCCAAGCATATGCAACAATGCTACTTGTTATTAGGACATGTTGAATTGTCTACCTTGTACTTATGTAGACTTATGCTTAAAGAAATATCTCTTGCTTTGGTTTTAACATAAGACAATCTCAAATTTGATAGATTTCAAATATGGTGTAAAAGATTTTTTTTTTTAAAAAACATATTATTTAAGATTTAGGTGTTTGCTATTAGGAATCTGGTCTCATATTACTTGATGCACAACAAAGTTTAAAACAATTCACTTCCCCGCTCACTACAAAAGGTGAACATCTCCAATTAGTTTGAATGACCATCTTTTGTTACTTTTACCAATATTGTATTATAGTTAATAAATAGACTTAAATTAATAAATTTTCTTATAGCTTGGTGGAAGGGGGTCAAAAACCCACTTTTTTTCTCTACTCTTTCTTTTCCAACACATAATCTGGATATTTTAGTGCCCACACCAACCCTTTCATTCTTATCGCTTTGGATTCCTTCGGGCGGTACAAAGTAAACCTTTGTAGTATTTCTCAGAGTACCAAATTAAACCTTACGAAAATGAATGAATTTAACTTAGCAAATTTTAAATAGCCTAGTGTCAAGGACTTAGACTTTAATTAAGCACAACGTGTGACACTTGACAAGTCACTCACAAATCATTTCCAATTTCACAAGCTCAATTAAGTCTTTTTAACACTAGATCACTAAGAGAATATTGGATTTAAGAAAGACACAAGAGAATTTCTTAAGTAATCTTTTATAGTTCAAGACTTGAAAGATTTTCTTGATCATTTTTACAAATAAATTCATTTTTATTTATACTATCCATCTCGGGTCTAATAGATAAATAGTAGTCTCCATACAATTCCCTACTTATTTTACAAATAAGTCATCTTTCTAGAATATTCTACGCAACTTAAATATTCCAAGAACCGTTCATGCAAATATATGGGATTCTAAGGTCATCTAAGATATTATCCATATATTCTAAAACATTCTACTAGTGACAACAAGGAGCATTGTTCCATATATTTTGTAAGGGGCACCTAAATTTTAGAAACATTTCTCCCCTTAAGTTTGAAAATTTACTTAATTAAGTTTGATTTAAGCCTACCTTTTTTGGTCTGTGTGTCTTAGGATGAGTATTTTGATGGCGAGGAAATGAATAAATTAATTGTGGTCATTTATTCCATATCGATTGCATTACAGAGTGGAACAAGCTTGAGAACACTTTCACATGTGCAAGAGGAGAGTGCTGACTATGCTACCTTGAGAATTCATTAATTTCATGTTGCCTTGTCTTCAACTAACATCATTTGAGTTTAAGAATACTTGCACCCTGAACAAGGATATCAAGAAATAGTGATTTCTTGTATTTTTGTTGAAATAACGGAAGATGGTTCGTCACGCTCCATCATCTCTTCCACAATTAGACATGTAACTTCCTTGTCCTTTAATATCAGTTCTGAAAGCTGGAAGCCTAGTTGTGGAAGAAATGACAGAACATGACGAACCACCTTCTGCTATTTCAACAAAAGTTTAAGAATTCACTAATCCATAGATATCCTTTGGTGGGTGCAAGTATTCTTAAACTCAAATTATATAAATTGGGAATGGTTCGCTCAACTCTCATTATAAGCCCTATATTTGAACAACCGATGAAGAAAAGCACCACCATGTAGCCCAAACTAAAATGATTGGTTAAAGACGAGTGAACATTGAATTCATGAATTCACAAGGTGAAGGTAAAATAGCTGACACTATCCACTTGTATGTGGCACAAGCATTCTTGAGGTTCTTCCACTCTTTGTGCAACCTATATGGTATAAACGAAATAAAGTTTTGCACGATCTAACCTATTAAAATACTCTTAAGACACATGACTCAAAAAAAAGAAGAAGTTTGCAATCAAACTTAAGTAAGTTTATAAACGTAAGAAGGGGGGGGATTATGGTTTTAGTGCTCTGTGCCAAGCATATGCAACAATGCTACTTGTTATTAGGACAGGTTGAATTGTCTACCTTATACTTATGTAGACATATGCTTAAATAAATATCTCTTGCTTTGGTTTTAGCATAAGACATTTTCAAATTTGATAGATTTGAAATATGGTGTAAAAGATTTTATTTTTAAAAAACATATTATTTAAGATTTAGGTGTTTGCTATTAGGAATCTAGTCTCATATTACTTAATGCATAACAAAGTTTAAAACAATTCACTTCCCCGCTCACTACAAAAGGTCAACATCTCCAATTAGTTTGAATGATCATCTATTGTTACTTTTACCAATATTGTATTATAGTTAATAAATAGACTTAAATTAATAAATTTTTTTATAACTTGGTGGAAGGGGGTCAACCATATTTTACTCAAAGACCCACTTTTTTTCTCTACACTTTCTTATCCAACACATAATATGGATATTATAGTGGCCACACCAACCCTTTCATTCTTATCACTTCGGATTCCTTCGGGCGGTACAAAGTAAACCTTTGTAGTATTTCTCAGAGTACCAAATTAAGCCTTAGGAAAATGAATGAATTTAACTTAGCAAATTTTAAATAGCCTAATGTCATAGACTTAGACTTTAATTAAGCACAACGTGTGACACTTGAAAAGTCACTCACATATCTTTTCCAATTTTACAAGCTCAATAAAGTCTTTTTAACACTAGATCGCTAAGAGAATTTTGGATTTAAGAAAGACACAAGAGAATTTCTGAAGTAAGCTTTTATAGTTCAAGACTTGAAAGATTAGATTGATCATTTTTACAAATGAATTTCTTTTTATTTATACTATCCATCTAGGATATAATAGATAAATAGCAGTTTCCATACAATTCCCAACTTATTTACAAATAAGTTATCTTTCTAGAATATTCTACGCAACTTAAATATTCCAAGAACCGTTCATGCAAATCTATGGGATTCTAAGTTCATCTAAGAAATTATCCATATATTCTACAACATTCTACTAGTGACAACAAGGAGCATTCTTCCATATGTTTAGTAAGGGGCACCTAAATTTCAGAATCATTTCTCCTCTTAAGATTGAAAATTTACTTAATTAAGTTTGATTTAAGCCTACCTTTTTTGGTCTGTGTATCTTAGGATGAGTATTTTTATGCCGAGGAAATGAATAAATTAATTGTGGTTATTTATTACATATCGATTGCACTACAGAGTGGAACAAGCTTGAGAACACTTTACCATGTGCAAGAGGAGAGTGCTGACTATGCTACCTTGAGAATTCATTCATTTTATGTTGCCTTGGCTTCAACTAACATAATTTTAGTTTAAGAATACTTGCACCGACCAAAGGATATCGATGAAATAGTGATTTCTTGTATTTTTTTATTGAAATAGCAGAAGATGGTTCGTCACGCTCTATCATCTCTTCCACAACTAGGCATGTAACTTCCTTGTCCTTTAATATTAGTTCCGAAAGATGGAAGCCTAGTTGTGGAAGAAATGACAGAACATGACTAACCACCTTCTGCTATTTCAACAGAAGTTTAAGAATTCACTAATCCATAGATATCCTTTGGTGGGTGCAAGTATTCTTAAACTCAAATTATATAAATTGGGAATGGTTCGCTCAACTCTCATTATAAGCCCTATATTTGAACAACCAATGAAGAAAAGCATCACCATGTAGCCCAAACTAAACTGATTGGTTAAAGCCGAGTGAACATTGAATTCATGAATTCTCAAGGTGAAGGTAAAATAGCTGACACTATCCACTTGCATGTGGCACGAGCATTCTTGAGGTTCTTCACTCTTTGTGCAACCAATATGGTATAAACGAAACCAAGTTTTGCACGATCTAACCTTTCAAAATACTCTTAAGACACATGACTCAAAAAAACAAGAAGTTTGGAATCAAACTTAAGTAAGCTTATTAACGTAAGAAGGAGGGGGGATTATGGTTTTAGTGCCCTGTGCCAAGCATATGCAACAATGCTACTTGTTATTAGGACAGGTTGATTGTCTACCTTGTACTTGTGTAGACTTATGCTTAAATAAATATCTCTTGCTTTGGTTTAGCATAAGACATTCTCAAATTTGATAGATTTCAAATATGTTGTAAAAAAGTTTGTTTTTTAAAAACATATTATTTTAGATTTAGGTGTTTGCTATTAGGAATCTGGTCTCATATTACTTGATGCATAACAAAGTTTAAAACAATTCACTTCCCCGCTCACTCACAAATCATTTCCAATTTTACAAGCTCAATTAAGTCTTTTTAATACTAGATCGCTAAGAGAATATTGGATTTAAGAAAGACACAAGATAATTTCTTAAGTAAGCTTTCACGGTTCAAGAATTGAAAGATTTTCTTGATCGTTTTTACAAATGAATTCATTTATTTATACTATCTATCTAGGGGTTAATAGAGAAATAGTAGTTTCCATACAATTCCCTACTTATTTACAAATAAGTCATCTTTCTAGAATATTCTACGCAACTTAAATATTCCAAGAACCGTTCATGCAAATCTATGGGATTCTAAGGTCATCTAAGATATTATCCACATATTCTATAACATTCCACTAGTGAATAGAGTTCTTCCAATGTTATTCTTCCACATGGATAACATTGTGCCACTTGGTGCCTACGTAGTGTGATGATATGGTAGGTCATCAATCTCTCCCACAACTTATATTGCGACGACCACGGGGCACTGTTGCTGCATGAACTCTCAAATTCGGTCTTTGAATTTCCACAAGTCTTCATATTATTCCCATGTGGCTTCTTCTGGTGATTGTCCCTTCTAGTAGATGATGAACATGGTAGTTGTATGCTTCCCTTTTTCCCGTCTAGCTTGGTAGTCAGTTAAACACTCAGTTTCCCGATAATGCAAAGTAGTGATGGTAATTGGGGCAGACTTGACAAACTTCGGTTGGGGTCATCCTTGTCATCATAATATGGTTTGAACCCATTGGCATGAAATATGGGATGACCTTGAGATGAGGTGGTAACTCTTAACTTACATGATTTTTTACACTTTGACGACGATCCTAAACGACCCCTCATACTTCCCTCCCAGATTTTTGGTGCATACCTCGTAGATCCTTGAACTTCCTTTGCTTAAACATTACCAAAGCTATGTCCTCAATCTATGATCCGAGGTACTGCGCTTGCAGTTGTAAAACTTCATCATTTCCTTGTCCAAGTAGGACATAGCAGTGTCAAGTAGCTCCTATTATGGCCATATGGTAAGCCCTCAAATGGGGTCGTTAGTGATTGTAGAGTTTGTGCTTGCTGTCATATGGCAAGTTATATGAGAATCAGACTATGTCTAATAGTATTTTCTAATCTTTCTTACGTGAACTCACAAAGTGCCTTAGACAATACTCAAATAAGACATTGATCCATTCTATTTGTCCATCCTCTGTGAGTAATAACTAGTGGAGAAATGCAACTGTGCGCCAAGCATATCGAACAACTCTCTCAGAGAGTTTCGTGTAAAATGTAGGTCTCGATCGCGGACGATTGCCTCGAGAAAACCTAATTATTTACCACAATCTTGAAGAATAATTTGGGAGCCTCTTTAGCAATGCAACCTTCTTTGTCGAGCATGGAGCTAACATACTTGAACAACCTATCCACCACAACCATGATTGTCCTATATATGTTAGAGTTTGGTAAGAAGGTTATAAAGGCCATAGTCATACTCTCCCATAGGCACTCCACTAGGGTAGTTTTTCTAATTGTTTTGTACATTATTGTTGATCTATCTTATCTTATTGGCACACAAGACAAGTCCGTACATAGCAATCTAGGTCTTGTCACATGTGGGACCTTTAGTAGATTGAATCGATCACTTCCCTTATGCAACGCTGCCCTGAGTGTCCCGCCCACAACGTGTTGTGGTTGTCCATTATAATATGCCACCTAATAGTTCCAAACTTGGGCACATAGTTTCTTCGTCTGACGGTGTAATAGTCCATATTCCATGCAAAAGTTTCTTCGAAGGTCAACCTTGATGAAGTACTTGGAATGTCCAAGTGTTTTTAACAAGTAGGAACAAAGAGGGAGGGGTATTTGTTATTTATTGGCACTTTGTTGAGCATGCGGCAATCGATGCATAAACGTGACAACCCATCTTTGTTCTTTCAAAACAGGATCGACACTCCATAAGGTCCTTTAGACGATAGATATGAACGGCTTCGAGCAATTCCTTCAACTTCTTCCTCAATTTTTCAATCTCTATTGGATAATATAAGGAATATGTGGGTGGCTTCGCTCTAGGCTCTAGTTCGAAATCATTGTTTACCTCGCACCTAGGATATAAGGGCCTTGAAAACTCTTCCAACATTGCATCTTTGTTCTTTTCAAGATTGTTCTGTATGCATAGTGACACTGTCTCCTTAGTACCATTATCTTTACCTAAACTCACACTGGTGGCTATTATCGTGGAGTCCGAAACTCAAAGGGTACAAAATATTAACAAAAATTCCAAAACGGTATATAAAATTTTATTTTAACCAAAACGGTAAAATCGCTGCCGGTGCAGCGATTTACTTTACCTGAAAAAGTAAAATCGCTGCTGAGGCAGCGATTTTGCAAAAAAAAATTTCTTAATAAAAAAATGAAATCGCTGCCCAAGCAGCGATTTCAAAATTTTTCTTCTTGCAAATCGCTGCCATGGCAGCGATTTGATATTATTTTTTAATTTACTTTTATTTTTATAAAATAAGGTATATCGCTGCACTGGCAGCTATTTATAAATAATTTTTTTTCTAAAAAAAAAATCGCTGCTAGTGCAGCGATTTATAAAAAAAATAAAAAATATCTAATATAAATCGCTGCCTTAGCGGCGATTTATTAAAAAAAAATATTTTTTTTATATAAATCGCTGCTACAGTAGCGATTTATAATTTTTTTTTTTTGTAAATCGCTGCTACAGCAGCGATTTATATCAATTTTTTTTTAAATAAATCGATACTGTAGCAGTGATTTATTTTTTTTTTTTTATTAAATCGCTGCAATAAGCAATTTTTTAAACTAAAAAAAATTAAAAATTTTAAAACAGCGAATTTATATATAAAAAAAATTATAATATTTTTTAAAATTTATGTATATAACTTATAAGAAAATATACATTATTTTAAAAAAATTTAAAATAAGTAAAGTAATAAATATATTTTATTTTTTAAAAAAGATATTATATTGAATTTAAATTTAAATAATATTTGAATTCAAATAATTAATTTTTTTAAGTAAAAAATTAAAGGAGAAAAATTATTTAATTGAATTCAAGTACATCCCTAATCACACCGATTAATTATAATTTTTTTTACATATAAAATCGCTGTTTTAAAATTTTAAATTTTTTTTTAGTTTAAAAAATTGCTTATTGCAGTGATTTAATATAATTCTTTTTTTAAATAAATCGCTGCTACAGTAGCGATTTATTAAAATTTTTTTTTGATATAAATCGCTATTATAGCAGCGATTTACAAATTGTTTTTTTACAAATCGCTACTGTAGCAGCGATTTATATAAATTTTTTTTTAATAAAGCGCTGCGTTAGCAGCGATTTATATTAGAATTTCTTTACTTTTTTTTTTTATAAATCGCTGTATTGGCAGCGATTTTTTTTTTTAAAAAAAATTATTTATAAATCGCTGCCAGTGCAGCGATATACCTTATTTTATATATAAAAAATAATATCAAATCGCTGCCATGGCAGCGATTTGCAAGAAGAAAAATTTTGAAATTGCTGCTTGGGCAGCGATTTCATTTTTTTATTAAGAATTTTTTTTTTGCAAAATCGCTGCCTCAGCAGCGATTTTACTTTTTCAGGTAAAGTAAATCGCTGCACCGGCAGCGATTTTATCGTTTTGGTTAAAATAAAATATTATATACCATTTTGAAATTTTTGTTAATATTTTGTACCCTTTGAGTTTCAGACTCTATTATCGTGCCCCCATTTTTCTGAAATGGAGTTGTGCAATGACAGGATAATTCTTTTAGGATTAATAAAAAATAAGAGTCGCTACCTACAAAATTAAAGGCACGTTAGGATACTATTTTATCCTAATTACAAACAAAATTAATTAAAAGGGTCTGCAAAATCATAGACCGGGTAAGAGTTCATGTTATTTTAAAAGAAATGTGTTAAGAATCCTTCGAGGTCCATAAATGTGGGTCCTGACAGGATCTTGGGAATTATGTGGAGATTTAACAGGGAAAAAAAGGTCCCTATAAAATATAGAATATAAAAAAATATATTTGATACGGGTGAATAGATTAAGTATGAACCCATTATTATTTAATTAATATAAGCCTCGGTGAATAATATATTTAGACATGGAAACTTATTTTTTATACAATCAAATCAAATCTATGCGAGTTAATAAAAATTGGCACATGAAGAGCTAATAAAGAACAAAAATTACAAATTCAATAGACCAAAGCAAGGTATTGAGTATCAAACACATTAATAATATATTTCAAATATTAACAAATAAAGAATGAGAGACTGACCTGATCGCTTCTAATAAAATGTTCAAAATGTTTGGATAATATGAAATAAAAGGAAAAATTATATAAGTAAAATAAACACATGGAGAAGAAAGCAGTGATAAACTTACCTGATTGATTCCAAACCAATAAAATTAAAATATATCATGCAAGTTGAAATTTAAATAAACCAACAACATCTAAAGTTAAAGTTGCTAGATATATATATATATATATATATATATATATATATATATATATATATATATATATATATATATATATATATATTAGACAAGGCTAAAAGGGGCAGGGTATGATGTTACTCCCTCTATTCCATTTTTTATGATTGACTCTCTTAAATGACTTATGGAAAGACAAAAAATATACGTTCAAATTTTTTTCAAGAGTACTAAATAAAATATTTTGATAGTTAAAAAATCACGTGAAGCTAAAATATAAGTATATTCTATTTATATTAAGATTGTATGGAAGTATGTTGATAAGTTAATAATAAATTTTTCATGTTTTTAAGATATATAAAGGGTGATTTAAAATTAGAATGGGAGGAAATAACGAGTTGCCTTATTTTTGTAAAACTATATGTGCGCTTCATAAAAGAAGTTAACTTACTATAGTTTATTTGTGTTTCATTATTTCATAAAATGTACCTGATACCCCTTTTGGGGTGACGACACTTCCACTTTAGCCTCGATTCTCGCGTTAACTTCTCCACTTGCCATGATTGAATTCCAAGGAACGCCGTTGCAGTATAGTGTGCATGTAAAGAATATTCAAAGGGGGTGAGAGTATGTCTCTTCTTAGAACTTTAAAATAAAATACTAAACTAATAAAGGTAGTATTAAACAAAGTAAGTTTATAAGGACAAAAGAGTATGACAAGATGACAAAATGGATAATGAAGTAACTACCTTGAACATACCATTCTTGGTATTCAATAAATGATATTATCATAACCATGCGAGTTGTAAAGATCCAGTTAATCAAATATGATACTACGTTTAAGTTTTTTTTTTTTTTTAAAAAAAAGAGAAAGTAATAGCAAACATTAATGCATGAATTTTACTATAAACCAGGGTATTGAAATAGTGTGATTAATAAGTAAAAGAGTCAATTGACAATTAAAGATTACCATCTATGAATTTATCATAATAAATAAATCGAAGGAAAAAATCATAAATGATCTTCTAATTTTGAAGGAGCCGTGTTAATATAGTCAAAGACTTCAGTCCAAAATAACATGATTTAGATACTGTCATATTTAAAGGTCACATATGTATATTTACTTACCATAACTAGCAAAAGTTTGCCAAGAACAATTAAATCAAAGTGGTACACACTAACTAAAAGAAATAAAATTGGAAAATAAAATAGAGTCTATCAAAGAGAAGAATCATGTCAATGTTTATCAAGAATTGATAAATATTAGGTGTATCAATCGATTAAGGGAACAAAGATGGAAAGAAGCCTGAATTATGAAGATTTTAAGAATAATCAATCCATTCATTAGGCAAACAAAATCAAATATGCATATTAAGACTTGCTATAGTTGAATCAAGAAACCACAACTCAGTCACTATTTTTAAAAGAAAGCTCAAGGGCTTACTAAAACCTAGATACAAAAGGGGCATATTAAATTAAAACAAAAATAGAAAGACACAAAGTAGAAAATGCAAAAGTTTAGAAACTCAATCATGAGAAAATCATGCTAATAAGAGATTTCATGATAATTATAGAATTTTATAGTGTAAGAATGCAATAATAAATATAAGGTGATTTAAGAAATTTGTGTAAAAGATGAGATAATCTATAAAATGAAACTGGATCTGTCATGATTCGACTTCATTAGCCCCCCAAAACCTTAAGACTTTGTCGGGTCCTCGCTTGTTGGAGCGGCGGAGAAACAATAATCTTGGTATCATAGTTGTTGATCAATTCTGGGAAAGGATGATTGTTGGCTTGACTCATCGAAGCCAAATGGCTCTTCACGGTGGCTATCTTGCTAGAATGTTTTGTCAGAACCAATGAAAAGAAGAGTAGAATACATATAAAGGTTGAATGGTGCGGCGCTTCACACGCCAATGCGGATGAGAAGAGAGTCAAAGGGAAAGAGAAGGGGTAGGAGAGGGGCAACTGGCTTGGATGGTGAAGTAGATGCTATCCACTTGTGGTTGGAGGAGTGTTTATGAGAGAGAAGAAGGAGAGTGGCTCGCTTGGTGGTTGGCCCCACGAGTGAGGGTGGAGTAGGGATTTTGTTAGTTTTTTTGCCGGCGATGAACGATGTTGGGAGATAGAGGAGCGCCTAACATTTTCAAAGAGAAGGAGGGTAAAAAAATGAAAATAGGGTTAGGATGTTAGGAAATTTATATAGGAAAGTTGTAGGAGACTCAATCTAAGCCGTTGAATCAAGATGAGTTATGGGGTTGAGATTTAAAAGAATGGAATATATGGTTAAGATTAAAGATGAGATCTAGAGATTGGGATTGAATTAATTGGTTCAAAATGGGCTAGAATTGTGACAAAATTGAGTAGAAAATGCTACAAATTAAATAGATTGAATACAAGAGGCTACAATTTAAAAGATTTGGAGAAAGATTTAATAAATTGTTATCCAATAGATGGTTATACTACACATATTAACTAATTTCAAATGTTAAATGTTATAGACGTAAATAGAAAAGTTAATTTATTATTTCAAATGTAGCAACGAGAAATACAACAACAAGAATAAAAAATAATAACATTTTTTAAAATTATGAACAATAAAGTATAGATCAGTTAGATAAAACTTAAACAAAATTTTAAAGAAATAGGCTTTAAAACATATTTAAGCAAAAGCAATTCAAAAAGGCTTATAGGTTGATCAAATTTGGGTGTCAAACAATTGTCCCTCTTTGCTCGATAATGAATGATGAACTCGTGAGAAAATACGTTGACTACATAGCCAACTTTGTCCAACCAATAGAATGATGTTAAGTGGGATGAATGAAACGATAAGTAACTGTGAAAAGAAGGTGTGGCCGAGACTTAGGCCTTAAATCATATACATATCTTCGGTATTACGAGAATGAGGTTGTGTGTTATTCTAGATTATGGAACAGACTAAGCTTCTAAAAAATGAAATAATGGTACAGATCCAAATAATGGTATAGAAGCAATAGTAACTTGAGTACATAAGATTATCTCTGAAGGCGGTACGAATATTTTAACGAAGATAAGAATGACTTAAGTTATGAGAGGAAAAGATCATATGATTAGTGCGAAGGATGAGAAATCTTTCATTGCGGTAGATATATGAGTACAAAAGTTATATCTGAAAGAAAAATTGATCTCTTCTGCAATCTATTAGTCTCTGCAAACCTGGTTGTGATATGACTAAATAAAATGATTAGGACATATATAGTGATTAAATGGTAAAATAACTTATAAACATGATGCAATTTTCCATTGAGATCATGAAAGTTTATCTCAAGACAATAAGGATGACATCTTATGGCCATGATACAGGAACATTTAATCATTAGGTCATGGAATAATTGTTGTAGGCCATGAAATTATTGCATTTAGTCTATGATACCTTCAAAACATGGTATGTAGAAATCAAATCCTTAGATTATGAGATGATTTCTGCGGGCCATGAAAATAGTGTCTATTTACTATGACGCCTTTGAAATATGATAATCATAAATTCAATCATTAGGTCATGAAATGATGTCCACAAACCATTAATTAAAGAATTTTTACTATGGCACCTTTAATATTAAAAGAATGACAAAAGTGTGTATCTGTTTTTCTTAATGCAATTCAGTCATATTGAAATACTTTAAGCTTGATCCAATAGATATTTCTGTATGTTTTTTTTAGGGCTATATGGTTTCCGTAACTTGATTAAATCGTAGCTCAGTGCTAACGTGATTCTCGGACTCAATATTATTCTTTGGAATATATATAGTTCTCGAGCTTCATTCAAGCACAAAGTTATTTTATAATATAATGTGATTCTTTGGCACGATGCAGTTCTCAAGGATAATGCAATTGCTCAGGTACATGCAAATTCTCAAGTATTATGCAATTTCTTAGGCATAAAGCAATTCTAAGGCACAATGTAATTTTAGGGCACAATGCAATTTCTAGGACTCAATGCAATTCTTGGGTTCAATGTAATTCTTGGACACAAATCAAACTTCCAAACGCAATACAGTTTATCGAGCAAAATGTAATTCTAAGGCTCATTGCAATTATGGGGCACATTATAAATTTTTGGACAGAATGCAATTTTTTGGACACAATGCAATTCTCAGGCTCAATGCAATTATCAAGCTTAGTACGATTTTTCGGGCATAAGGAATTCTCCGAAATATGAAAATTCTCGAGCACAATAATACTCTTGGGCACAAGACATTTCTCAAAACGATGTTATAGTTGACAATATAAGATGGCTTAGACTATCGTTTATCAGAAGGACAAAGTGTCTCTTCCATGGTGATTGTCGGGCTCAATATTATAGTTGTGAGTATAAAGTATCTTAGATCTTCATCTTATTGGAAGGACAAAGTATCATTTTTGGTGGTTGTCGGGATCAAAATAACAATTGAGGGTATAGAGTAGCTTTGACCTTTGTTTTATTGGTAGAATAGAGCGTTATTTTATGGAGATTACTTGGATGATATTGGAATTGCTTCTTGCATTTGTACCTGTCTTTTCTTTGTTCAAAGAAAAATGTTAGTTTATAAAAAGGGAGGTTCATATGTATCTCTGTTTTGACCAGCACACTTCATTTGTGCTTTACATCTAGGCCTTATTCGAAAAACAAAAAGCCTTGTATTTTACTAACCAAAACGAATTTATTAGTAATTGCAAGTATGTTATACCTGCTTTAGTCATAGACTTACTTCCTTAATATCTCTATAGATTAATTAATACATTAATCATATTTCATACCAAATTTTTTTGACATGTTTGAGCATTTCCATTAATTTTTTCAACAAGATCGCGAACTGCATCAATAGTAAGCGGCTTCTGATAATAATAATAATCAAGGCCATTTTTCTTGAATGATTTCTCCTCTTCTTCTTTTTTCGCGCGAAGTCATTCTACGGTCAAGCTATCAACATGCATATCTGAAGTTCGTTAGTTGCCTGTATAATTTAGAAAATATTTCTAAAGTTTTTTACTTGAGCTACGTCTAAATTATGATTTTCAAACAGATTCTGAATTACGATTTATAAAACCTTACTTGACGACCATTCCTTACTGACATATCCAAGTCCATCATAATCAAATCAAAGCATGCACCATTATCATGAGAAAGAACCGCTTCTTGACCATTTTTTGCCTCATGAGTTTCCACACCAGATTTCCACAGAATTGCTTTGTGGACCATTCGGACTACATTCTCATCATCTACTATAAGAGCTGTAAGTTTTTTCACTACTTTCGTGTTGTTTAGTGAAGAAGATGGTCGGAATGATGATATTTTTTCTGTAAGCTTGTGGACCATTCTAACTACAAGACATGTATATTATATAGAGAAATAAGCAAGTGACAATATATATATATATATATATATATATATATATATATATATATATATATATATATATATATATATATATATATATATGTAGGTATGTATGTATGTATGTATGTATGTATATATATATATATGTCACTTAAGCCTTTAGCGACATTGGTTCTAATGACGGTATAGACTTTAACACTCTTTATTAATGTCAATATTTATTGCCGCTAAAAGGTATTTTTGTTGTAGTGAATCTTTGGTTCTTTTTGTTTTTTACATATTTAGAAACTAAATAAAGGGTACTATAAGCCACAAGAATTAAAAATAAAAATGTTAAAAGAAAATATAAATAAATTATTTACAAAGATTTTCTTTTTTGACTTTTGAAATTCAAACTATATCAGGTAAAACAAAATAGCATGCCCTAATGTTCTTGCTCAACTTTTTCTCTCTGCTCGTTTGCTTGTTCAACTTGAACTAGCTGTGATGATTTGCTTAATATCATCCACAATGTCCAAGAGTAGTCCAGATATCTGACGTCCGAAGAATAATAATGTTGGCTTACACGAGTCCACCATGATAGAGACCAAGTCCCTTCACAGAAATAGTTAATAAAGTATTGAAGTTGGATGTTGAAAGGTAGAAGACCCAAAGTGTTTTACGTCTAACCTCTTTGCTCAAGGGAAGGAAAAACCACGAATTTTTATCTCGCAAAAATTATCAAGGATCCACCAACTTACTCTAGCCAATATAAAATTCAGCACTACACCACAGCTAACACTAGACATTTTTTCTCTTGAGTAAGTTAAGACATGAAACATAACTAAAACTTACCTAAGTTAAATCATTAATCAAAACGTAGAAAATTATAAGCAAGAGAAGAGAAAAAGGTCAAGAACCGTAGTTCAAGAATTCAACAAGGTTCCATCAGTTCTAGCCCCGTAATCTAATGATTTCTCAATGCAATTCATCACTAGGTATGCGAAATTTCACTAGTGGGTTCCTTTCACCAATTAGATCCCTATATATCAGTCAGATTGTTCATTCCTTTACCGTTATTAGACCTAGGGTTTCTGGAACATCATTAGATTATCATGAATTAGCTAGTTAAATGTTCCAAATAAGATTACAGTTTTATTACTCGGCTTATGGCATGAATTTCAGAATTCTAGCTATGTATTTCTTTAGTTCTTGAATTATATATGCTAGGTCAGATATTTCAGTTACTTCAGATATACATGCCTCATTTATTAATGAATCATTATTAGATTAGTTGTTACATTCTCAATTTGCATGTTCATTTTGAGCTATCCAATATTTACAAAAAATTATTCATACTCAGTTAACCACTAAATTCATTGAGAGTAACATAATACCGAGTTGGACTAGGTTTAACGTACCCAAATAGTCCTAAAAATACTATCCATGTAGGTTTTAAGCCCCCTTAGTGGGCATCAATTTAGTGATCACACCAGCATGCCTTATATCTTTGGCAGGGTATATTGGGTCCTCTTGATGGGGCGTATACATCGGACTCCACATTTAGCTCATGTGATTTTTCTATCGGTTATTAGTTACTCCCACAATTCATTTAGACTCTATTGCAATTAACATATTTACAGTTCAATTAGTATTAATTCTTATCATGTTATAGATCTGGTCATTGCATCCAGTTACCTCAGCATTCCGCATATCATGTTCAAAATATTATACTTTATTTTGTGCTTGTTTAGTTATGTTTTATTTTAGCTTTACTCACTCTACCCTACATTTTCAGTACCTTTAAAGTACTAATACATAAGTGCGCTACATCTTCTCGTGATGTAGGTTTAAGTTCTCAACATCCAGATCACCCTTAGATCAATTCCCGATCTCCAATTCATCAGAATCAGTGGTGAGTCCTCATTCTCTGAGGACAAGAGTCATAAGTTTATTTTAAATACTTTTAGTCCTTTAGTATCAGTTTTTGCTAGATTTAGTTAGGGCTTGTACCAACATTTCTAGTCAATGGCAACTAGGATTCAACATTTGGTTTGGAAGAATCGACCTAATTTTAGGGTCCCAAGTTGTATGAGGACCCAGAGAAGTTCATTGATGAGGTCAAGAAAATATTTGGTTTGATGAATGTTTCTGGTAGTGATAGGGTGAAATTGGCATTAAAGCAACTTAAGGATGTGACTCACATATGGTTCACTTAGTGGAAAGAGAAAAGAGACTACTTTGTTTTTTGTAAATCAATATAGTAATAAACTTTAGTGTTAATCCAGAAACTCTCTTATGACCTTTCTGAGTCTCTATTCAAGTCGATGACCCAGTTATAGATAGACAGGTATACAGAAATTGTCCTGTCACAGTCGCTCAGAAAGTCTCCTAAGTAGACTTTGTAGAGTTAGAAATGGTAGACTTGGATGTCATTCTAGACATGGATTGGTTACATTACTGTTAAGTCTCAGTCGATTGTAGAACTAGGATTTTTCATTTTAAGTTTCCAAATTAACCAATCTTAGAGTGGAAGAGTAGTAACTTAACACCTATGGGTCGATTAATTTCTTACCTTAAGGCCAGAAAGATGATCTGTAAGGGTTATCTTTATCATCTAGTTCAATTTAAGGATTCTATATGTGAAACTCCAACTCTTGAGTCAATTCCTTTAGTTAGTGAGTTTCCAGAAGATCTTCCCGGAATCTCTCCTGAAAGGGAAACCGACTTTGAAATGGATCTCTATCGAGGTACCCAGCCTATTTCTATTCCTTCTTACGGAGTGGCTCCACCAGAGCTTAAGGAATTGAAAGATCAATTGAAAGACCTTTTAGATAAGTGTTTCATAAGACCTAGTATTTTTCCATGGGGTGCACCACTGTTGTTTGTAAAGAAGAAAGATGGTTCTGTCCGTATGTGCATTGAATATAAACAGTTGAAGAAGGTCACAATCAAGAATAAATATCTCATCCCTAGGATTTATGACTTGTTTGACCAACTTTTGGGTGCTAGTCATTTCTCAAAGATAGACCTAAGATCAGGTTATCATCAGCTTAAAGTCAGAGATAGTGACATTCCAAAAAACTACTTTCAGAACTCAGTATGGTCATTATGAATTTGTAGTTATGTCGTTTGAACTAACTAAAGCTCATGCAACTTTCATGGATTGAGGAATAGAGTGTTCAAACAATACTTGGACTTGTTCATTATCGTTTTTATTAATGATATCCTGATCTACACCAGAAATGAGAAATAACATGCGAGTCATTTGAGATTTGTTCTGCAAACTCTAAAAGATCACCAGTTATTCGCTGATTTTAGCAAATGTGAGTTCTTACTGCAATCTGTTTCTTTCCTTGGTCACACTGTATCTAGTGAGGGGATTTGAGTGCATTCGCAGAAGATAGAAGCAATGAAACAATGGCCCAAACCTAGCTCTAATACTGATATGAGAAGTTTCTTAGGTCTAGCGGGTTATTAAAAAAGGTTAATGGAAGGATTTTCATCCATAGACTCACCATTGACTAGGTTAACTCGGAAGATGGTCAACTTTCAATAGTTAGATGATTGAGAGAAAAACTTTGCAGAATTGAAAACTAGATTGACTACCACTTCTGTCTTGTATCTATAGAGGGTTCAGTTGATTGTGTGATCTATTATGATGCATCCAGAGTTGGCCTAGGTTGTGTGTTGATGGAGCAAGAAAGATTATAGCTTATGCTTCTAGACAGCTTAGGTGTACGAGAAGAACAATCCAACTCATGCCCTCGAGCTTGCAGGAATGGTATTTGCACTCAAGATCTGGAGACACTACTTGTATGGTGTTCATGTATATGTGTTTAGTGACCATAAGATCTTTCAATATGTGTTCACCCAGAAAGAGTTGAATCTTCGCCAGAAGAGATGGCTTGAGTTTCTTAAGGATTATAATATGAGTTTGCAATACTATCCTGGTAAGGCAAATGTAGTAGAAGATTCTCTTAGCAGGTTATGTATGGGTAATGTAGCCCATGTGAAGGAATAAAGGAAGGAACTAATGAAGGATGTTCAAAGGCTTGCTCACTTGGGAGTTCGCCTTATGATCATATAAGAAAGTGGTGTAATAATTTAGAATGAGGAAGAATCTTCTTTGATAATGGAGGTTAAGGAAAAGCAAGACAGTGATCCAATTTTGCTTGAACTTTAGGGTGCAGTCCATAATCAGAGAAAGGTATTTTCCTAAGGGGGAGATAGTGTAATTTGATACCAAAGGGTATATTGTGTGTTCCTAGTGTGGGAAAGTTGATATAAAATATTCTTGTAGAAGCTCATAACTCCAGATATTTCATTCATCCATGTGCCACTAAGATGTACGCGATCTGCGGGAAGTCTATTGGTGGAATTGCATGAAGGGGATATAGCAGATTGTGTGAGTGATTGCCCCAATTACCAGCAAGTCAAGGTAGAATATCAGAAAGCAGTGGGTATAACTCAAGAGATCGACATTTCTACTTGGAAGTGGGAAGTGATCAATATGGATTTCATCACAAGGTTACCTCGTACCTGCAGAAAACATGACTCCATTTGGGTGATATTAGATATGATGACTAAGTCTTCTTGCTTTTTGGCGGTCAAGACTACAGATTTGGCTGAGGACTACGCCAAAATTTACACTAATCAATTTGTGAGGTTGCATGGGGTTCCTTTATCTATCATCTTATATAGAGGTCCTCAATTTACCTCTCATTTTTGGAAGTCATTTTAGAAGGGTCTTGGTACACAGTTTAACCATAACATTTCTTTCGCAAACGGATGGACAGGCAGAGTGTTCTACTCAAACCCTAGAGGATATGTTGAGAGCTTATGTGATCGACTTCAAGGGTAGTTGGGATGATAACCTTCCTCTTATTGAGTTCACCTACAACAACAACTACCATTCCAACATTCTGATGGCCTCTTATGAGGCATTGTATGGGCGTAGATATATATTTCCTATTTGTTGGTTTAAAGTAGGTGAAATAACTTTGATAAGGCCAGATTCAGTTATTTATGTATGGATAAAGTGAAACTCATAAGAGAGAGACTTAAGACAGACCAGAGTCGTTAAAAATCTTATGGAGATGTAAGAATAAGGGAACTAGAGTTCCATGTTAATGATTGGGTTTTCTTGAAAGTGTCACCTATGAAGGGAGTGATGAGATTTGGCAAGAAAGAGAAGCTCAATTTTGATATGTAGGCCTTCACAAGATCTTGAAAAGGGTTGGCAAGGTGGCGTATGAGTTAGATTTGCCAAACCAAAAAGTCGCGTCAGTCAAGGATCTGTGGAGGAGTCAGTCCGTAGAGGGAGCTACTTGGGAAACAGAATAATCCATGAAAAACAAGTATCCTCACCTCTTTTCTTCTAATTCAACTCCAGGTTAAGGTAATAGTTCCTCTTAGTTTTTCAGTCATTCATGCGTGAATTCAACCTTAGAATCATGTCCCCTCAGTTTGTACTTGCATTTTCAGCGTAATTGCATGTTCTTGGAACTCAATCTAGTTGAAACCCAGTTATCGGTGTTTAGTAGAAGGGATTGCATATCTCTCCCTATATTGTAGCTGCTTTAGTCTTCATTCGAGGACGAATGCTCTCAAGGGGGAGATAATGTACCACCCAATATAAAAAACAGATCAGAAATCAACTTATCAAAAATTTTGCAAGTGCAATCGACGCTCACCATCTACAGACCATAGTTTGATCTACTGCCCGTACTGTGGGTCTGTAGATTACCACTATAGCCCTTCTAAAACGTAGCTCAGAAAAATCAGCTAAGTCTTGACCCATGGAGAGACCTATGGTCCGTAGTCTGTTTTCGTGGATCTAGACCATATTATCGAGCCTCTGACATAAACTACGGATGACCAGCACGGACCGTCGTTTGATCTACGATGTGTAGGTATGACCGTAGGTGAAGGTTATTAGTTAGTTAGGGGGAAATTGTTGTTGGGTCAACTTCAAATGGTCATAACTTTTAGCAAAAAAAATGAATTAGGTGTCCTATAACCTACGAAATGACAGATAATTGAATCCTCTTTCTAGGGCCACCGAGTTTACTAAAATCCAACCTTCGAGTAAAAACTAATGCCTATTTTAGTGAAGGCATGTCGAGCAGACCCAAATGACGGATCATCGATTGAATTACAGCCCATCAGTGCAGGTCGTCGATTGTTTCGACAATAATTATTTTAGGGGTCGTTGGTCTTTTCCTAGTTCGTTTAACCCCTAAGGTACATTGTTTAAACCGTAAATTATGATATTTTAGTCAGCTTAAGCCTAGAAACATAACTAAGACTTACCTAAGTCAAAATCATTAATCAAAAGATAGAAAGTTAGAAGTAAGAGAAGAAAAAGGACCCTAGTTCAAGAATGCATTAAGGTTCCATCAATTACAGCCCAAAATCTAAAGATTTATCCATGGATTTAATAAGCAGGTATGTGGGATTTCACTAGTGGGTTCCTTTCACCCATTGGGTCCCTAGTTTTTTTTAGTTTCTTGATTCCCTTATCATGATTAGACCTAGGGTTTCTAGAACTTCAACAGATTATCATGAATTAGTTAGTTATATGTTACGAATCAGATTATCATGTTATTACTCAGATTATTGCATGAATTTTAGAACCCTAGCTATGTATTTATTTAGTTCTTGAATGACATATGCTAGGTCAGATATTTCAGCTATTTGTTATACATGCCTCAATTTTTAATTCATCATTATTAGATTAATTATTGCATTCTCAGTTTGCATGTTCGGTTGAGTTATCCAGTATGTACATAAATTTAGTCATAATGTGTTAATCACTTAAATAATTAAGAGTAGCATAATATCTATTTCGACTAAGGTTCAACCTACCCAAATTGTCCCAGAACTTGTTGACACCCAATTTTGACCCTCCACGATTTGATTAAATTTCAAAAGCTTCTTAGATCTTAAACAAATGAAAATAATGGATTTTATCTATAAAATAAAAATTAAAAAAAAATCTGCATTTCCCACATGATTTCTCAAACAATTTTTCAATATTCAAAAGTCTCACATCGGCATTTTACCCCTTTTGAGGATTTTTGGGTCTCTATATAAACCCACTTCATTCAATATTTTGAAGGAAAAAGAAAAGGGAAGACAAAGAATACTCACAAATTTTGGAGAATTCTTGGTTCCCATAGTTTAAAATTTTTAAAGTGTTTTGTGGTTTTTCGAGTTGAGGAGGTGGAGTCGTCTCGTTCAAACTCGTAGTTCCGGTTCGCTGCCCAGAACCAGGTAAATTTTTATTAATTTTTTCTTAGCCTTGTTTTATTTATTTCCTAGTTCTTTTATGCTTTTGTTTATTATAAATGCTTAGCTTTGTTTTAGTAGTCATGTGTTAGACTTTGGTTTCATTTTTAGTAGTTAATAATGTTTATTTTGTTCCTACTGTTTCAATTATTTTTCGCGATGTTTTTCCAATAATCTCCCAATTTCATGTCTTTGTTTCTTCATGTTTCACTCATGTGTTTCTTGATTAAAATGTAGGCTTTCTAGTTAGTAATAAATTAGGATTTATTAAGCTAGTTTTTTCTATATACATTTATCCGATTATAGCCTTGAACATAGAAATTGTCCTTTTTTTTTTGTATAAATCGCGTTAGTGTTGCTGCTAATGCTTTATCATTTCGATTTAATGGGAGGTTAGTTGATAGCAAATGGATTTAGTTGTTGATATGTAATTTTGATAGCAAATGGGTTTAGTTACTGTTATTGATTTATGCTAGCTGTGAATTGTTTACGGTAGACCATAAGTAGATTTGTTCATTACTTTATCCTTTATTCAATTAGTTTCGGCATTTACTTATATTCTCATTTTATTAGTATGGTCTTTTGTTGAATAAAGATGAGATAATAACATATTTATTGACATTTAACTTTAAGTTCTGTAAGGATATGTGTTTGTTCTTAAAACCGGATCTATACTAATTTGTGATCACTGTTAGTAGTGCTTCTGTTTCGTAACCTTGAGAGTTGTATTTTGTATCTTGTTTAAGTTGGATGTTTAGCAATTATGAGAGTCCAGTTAATTGATTTGTTTAGTCAGATATCTGATCCATTTATAAACTTTCGACGAGTTGATATTGTTGCATACTGTGATTAATGCCATAGATCATTTTCACCGTTCAATTGCTAATTATTTTTCTTATTTATTTTCTGCACGAGCTCATCAATTTGAGTCCATCCGGACTCCCTTCTCTTGCATTATTCCTCTTCTTGAGTCAACTTTCTTCGGAGTCGCGAAAGGGAGTTACGTTATTGGGTTTAAAAACCCAAAAAACGCAGCAGCTGCAGTAGCCTTGTAAAGGCTGAAAATTGATGGTTTTGGACCCTAAAATGTGCACTAGGTGCAGCAGATTTGTAGCAGCTTCAAAGGGCCAGAAGAGTAGCATTTCTTGGACTTACAAAGTCTGAGAATAGCACAACAGGAATGGAAAGTATTTTGGGTAAAAAGGCCTAAAATCAAAGCGGCAAAAGGCATTATTTTCAGCCCCGAAGTGACCACTTATGGGTTGAAAGTTTCTTAGTTACCTTCCTTATTGTTTATATTTATCTACTTTGTTATTTTCGTGGCTGTTGATTTTTCTTTAAACTTAGATGAATCCTTTGGAGATTTTTTCTTTATGGTTCTTCTATTTTGTTGTTTATTTAAATATTTAAATCTTCAAAACCTCTTTTAAGTTAGATAACGTAAGCTTCGAGGCTAACTTGAGAATCATTTATATTCTTTCATAGTTAGTAGTTAGCTTTCAATTCCATGTTTAAGTTATTGTGTTGATTTTTCAACTCTAAAACTTGACCTCGGATAGAAATATGAAATTAAAATTGTCATTTTGACACTTTAACATTGGACTTATTTCATACTCGAAATAAGATGAGTGTATAAGTATCAAAAGATTTTAGTTGTCTTAAAATAAAAATTTTCGCAAATATTCCTACGTTTTATCTTAAAATTAGCCAATTTTAAAATTCGTCGGTCAACCGCGTGTTAGCGGATTCTCTAAGGTGCCTAAACCCTTCCTTAGAGAATTATTTGAACCCTTACCCAAAACTCTGGTTTTATTTTTTCTTTTTAAACTTCTTTTTTTTTTTTTATTTCATTTGGTTTTCTTAATTTTTCCTAAAAGATTAAGTGGCGACTTCCTAAAAATAAACATTTTCCAAAAATTGGCCAAAGTTGCGAAATCGGCTTCGAAACCCTTCATGTTTTCGAAATCGGGTCGTAACAGAATGGCGACTCTGCTGGGGATTCATCTAGGTTCTAACCAAAAGGATTTTATTGTTTGGCTAATTATTATTGAATTAACTATTATTTGATGCCATATTGTATTTAAATTTTGTTTGTTAATTGTTTGTTTGCATTCATACATATCATAAAATTCCGTCAAACGACATTTATTTCATTTCCACTAAAAGGATGATTATGCGGGTTCGCAGTCGTTCGTTAACCAAATTTTCTCGGGACACACTGACGAGTGTAGTTGGCTACTTGATAGTCAACGATCGTTAACTGTCCCAGCCCAAATAGTCCGCTTGGGTTACCCTTTCCACTTCAAATACAACCCACTCTTAGTCAAACTAAGATAGAGCAAGACCCTTTTAGGTGCATTAACCTAAGATGATCCAAAACCCAAGGTGTATTGGATCCATTAGAAGACCGCCTTGAGTCTAATTGACCGCCGGTCAATATAAGACGATCATCCAATTATTTGTTAAATTTGAAGGATATGTATGTTGATTTGTAAGTACCATTGTCCTTTTGGGTTGGGTTTTTTATTTTTTATTTTTTATTTTATTAGGTAGTTTCTTTGTTTAACTCAAGTGAAGATACTCCTCATCAAGAAGTAATTCAAAAGCATCAAGAAGATCGGGAACGAAGGTTTATATGGAAGCTTAACTTAGTTATCATTGTACCCCTACGTGAGACTAATATTTATTTCTCTTTCCTCTATTGTGTATCCCTATTTTTTTTTATTTTTTTTATTTATAAGTTTTGTATAAATTTTTGGGCAATGGAACGATTTACAAATGATATACATATCCTTCAAACGTTCGGCTTACCTTTGGCTTAAAAGGTCACATGTATGTTAGGAGGCGTTATATATTTGTTTGTGTTAATTGTTACGAATTTTGTTTCATTTGTGTTTGTTTGACCTATGTGTTTATATACATATGTTTTTGCTTTAAGCATTATTGGTCCATTATTCTACTCCAATATTTTAGAATATCATTCCAATTTTCAAACCTTCCAAAATACTATAACTCCATTACCAAAATACGTTCAAAATTACTCCACAATTTTTTTTTTAAATTTTTTTTTTAGGTCATCATTCAAATTCATGTTGACCTCGTTATTTCTTGAAAATTATTTTCCACACCTACTTGCCGGTGTTACTAAACGTTCCTTCAATTTCAAGCAAATATCAAGACGCTTTTGTTTCTACGAAAGAGATTTCCAATTGAACCAAACTCTTTTTCTTTCGTTCAAATTTCAGTTCACAATAAACAATTTTTTCCATTTGATCATTTTCTAGAAACTCATCTTCATCGAATTTTGGACTAATTTGTTTAAAACAGAACACATGTATTTGTTTTATGTGTTACTTTGGTTGATTAATATGATTAATGGACTAACTTTCTTACTTTTGAGTTGTTTCAGAAGGAGAGACTGATTTGTGTTGGTAATTAAACTTGCTCACTTCACCAGTATCCGCTGGCAGAACATTCATATTTTACACGGTCTAAGGTCAAGGGAATCTCTACAGACTCTTCACTTCTTACTTGGACTACTAAAAGGACTCGTTCAAAAATGGATCTCACTATTCACACTGTTGCTTCGTCCGAAATGATCCCTACTCCATCGATCGCGGCCGATCCTAGTGCCTCGGTAGCAGCAGAATCACCCATGGAGGTCATCGCTCGTCTAGAGCGACAACTTGGCACGCTGAATCTCCTGGTAGCTCAATACCAAGATGCTTCTCTGAATCAACCATCTGATGCTCGTGAAAGGGGGCCCATGCCACCCGTATATCCTACTTCGAGTGAGTTTCATCAAGGAGATCACTTTGCCACCTTTCAACAAACTCAAAAAGCATCACCCACTAATTCAACTCAGGATACTCCTCTTGTATACACATTTGATCCCCCAAAAGCTCCAACGGTAATACATCACACTCCACCAGTGTACACTTATGTCACTGCTCCACCCGTTACCAAGGCTCCAGAGTTTTATCGCCTAGATATTAATCACTGTATTGAAATTGAGGGGGGCGTAAAATCAATTGATGCTGAAATAATGAATAAAAAGATGAAAAGTTTGGAGGATGCTATGAGAGGTCTTCGTGGGTTCGATAGTAGCCAGAGTGTTAGATACGAAGAACTGTGCATATTTCCTGAGGTTGAGTTGCCACCCGGTTACAAGATTCCAAAATTTGAGAAGTTTAGTGGATCAGGAAATCCATTCTTTCACTTGAAAATTTACTGTGAAAAGTTGATTGGCGTTGGAAACAACGAAGGGATAAGAATCAAGTTATTCAATCAAAGCCTAACTGGAAAAGCATTGGAGTGGTACTCTAAGCAAGATGTGACCAAATGGCGTACTTGGGATGATCTGGCGAATGCTTTTGTAGATCACTACAAGTTTCATGTTGAAATTGCTCCCGATAGAATTTCTATTACCAAGCTGAAACCCAAGTCGACTGAATGCTTTCGAGAATATGCCATTCGTTGGAGAGAAGAAGCTGCCATGGTGCACCCACCTATGGAGGAGTCGGAAATGATCACTTACTTCATTCAAGCTCAAGAATCAGAATACTATGAGCGAATGGTGACTATGGGTGGAAAGACATTTGCTGAAGTTATTAAGGCTGGAGAAATGATCGAAGACGGTCTCAAAACTGGCAGAATAAGGAGTTACACCTCATCTCAATTTGCTAATAGAACCTATCAAACTGGTCCTTTTGGAAAGAAAAAGGATAAAGAAGTTATGATGATAACGACCCGGGGAGCTGCATCATATAACCGTCAACCACCTCCAGACTATCCTAATTCACAATACTATGTTTGCAACAATCAAGCAACATTTCGTACTCCACGACCAATGCAAAATCCCCGAAACAATGCACCTTATCCTAATTTTGAGAGAAAACCTCCTAGAGTCTTCACTCAATTGAGCGAGACAAGGAGTCAACTTTTTGAGAGACTGAAAGAGGCGGGAATACTTCATCCAGTGGAAGCCAAGACTGTGAATACTTCAGCCGAGTGGTATGACCCAAGTAAGCGTTGTGCTTATCATTCAGGGGTTGTTGGTCATGATACCGAGAGGTGTATCACTCTCAAACACAAAATTCAAGATCTAATTGACAATGAGGTGGTAAAACTCGCTCAAGCTCCACCGAATGTGAATACCAATCCGTTACCCAAGCATAAGGAGTAGTGATTGACATGACCAGTTGCAAAGAAGAAGCAAGTTTCCTGAAGGTCGTACTTTTGGCAGCTTTTAGTCTTGCATTTAGAGTTTGTTATTTTATTTCTCTGTAATCGCACTTTTATCGTTTTATTACTTTGTAAACGTTTGTTTGGTTTAGATTTCCCTTTTAAGTATCTTTCACTTGTAATGAACTACGTCTGACCTGAATTCTCAAGAATGAGATACGTAGGCGGCCTATGTCGGCTTCGGTCACCCCTTTATCCCTTTTAGTGTTTTCTCATGTTGGAACTACGTTTGACCTGATTCCTGCTCAACGGGATACGTAGGCGCCACACCGGCTCGGTCATGTTCCCCGTAAGTTTTTCATTTCTCTTTATAATGAAAACTGGGGCAGATTTTGAGAGGATCCCAAAATTCATCAGAAAGTGACATTTATTTAGTCCAGAATCAAGGATCACTTCAGAGTTGCAACTGGGGCAGAATTTTTGAGATTCACTCAAAAATTCAATTGAAAACTACAGAAAGTTCGAAATTTATGATTATGTTTTATACTGGGGCAGAATTTTTGAGGAGGGTCCTCAAAAATTCCATCAAGCAACATTTCAAGACCAAACAAGTTTGTAATCCAGGAGGCAAAAGAGTATCAGGATGGCAAGACAAGGCCAACACAAATCAGTCTCTCAAAACTAAGAATTTTTCTTTGGATGCAGGAACTATAAAGTTACAACACGTCATTAGACCCATAGTGGCCTCATCATGACTCAGATGATTTCTACTCTTGCTCATCTTTTAAAATTTTCATTTCAATTCACTGTGACTTACACATTTTATACCAGATGGGTTAGCTTGGTGCAAGGGTGATGATCATAAAACGTTATTCAAACCAATATAAGCTGGAAAAAAAAAACTCATTTGATAACTTATCTTTTACTTTGATAGTTTTTGCTACTAATTACGTCTGAGCTTTGCAGGTTTCGTCAAAGTTGGAGTCGAAATTTCAAGAGATTCTTTCATTTTTTTTAAAAGATCTGCCCAGACATTCACCAGACAAAGGACACACACTAGTCCTTATCCAAGAATTTTATTATGAAGGATTCCTGACACCAAGGAACCAATCCAAACTGATTTTATCCTCTATTTTATCTGAAGAAGTTTTCTTTCTTCATTTTTCAAATCTCTCGTCCTTTGCAATTTTATTTTCATTCGTTTTTTTTTTTAAAAAAAAAATCCTTTAAGTTTTAGGTTCGAACTACGTCAGACCTGATTTCTTGTTCCAGCAAGATACGTAGGCAATCCTATATAAGGATTCGGTCTTCCTAATGTTTCAAATTACAGTCCCCAGAGAAAACTGGGGCATGTTTTTGATTTAGTCATTCTTGTGTCTTACAATTTATTTCAATTAAGTAACCTTGGACTGGAAACAGAGCCAACTTTTGAAATAGTTCAATATTATCCAAATTTTCGTTCAACTTCAAGTTTCAAGGGTGACCTTTATCAACCCAATCTTCTCTTTACATGAAATTCCAGATTCAAAGTAGGGACACATCTCGCGTGATATCCCTAGTTTGTCTTTAAAGTATCCTTTCAAAAGTTAAAAATTATCGATTTGTTCTTCCAGAATCTCACATTCTCTATGGATGCCAGATTGTCGTGACTCATTCAAAAGTCCTGACATTTATTAATTTTCCTGTTCTTGTCTAACAAAATTTTCATGAGCGCAGCGACGACAGAGTTGTAATCACATCTAAAGAAATTACCAACTTCACAAACTACAAAAGTTGCTCAGATTACTCTGTTACAACTTGATTCTCTTATTTTGGAGTGTCACTTCCTTCAACGTGACATATTAAATTATTATTGGAGCGTCACTTCCTTCAACGTGACACATTAATTTACTATTGGAGCGTCACTTCCTTCAACGTGACATGTTAAATTATTATTGGAGAGTCACTTCCTTCAACGTGACACGTTAAATTATTATTGGAGAGTCACTTCCTTCAACGTGACATGTTAAATTATTATTGGATCGTCACTTCCTTCAACGTGACACGTTAATTTACTATTGGAGCGTCACTTCCTTCAACGTGACATGTTAAATTATTATTGGAGCGTCACTTCCTTCAACGTGACACATTATTATTATTGGAGAGTCACTCCTTCAATGTGACACGTTATATAATATTATTGAATTACCACATAGTTCAAACTGACATACTATTTTGAACTGTCACCTCCTTCAAGAGAATTACACCTGAAAATTGGACCGTCATCTCCTTCAGTATGACATGTTAAAGCAGGACGCTGCACACGTGGAACTTTTCTTAGCAGTGAACTGGGGCATAGTCCAAAGAGGAATATCAAACTCTTAGGACGCGAGTTGAGGAACGACTTCCACCACAATCAAACCACACCCCTATCCTAAGGCATGTGGGTATTTTCTTGGATTTATTAGTTTCAGTTTCGCCTTCAGTGAAAATTTGAACTCTCACCCAAGGCAATTTTTCAAATTCGGGTGACAATACACCTAGAGATTTTTGAAATTAGGTCCATGTAAATTCTTACCTATGGGTGCGAAGGGCCCCGCATTCACAGTTGAGATAGTTGCAAGCCTCTTTTCCAAGCTCAATTATTTTGTCACTTATCCTTAAGCTAAAGGTTAAATCCGCATAAGAGATTTCCTTTTCAACCGATTGAGTCGAACTACAAGCAGTCTGATTCCCTAAATTTAGGGATATGTAGGAGGGTTCAATGTTGAAAACTCGACTGTACTCCAATTATTTGTCATCACTCTGTTCTTGAGCTTTTTCGTCTCTCCATACTTCGATACGAAATAGCTTTTGCATTTCTTTGATCATGCGTCAAGTCAAGCGTATCGAACTACAAGTGGCCTTAATTCTCATATAGCTTGAGATATTGTAGCAAAACCCACTATCAGGGCTCGGCCACAATTTCTAAAGTCCGTACCAAAAGTTTTTTTTTTCTGAAAGGTGAAAATGTTGTTGGTCAAAATTGGATATGTCAATTTCATTTGCCTCGGATTTCTTTCATCAATCTGAGTCAAACGAGGGGCAGCTGTTGACACCCAATTTTGACCCTCCACGATTTGATTAAATTTCAAAAGCTTCTTAGATCTTAAACAAATGAAAATAATGGATTTTATCTATAAAATAAAAATTAAAAAAAAATCTGCATTTCCCACATGATTTCTCAAACAATTTTTCAATATTCAAAAGTCCCACATCGGCATTTTACCCCTTTTGAGGATTTTTGGGTCTCTATATAAACCCACTTCATTCAATATTTTGAAGGAAAAAGAAAAGGGAAGACAAAGAATACTCACAAATTTTGGAGAATTCTTGGTTCCCATAGTTTAAATTTTTTAAAGTGTTTTGTGGTTTTTTGAGTTGAGGAGGTGGAGTCTTCTCGTTCAAACTCGTAGTTCCGGTTCGCTGCCCAGAACCAGGTAAATTTTTATTAATTTTTTCTTAGCCTTGTTTTATTTATTTCCTAGTTCTTTTATGCTTTTGTTTATTATAAATGCTTAGCTTTGTTTTAGTAGTCATGTGTTAGACTTTGGTTTCATTTTTAGTAGTTAATAATATTTATTTTGTTCCTACTGTTTCAATTATTTTTCGCGATGTTTTTCCAATAATCTCCCAATTTCATGTCTTTGTTTCTTCATGTTTCACTCATGTGTTTCTTGATTAAAATGTAGGCTTTCTAGTTAGTAATAAATTAGGATTTATTAAGCTAGTTTTTTCTATATACATTTATCCGATTATAGCCTTGAACATAGAAATTGTCCTTTTTTTTTGTATAAATCGCGTTAGTAATGCTGCTAATGCTTTATCATTTCGATTTAATGGGAGGTTAGTTGATAGCAAATGGATTTAGTTGTTGATATGTAATTTTGATAGCAAATGGGTTTAGTTACTGTTATTGATTTATGCTAGCTGTGAATTGTTTACGGTAGACCATAAGTAGATTTGTTCATTACTTTATCCTTTATTCAATTAGTTTCGGCATTTACTTATATTCTCATTTTATTAGTATGGTCTTTTGTTGAATAAAGATGAGATAATGACATATTTATTGACATTTAACTTTAAGTTCTGTAAGGATATGTGTTTGTTCTTAAAACCGGATCTATACTAATTTGTGATCACTGTTAGTAGTGCTTCTGTTTCGTAACCTTGAGAGTTGTATTTCGTATCTTGTTTAAGTTGGATGTTTAGCAATTATGAGAGTCCAGTTAATTGATTTGTTTTGTCAGATATCTGATCCATTTATAAACTTTCGACGAGTTGATATTGTTGCATACTGTGATTAATGCCATAGATCATTTTCACCGTTCAATTGCTAATTATTTTTCTTATTTATTTTCTGCACGAGCTCATCAATTTGAGTCCATCCGGACTCCCTTCTCTTGCATTATTCCTCTTCTTGAGTCAACTTTCTTCGGAGTCGCGAAAGGGAGTTACGTTATTGGGTTTAAAAACCCAAAAAACGCAGCAGCTGCAGTAGCCTTGTAAAGGCTGAAAATTGATGGTTTTGGACCCTAAAATGTGCACTAGGTGCAGCAGATTTGTAGCAGCTTCAAAGGGCCAGAAGAGTAGCATTTCTTGGACTTACAAAGTCTGAGAATAGCACAACAGGAATGGAAAGTATTTTGGGTAAAAAGGCCTAAAATCAAAGCGGCAAAAGGCATTATTTTCAGCCCCGAAGTGACCACTTATGGGTTGAAAGTTTCTTAGTTACCTTCCTTATTGTTTATATTTATCTACTTTGTTATTTTCGTGGCTGTTGATTTTTCTTTAAACTTAGATGAATCCTTTGGAGATTTTTTCTTTATGGTTCTTCTATTTTGTTGTTTATTTAAATATTTAAATCTTCAAAACCTCTTTTAAGTTAGATAACGTAAGCTTCGAGGCTAACTTGAGAATCATTTATATTCTTTCATAGTTAGTAGTTAGCTTTCAATTCCATGTTTAAGTTATTGTGTTGATTTTTCAACTCTAAAACTTGACCTCGGATAGAAATATGAAATTAAATTTGTCATTTTGACACTTTAACATTGGACTTATTTCATACTCGAAATAAGATGAGTGTATAAGTATCAAAAGATTTTAATTGTCTTAAAATAAAAATTTTCGCAAATATTCCTACGTTTTATCTTAAAATTAGCCAATTTTAAAATTCGTCGGTCAACCGCGTGTTAGCGGATTCTCTAAGGTGCCTAAACCCTTCCTTAGAGAATTATTTGAACCCTTATCCAAAACTCTGGTTTTATGTTTTCTTTTTAAACTTCTTTTTTTTTATTTCATTTGGTTTTCTTAATTTTTCCTAAAAGATTAAGTGGCGACTTCCTAAAAATAAACATTTTCCAAAAATTGGCCAAAGTTGCGAAATCGGCTTCGAAACCCTTCATGTTTTCGAAATCGGGTCGTAACAGAACTACTAGCCAACTAGGTTGTAAGTCCCCTTTAGAGGCATCCATTTAGCGATCATGCCAGTATGCCTTTATACCTCTAGTAGGGTATATTGGATCCTCTTGATGGGGCATATACATCGGACTACACATTTAGCTCGTGTGGTTTTATTATCAGTTATTAGTAGCTCTCACAATTCAGTTAGACTTTATTGAATTACCATATTTATAGTTCAGTTAGTATTCAACCTCAACATGTTATAAATGGTCATTGCATCCACTTAGATCAGAATTTAGTATATCATGTTCAGAATATTGTACTTGTTTTTGTGCTTTTTAAGTTATGTTTTATTTCAACTATACTCTATCCTACATGCTCAGTACCTTTCAAGTAATGACAATTACGTGTGTTACATCTTCTCATGATGTAGGTTCAAGTTCTCAGTATCCAGATCGCACTTAGATCGATTTCCGATCTCTAGTTCAGTAAAATCAGTGGTAAGTCAGAGGACAATAGTAATGAGTTTTCTTTCATTATTTTAGTCGTTTAGTTTCAATTTTTGCTAGACTTAGCTGGGGCCCTTCCCAGCATTTCTGATCAGTTAGAGACTATTTTCAGACATAGTTAGTTTCATCTTAGTATTGAGTTAATATGTTCTTTGTAGCAGTTTTCAAATATCTTAGTTATAGCATATGGGTATTCCCCATCATTTCATTTTAATTATGATTTAGCTTACACATCATTTTATTATCTTTAGTATGCTTATGATCATGCCAACAAAGTTAGCTTGGAATCATTTGTGCTCGTATGTCCCGTGTCTGAGTTCTCAGGGGTAGCTCGGGGCGTGTCAACTTTTTTCATTCCCTCTCATTCTATTGTTGCATATACTGGTACATTTTGTACAATTTAGTGTATGCTTATATTATTAGTCATGTTTTTGAATATATACTTTAAACTTTGTTGTTTATGTTAATGTATATGTAAAGTTACTGTTATAAGTATTTATTGGTAGAGATTAAATAGAAAATATTAATTTAATATTCAATCAAGTTTTCTATATTGAAATTGTTTAAAGTACATTAAAAAAGCCCAAACAAGTCTCAAATTCTTCATCAGCAACGTTATACCTTCACAAACAATGATGTGATTTTGTGTTCTTCAGAAAAACCTCTGAGAGTTAATGACTATGCATTCCCATAATTTTTGGTTTGTATGTTGTTGTCTATTCCTAAAGTTTATTAATGGATATTATGAGTACTTTAAGGATTGAAAGTTGCTTGAAGTGTTATTCAATGTTTTGAGGTATCTTATATCAAAACATAGGAACTTTTTTGTTAGAGTGATTTGTTATTATCATTGGATATCTCATAGTTTAATTTAACCCCTTTAATGTATGTTTTTTCTCGCTCTTTGTTTTCTCGTTACAATTGTATTATTTATTTTTTGTTTGATATGTATATAATCTCACTATGACAAAGATCTTCGTGTTTTAAATGTTTTTTTTGCCTTTCTCATTCAACTCTTCTAAATATTATTGAGGTAAGATATGACTATTTTAGTCAAGCTTAATTTGAAGAATATGAAACTAAACCTACACTAAATCAAAGTAATATTTTAAGCTACAAAATATATGTCTATTAACATAGATTTATTGTCCCATGTCTTTGCTGAGAGTTCGAATTATCTAGGTTAGACTCATTTTTTATTTTTTAATGTTCGAGAATGTTTCTTTAACATGAGTCTAGAATTCAACATTTTAGTCTATGTGTACTTTCATAAGGCAACAATCATACATAAATATTCCTAAAAAAGTCATCAAGTTGCATTAATGAAGCATGTAGAAGGGCCTACCGTAGTTCAATGAAAAATGAATTTCTATAAGGGTCAAAAATATTATTTTATTGTTGTTCCAAATATATATTTCTCCTTTTATATCTTTTTCTTAGAATAACAAAGTAATAATAACGAAAAGTGGTGAACATTTAACCTCAGACAAGTAGATGAGTATTTTAAGGATTGAAAGTTGATTGAAATGTTATTCAATGTTTTAAAAATGTTGGTAAAGTTTTTCAAAAGGTTAGAAAGATTAATTATGCCTATGCGAAGCGTGGTAAATTACCTAGTATATGAGTAATTTGCAATATTACCAAACAAACAAACTTGAGGTGTATAAAATATGAGCCTGTTGCTAGGTGAGTTCAACACTTCAAAAAAAATGAAGTTGACCTGAGAGAAGCTGAAGGTGATATAACATATATATTTTACTGATCAAAGTAACACTTTTGATTAGGTAATGCTTTGATAACATATAAGTTAGTGTTGATACAACATAGTTATTCCTAATATTTGATACCACAATGTTTTTTAGTAATATTTTAGGCCTTATTTAAAATGTATAGATTAAAAGAATTGTTTTTTCTCTATTAAAAGAAAGATCCTTATTTAAGCATTAGTTTGCATAATTATTAGGAAACAATTCAACATGTCCTGACAACAAGGAGCATTGTTGCATATGTTTGGTAAGGGACACTGAAATTTCTGAATCCCTTCTCCCTTTAAGTTTTATTTCAGCCTACTTAGCTTCTGTTTTTGGCCAGTGCGCCTTAAGTTAGTATTTCGGTGGGATAGATTATGATTTCAGTGCCCCTATCCAAGCATATGCAACAATGTTCTTTGTTATCAGGAGATGCTGAATTGTTTGTCTCGTACTAATATAGACTAATGTTTAAATAAATATCTCTTGCTTTTGATTGAGCATAAGGAATTTTCAAATTTTATCGATTTCAAACAAATATCTCTTGCTTTGGATTGAGAACAATGAATTCTTCAAATTAACCTTCATTTTTCTAAAATTTTGAACTCACCTAAGAACGGTCTCATTGAACACTATACTGATTAAAAATTTCTATCACAAATATATAAGGACAAAGAATTCTACCCTTACCTTAGGGTCATCAAAGTGAGGAAGGATAAATTTCTGGGTCTTCAGTAGGGTAGCATATCTTGTCTCGCTACGCTGCTCAACTTGGGGGAACTGAGGAGGAAAGAATTTGTCTTTATGTTAAGGGAGTAAACACTGATTTGTAGGCCTTATCTGTGCACATGACTTCTACAGGAAATAACTCAATAAGATGACTGATTATGTGAAGAAATTGGGCAAGACAAGGCATTGGCTAAAAGGTTAAAGAATGTGGGAAACTTCAGTAGTTTTTATTCCAAGGTTTATGGTTAGCAGGTGTATTTAGCTCGTCCCATTCAGTTTACTTTACTAGCTTCTATGGGTTGTTATTCCAAGGTCACACAACAGTCTCAAGCTAAGGTTGGTCATGGAACTTCTTATTTGTCAGCGTCCAGGCACTAACTTGACCGAGGTTGGTTCAACTGTGGTGAGCTAGGTTACTTTAAGAGGGAATGGCCTTAAAAGCAGGTGGGTGGCCAAACGCAGCAACATGTAAAAGATTATCCCTAATGCTGAAACAACATTATCAAAGGCAATTACATTCTCAGGTATTACAACATTCCGATGCCTTAAAGCAGCATCAAGTCTTGACAGAGCCTCGAAATAAGGGTAATGAAATGAAGTTAAAGTAGGAACACATTACACCTATCCCACGTCCTATTTCCCAACCAATTCCATAAATAGAAGCAAGGATAAGACATTGGTGGGTTAAGATAAATGATGTAAATTGCTATTGTTATGCGGAATTCGATATAATACGAGAAAATATAAATGCAAAAAACAAGACAACAGATTTACGTGGTTCACCAATAAATTGGCTACGTCCACGGGAAGAGGGGGAGCAGTTTTATTATGGAGAGGCAAGAAAAGAAATTACAGAATAGGGTTTGCCATAACGTCTATATATAGTGCTAAGCTACGCCCTAACAGGCTTGGGCCCAACATACAGAATTGACAGATAATTAAGGGCCCAATACAACAACATTGTATACCGTCAGGCCGGGGGCGTCTCCGCCCCCCTGGACCCCAGGCCAGGGGGCGCGTCGCCCCCCTGGACCCCCGACTCGTTGACCGGGCAGCGAGACCCCGTCCTTTCTATTGTAACGGGTCCAATTCAAGGCATTCAACAACTATTGTCCTTTCTTCAACTGTTTTATCCTTACTCTTATATATGCAGGTGGGGAAATTGATAAGAATGAGATATAAGACAAACTAAAAGAATTTTTACTTGCAAGAGCTACATTAGAAACCATAAGGACATATTAATATAGGCCTTGAATATTTCAAGGCTCTTCTACAACAAGCAATGGTTGTATGTTATTGATACAATGCTTATATGGTTAGGAATATTAAAAAGTTTTATTATTTTGTCATTAGTCACAAAAACAGTTATCACTCTTTATTGTTTTTAGAATTTGTTAGAAGCGGTTATTTCTTTAGTTTAGATTTAGATTCCATTTCAATTCTATAAATACACATGTAATACAATTGTTAAGACATTGAATGATATATTATAAGGTATTCTCTTTTCTTTTTTACTCTGTTCTTCTTAGTTACCATCTCAGATTCCCTTGTTATAACTATCTTCTTCTTCGAGGTTCATCCTCCTAGTTAATATTATCCCTTCGATTACTGGTAATTGGATCAATTGATATCTGATTAGATGGTCCTTAGCTGAGATTTTATGGTTGCTCGAGACAAAAATTAAGACAGAACTTCATAGGAAATGGAGGAAAAATTGTCTTAGATTCAGGAACAATTGCATAAGTTGATGGAAGGTATGGTGAATATGAATGATAGAAATGTACATAAAGATATGAAATTAATAGAGATCAAGCAAGCCCTAGGAAATTCGAAATAAAACGACAAAGAAATGGAATCATCTACAGGTGGAGACAGCACAAGGGTTTTGTGATACAACAGGGGATCTCTAAAATCCTATGTTAAATTTCTTACCCGATGTTCTAAACTTAATTTTCCTAGATTTTCCTGGTTGGATTTGAGAGCATGGTTGTAGAAGGTGGACCAGTTTTTTGACATGGATGAAGTTCCATATGATCAGAGGGTGAGAGTAGCTTCTATTATTTTGATGGTGAAGCTACTGCTTGGCATAGATCATACTTGAATTCTAGGAACTCAGTTTTAGATCCTTCTTGGACTGAGTATGTGTTGGTTGCTAATGAAAGATTTGGGGAGGAATTTGAAAATTCCATAGAAGCTATAAAAAATCTACAATAAGCTGAGGATGTTAGAACATATCAAGATGAGTTTGATAGGTTATTAAATGGGGTTGATTTGTCAAACAAAGATGCTATCAGCTGTTTTCTAGAGGGTAAAAAACTGAGCTCAACAAAGTTGTTAGAATGCAAGCACCCAAAACCTTAATACAAGCTTACAAGTTAGCTAAGTTACAGGAAGAGGTTTTTGATGCTCAAGCTATGTCTTGGGAAATTCGTAGAAATAACACGAATCAGACTGGTCTTTTTCCTACTCCAAAT
Organism: Solanum peruvianum; assembly: GCA_027705065.1. NCBI lineage: Eukaryota > Viridiplantae > Streptophyta > Magnoliopsida > Solanales > Solanaceae > Solanum > Solanum peruvianum. Next base: position 49,179,254 of record JAKWJD010001757.1, read on the forward strand.
AGGTTTCAGGGTGTACAAAAAAACCTACTTTTTCTAGCACAAATGTCAAGAAACCTTATGAACCAAATGCGAACAGATTCAGTAATGGTAATACTGGTAGAAGGTTATTGACTCGTGCTGAGATGGATGAGAAAAGGTCTAAAAGACTTTGCTTTTTGTGTGATGAGATGTATGTGCCTGGGAATGTTTGTAAATCCAAGAAATAATTGTATTTTGTTGAAGTTTTGGAAGATGGAGGTAATCATGGAGGAAGAAGTGTTACAAGTAAATGAGTGCATGAAAATTTCCTTACAAGTATTTACTAGAAGTACAGGTTATTAAACAATTGAGTAACTGTATATCATGAAAACAACCCTTACGGTGCTTATTGACATAGATAGTACTCAAAATTTCATTGATGAGTCAATGACAAGGAAGTTAGGTTGTAAAGCTTTGCCTATACATGAACAATCTGTAAGTGTAACTGATGTTAGGAAGGTTCAAACTGTTGTTGTGTTTAAGAACTTGAAGTGGTTACTGCAGTGTACAACTTTTTCTTTTGATTTCCTATTACTACCATTGGGAAAGATTGATATAGTGTTGAGAGTGCAGTGGTTAAACACTTTGAGAAGGATTTTGTTTGACTTCAGAAATAGAACTATTGAGTTGTGTACTTGGGAAGAAAACATGTTTTAAGGGGAGCCAGTAGCCAAATCAAGACCACCGAGGCAAAATCCTCAAAAAAAAGAGTGATGAATCAGTTCAGGTCTTCATGCTTACCTTTGTGATTGATGCAACCTCTGCTTAGCAATGCAACAATATATAGGTATATCAAGGTACTGATATTCATCCTACCTTAACTGTTTTAATGGAACAATACAGATGCATCTTTGATATGCCTACTACATTTCCCCCTCATAGGTGCATCATTTATCACAACATACCACTCATTGACTCCGCTACTCCTGTTAACAAAAGGCCTTATAGATATCTAGGAATGAAGAAAAATATTATCAAGAATCTAGTACATGAAATGCTAGGTCAATGTGTTATACAACCTAGTTCTAGTCCCTATGCATCATTGTAGTCCTTGTTGGGAAGAACTATGGGAGTTGGAGGCTTTGTGTAGATTATAGAGATCTGAACAAATTGATAGTAAAGAACAAGTTTCCTATTCTATCATTGAGGATTTGTTAGATGAACTAAGGGGAGCTGAAGTGTTATATAAAATTGATCTTAGAGCTATTTACCACCAATTAAGAATAAAGGAAACAAAAACATATAAAACAACTTTTAAAACTCATGAAGGACACTACGAATTTCTTGTTATGACATTTGGTCTTACAAATGCACCTTCTTCTTTTAAGAGTCATGAATTATGTATTCAAACCACTTCTTAGGAGGTCAGTACTAATTTTTTTGATGATATATTGGTGTATAGCAAGCATATGTGAATTCATGTGAACCATTTACACGTTGTGTTTGATTTAATGAAGCAACATCAGTTGTTTGCCAAAGGTTCTAAGTGTGCTTTTGGGGTACTTGAAATTTAGTACCTATATCATTTTATCAGTGCAAAAAGGGTAGTAGTTATTGATCCTAAGAAGAATTCTGCAGTAAAGGCTTGGTTTGTTCCTACAAATATCAAACAAGTGAGAGGTTTCTTGGTTTAACAAGATATTGTAAGAGGTTCTTTCTGAATTTTGGATCCATTGCTAAACCTCTCAATGAATTATTAAAGGATAACTTTGTGTGGAATGAGGGTCCCACTACAGCTTTTCATGTTCTCAAAGATGCACTAGGGATTCCACCTGTCTTAGCATTACAAGACTACGATAAACAATTTATAATTGAGAATGATGCAAGTGGTTTAAAAATTGGTGTTGTCTTAATTCAACAAGGGCATCCAATTGCCTATATAGGGAAGTCACTTGCACCTAGACATCAGGCTATGTGTGTATATGATAGGGAGCTGTCAGCCATCATATTGGAAGTTACTAAGTGGTCTCATTATTTGTTATGAAGACATTTCACTGTGAGAACTGATTAAAAGGCACTAAAACACCTCTTTGAACAAAACACTCACACTGATTTTCAGATTGTTGGTATTTCTAAATTGATGGCCTTTGATTTTACTATTGAGTTCAATAAAGGGACTGAAAATAAGGTTGTTGGTGCTTTCTCAAGAAATCAAAACGTTGAGTTGTTGGCGAGTTTTTGGCCAAAAATATCCTTCAATTATGCCCCCAAACATTAACTACATCCTTACAGTATCATTTGTAGCAGAACATCCTTTAACTATACCCCCAAACTTAAACTACATGCTTAAGGTATCATTTTTAGCATAAAACAACCTTTAAGTATTTGAGTGAACAACTTTCATCCTTTTGTTAGGTATTTTAAAAAACTAAAGGATCTTACGAAAACATGAGCAGTTAACGTGACTATCAACAAAAGTTATTATGCATAATTTCATTACATTCTAGAAGAAGTTCTTGAAAAATATAAAAAATCTTAGACATTGTTACTTATGGAAACTAAAAGTTATTGGAAGGTGTGAGTGTACATGATTTGCCTTTTTCGTAATGGAAAGAAGTTGGAGATCTAACTGTCTGCTAACTTCCACCTACAGTCAAACCTATGGTCTGTAGGTCCGTCTACGGGCCTTGCTGGTTAATCATGATTCTTCTCAGAGAGTAGGTGAATGGAGTGTTGATCGATGGATACAGACTACGGATCGTGGTCTGACCTACGGAATATCGGTCCGTCCGTCGTTTGACACTTAGTCAAATTTTCCTGGGCTGAGATTTCGGGAGTCTTTGAATCCATCAACGGATGTAGGATGGACCGTGTGTCAGGCTACGGTGCGTCGATGTCCACCATCTATTGCACCTAAAGATTTTCTGAAAAATTGGTTTTTGGTATTTTTGGATATGGGGTGTTACAACTCCTAACTCCTAATGATACACTTATCGAGAGAATTAGCCTAACATGGACAACTGATGCTGAGTTGAAAGCTATTATTCTTAAGCTGCTAGCAATGTCTTATAAATTCTATACCTGGATTGGTTCTCAGCTAAGAGGGAAAGGCAGGCTAGTAGTAGGGTCTGATTTGCAGTTAAGACAGACCATTATTCAGTTGTGAAATTCAACACCACAAGGTGGTCATGCAGGCATGGATGCAACTTTAAAGAGGCTACAATCCTTTTTTTACTGGAAGTCACTGGCAGCTGACATTAGAACTTTTATTCAAAAATGTGATACTTGTCAAAGGCATAAGTATGATGCAGCAACTTACCCTGGACTACATCAACAATTAACTATTCTTGATGGTGTTTGGATTGATATTACTTTCAGTTTCATTGAAGGTCTTCCTAAATCGAAAGGGAAAGATATTATTTTGGTAGTGGTGGATAGATTCAATATGTCTGGTTATTTCATTGCTATTGCACACCCTTACACTGCTGAATTTGTAGCTCATTGTTTTTTGGACAATGTTTTCAAATTACATGTATGCCAACTTCTCTAGTAAGCAACAAAGATCCCATTTTCTTGAGTTCTTTTTGGCTAGAGTTATTTACATTATAGGAGGTCTTACTACATAAATCGATAGCATACCATCCCCAAAATGATGGTCAAACAGAGGTTCTTAACTGAACCTTGGAGACATATTTGAGATGTTTTTACTCTGATAGACCTCAACTTCTCATACTTGGGCTACTCAACTACCACTTGTAGAATGGTGGTACAACACCACATACCACTCTACCTTGAAATGTACACCTTTTAAAGTTCTCTATGGTAAAAAATCACCAATACACTTTCCTTACTTAGCTGGTGAGTCTTCTAATGACATGGTTGATAGATCCCTGTGTAGGAAATATGGAAGGAAAATAGTATCTATAGAGAATCCTCAAGTTTATTATAGTCTACTTAAGGCCACTTGAGATGATTACAATCATCAACTACATCACTATTTATTCTACTCAAAATAGAAAACAAAAAGTCTTGCGCAAATAACTAAATACATGTATCACTATTTACTAGATACATGTACTACGAAATTCTAAAAAGACTTCTTGAAAAACTAAGAGACAATTTCAGAAGACTAAATGATGCATTAATTCCAACACTTCCGCTTAATGTATTTGCTTGATAACTCCAATGCGTTCTCAAAGATAGAAAAAAATTTCTCTAGGAAGTGCTTTGATGATGATGTCAGCATGTTGTTCTCCTGTTTGACAATAATGCAACTAAAAATTGCCCTTTTCTTGTGCTTCTCGGATAAAATGATACTTGATGGAAATATTCTTTGATCTTTCATGGCTGACTAGATTCTTGACAATTGCAATTACTGATTTGTTATCACAATACAAAACAATCCCTCTTTTTGGTTTTTCACCAATATCTTCAAATATTCTCCTAAGCCAAATAGCTTGAGAAGTAGTCTTGGATGCTGAAACATATTCTGCTTGAGCAGTGGATTGAGCAACAACACTTCTCTTTTTTGATAACCAATAAGAAATACTTAATCCAAATAAGAAAGCATGACCAGAAGTACTCTACATGTCATCTATATTTCCAGCCCAATCATTATCAGGATAACCAATTAAGTTCAAATCTCCACCAAATTTGTATGTTATACCATAATCCTTGCAAGTAGCATAGAACGCTTTGCAGCTCCAAAATGCACTTGGCTTGGTCTTGCATGAATCTGGATTATAAACTAGAAGCAAACATAATATGTGACCTTGTTGAAGTAAGATATAGCAAACTTCCAATCAAGCTCCTATAAAGTGAGTTATTAACTTTCTTTTCTCCATCATCTTTTCTAAACATCTCATTTGCTGCTAATGGTATGTCCACAGACCTGCAATCCATTATTTTGAATTTTTGAAGAATACTTTTAGTGTACTTATTTTGAGAAATTAAAATTCCTTCTTTTACTTGAGAAACTTCGATGCCCAAGAAATAATTTAGCAACCCAAGATCACTCATTCAATAAGCTTGCATCATATCTTGCTTGCAATTTTGCATCATCTTTACATTATTTCCTGTAAAGAGCAGATCATCCGCATAGAGACAAACAATGATAATGATGCCATGTTCTTTCTTCACATACAAAGTGACTGCACTTCTCTGAAAATTATTTTTTAGAAAGTATGTATCAATTTCATTGTACCAGGATCTTGGAGCTTTCTTCAGCCCGTAAAGAGCCTTTTTTAACCTGTAAACCTTCTGTTTTCCCCCTTTAACAAAAAATCCTTGGGGTTGCTCAAAATAAATCTCTTCATCAAGTTTTCCATTCAGATATGTCGATTGAACATCAAGTTGAAGTATCTTCCATTTGTTTTGTGCAGTAACAACAACTACAGTTCTAATTGTCTCAAGACGAGCAAATGGAGAGAAAGTTCCATAAAAACCAATACCTAGTTTTTGTGTGAAGCCTCTAGCAACCAACCTTACTTTGTGCTTTTGAATATCTCCTTCATGATTGAGTTTGATTTTGTAAATCTATTTTAGAGTTACAACTTCTCTTTCTTTGGATATAGCCACAAGCTCTCAAGTATTATTTTTTTCAATCATCCGTATTTATTCTTCCATGGATTTCTTCCAAGCATCATGCTTTATTTCTTCTTCATAATTTTCTGGCTCAACAAGGCAAAGTTACAATTTTGATAAATTTCACTCAACATTTTTGTTCCTCTTAGAGGCAGTTCTTCATCATCTGAATCTGGGATTTCTCCTTCTTGAGAGAAATCTTCATCTTTCTCATCCTCTTCTCGATTTTAAGATATGATAGCAGTATACTCTATCTTTTTATCCTCCCAATTCCATGTTGGTTTTTCATTAAAAAAATGACATTTTACTTGCAACAAGATTGTTAGTTTTGACATCGAAAAGCCTATGTCCTTTTGTCACATCACTATATCCAAGAAAGATACATTTTTTACTTTTTTCATCCAATTTTGTTCTTTTCTCAGCAGGTATATGAGCATAAAAAATACACCCAAAAATTTTAAAATGACTTACAAAAGGTTTAATTCCACTCTAAGCTTCAACTGGTGTCTTGTCCTTTAGTTCCTTTGTTGGACACCTGTTAAGGATGTGAACTGTTGTATGCACTGCTTCCGCCCAAAAATATTTTGGCAGTCTTTTCTCATTCATCATAGTTCTAGCCATTTCAATAATTGTTCGATTCCTTCTTTCAGATACACCATCTTGTTAAAGAGTATACCCTGCTGTAAGTTGCTTCTAAATGCCTTAATTTTTGCAATATTCTTTAAATTCTCGACTTGTGTATTCACCTCATATATCACTGTGAATGGTTTTTGATGCTGCAACCTTTTTGCTTCTCAACAAGGGCTTTAAATTTCTTGAATGTAGCAAATACTTCTGACTTTTCTTTCAAGAAATAAACCCAAGTCATTCTTGAGAAATTATCAATAAAGATTAGAAAATACCTTTGACTTCCAAGAGATGGAGTCTTCATTGGTCCGCAAATGTCAGTATGGATTAGTTCCAAAAGTACACTTGCTCTCCAAGACACCCCTTTTGGAAAAGATTTCCTATGTTGCTTTCCCATTATATAACTTTCACATGGATCCACCACAATATTTATGTCAGGAAAGCCTTGCAACATGTCCTTTTGCTTGAGAAGTTTCAAACCATGAAAATTCAAGTGACAAAATGTTTTGTGCCAAAACCACGAATCATCTACAATTTCATTTTTAATGCATTGTAATGAAATTGCAAGGTTAAGTTTCTTTTTATCATCATTACTTCAACAATGACTTGATTTGGCTCAATTTTTATCATAAATCCTACAATAATTATCTCTAAACACAAGAAAATAACTATTTTCCATGAGTTAACCAACACTAAGCAAATTTTCTTCCAATTCAGGAACATAAAGAACATTATGAATTTGCTTACCACTTTCTTTCATGTTGATCGAAATAGTACCTTTACCTTTTGCATCAACTAAGGCTCCATTTCCCATTCTCACTTTAGTAGTGATACTATTATAATTGAGAGGAAAAACTTTTCATTTCCTGTCATGTGATTACTACAACCACTATCAACATACCATTTATTGCTTTTTGTTGAAGCATCAAATTTAGAAGCAAAGAAAAGGTTTTCTTCCCTTTCTTCGTCCTGTTTTTCACAAAAAATTGTTTCACAACGTGGCCAAACATTTTACCAAAGTTAAATTGGGGCTTGCCTTTATGCCAACATTTTTTTTGCATTGTGATTAGTCTTTTTGCAAACTTTACAAAAAAAAACTAGAATTTTTCTCACCTTTGTGTTCAACCTTTTTGGAAGAACCATCATGATCCTGCTTCTTTTTTCGGCTTGTATTTCTTCTTTTGTTGATTTTTTGAGAAATTTTGAGAATTCTTATTTCTTTTAGACTGGAAATTCGTCTCTTTGGGTTGATCTTCACGAAAATATCTTTGCTTCTCGTGTGCACGAAATGACCCAACTAGCTTTTTGATGGAAATCTTAAAAAGATCTTTCGTCTCCTCAGTGATAGCAACAATGTGCTCATACTTTTCTATGACACTAATTAGAATCTTTTCCACAACTTGTTGGTCAGAAATTGTATCATCATGATTTCTCATTTCATTAATAATATTCATGACTCTTGAGCAATATTCATCAATTTTTTCAGATTCTATCATCATCAAATTTGAAACTCTCTTCTAAGAGTTTGAAGATTTATAGTGCATACCTTTTCATCACCATACACCTCAGTTTCGAGAGAATCCCAAGCTTCTTTTGCAGTCTCACAAGTAGCAATTTTTGCAAAGTATGCTCTTGAGACTCCCATTTGGATTTTGCTCAAGGCTTTTACATCTTGGCGATACTTAGCCTCAAGATTTTTTATCTCTGTTGATGTAAGATCGCCATCATTGTCTGGCTCTTCAAAGCCATTTGCAACAATTGAAGAATTAGCACCTTCATTTGTTTTGGATGCCATATTTTTTTTCCTTTATCTAACCCTATTTTAAGAACGAAAACCTGCTCTTGATACAAATTTGTAGGAAATATGGAGGAAAATAGTATCTTTAGAGAATCCTCAAGTTTATTATAGGCTACTTAAGACCACTTGAGATGACTACAATCATCAACTACATCCCTATTTATAATACTCAAAATAGATAACAAAAAGTCTTACACAAATAACTAAATACATGTATCACAATTTACTAGATGCATGTACTATGAAATTCTAAAGAGACTTCTTGAAAATCTAAGAGACAATTTCAGAAGACAAAATAATTCATTAATTCCAACACCCTTGAGGTTAGAGAGGTTGTGATAGCACTGCTCAAGTTTCATTTAGCTAGATCACAACAAAGCATGAGAGATAAAACTAACAAACACAGGTCTGATAGGCAATTTATGAAAAGACATTTGGTTTACTTGAAGTTTCAACCTTACAGACAGATTTCAGTGGCTTCAAGGAACTTCAACAAGCTTGTTGCAAAATATTTTGGTCCTTACTGTTCCTTTCTAGAGTTGGTGCAGTAGCTTACGAATTGCTTTTACCTGTTGATGTCCGTATTCATCCTGTGTTTCATGTTTCCCAACTTAAATGGTGTTATGAGATGCCTATAGTTATTAATCATACCCCTATTTCCATCTTTCAAGTTCTTATTGTCCCATTCCTGAGTCGATATTGGAGAGAAAGATGGTCGAAAAAGGTATAAGGTTGTGTGTCAAGTCTTAGTTCAATGGTTTGGCTTGGATGCTTTTCAGGCTACTTGGGATTTTCTATATGAGTTGCATCACAGGTTCCTGGATTTCACCCTTGATGATAAGGGTAGTTTCCATTGGGGCTATTTATACAATATTAGATGGTTAGGAATATTGAAAAGTAGTTACTGTTAATACATTGTTAATACATTGAATTATATATGATAAGGATTACATTTACTAGTATTCAAGTTTATTTGTTTACTTGATTATAGATTTGTAACCAAGGATGATAGCAGGTACAATAGTAGGAATTTCTAATCCACAACCCATAATGCTCTCCACATTACTGGTTGTTCTTTGTACCAAGAATGTTCAACTCTAGGTTTCCCCTAGCTCTCATTTACGCTTTGAAAATTCTCTAGAAAAAACTCAAATTGTGACTATTCCATTGGACCGGTACTCATACACTGATGAAAAAGAAATGGTTTTAGGTACATTTTTAGGTATATGTATCTAAAAAGAATTTAGGAAAAATAACCGAGTTTGGGAGAATTAGGTATAGAAAATGAAAAAGAAATTTGTCAGGCAAATCTCGATACTAGCTCCGTGTCGCAGACTTCCTCCCCAGATTTGGGAAAGACCATCCTCATCACACAAAGGTCACAGACCGTCATGCCTCAAAAAGTATTCTTGCGACAAAAATTTAAATATAACTCTACATCGTGGATTTTTCCCTCAAAAAGTGAAATTTTGATTATTTTTTTCTCATGTTTAATTATCTAAAAACACTCCTAAACATCATAAGATCTTTCCTTTCACAAATCACGATCCTTTAATCCACAATTTAATTTAAGGAAAGTTAAGAGTCAACTTTGAAGTCAAGAAGAAAGTCAAAAGAAGCTCATTAAAAGTTTACAAAAGTCTTTCACAAATTTTTTAACTTTGTTCAAAGACTTAAGTTTAAAAGTCAAGCAAAGACTAAAGAGTTGAGTTCAATTTTCCAAAATTTATAAGGGAACTAAGTATACCCAACCGTTTAAAAAGTTTTCACATTTGAACAAGAAAGATTGATTCCAAAAGAGATTTTAAGATAAGTTTTAATTAACTATCTCAAACAAAATAAAAAAGTTATTTTAAGAACATATGAGCTAAGTATGTTTTTGGAGTATTATTGAGAACCGATATGGGTATGTGAGTTCATCTTAACTTAGGTATCCATGAACCATGTAGTCATCATGTGTAGTAAAGGATCGTACTTTTTAGATGACTCCATAAGATGCTTTTAGCATAGACTAGTGCATCCACTTAGTTAGGGTGTACTATATAATGACAAAGTATAGGACAGTTCTGGCAACGTGGGCAATACGATGTATAACCACTTGGGCACATAGTGGTAGTTGTCGATTAGAGAATCTCTCACAGATACCGTATTACTTTGATATATAAGTAAAGTAAAGTTTGTTAGCGCATATGTTTAACCAATAGAATTTTTATATACTATTCTAAATTCTTTGTTTGAATTGCACTATTATTGTTATTGGACTCTCATTTTGAGTTGAGTTATTAATGAGTTGAGTAAATCAAAGGTAAGTGTTCCTTTTGAATCCTTATCAAAATTAAGTTGTGCTTAGTACCCTAGTTGCATACTCATACATTCAATGTAGTGATTTCAATTGGCCTACATCATCTTATGATGCAGTAGCATGTAATCAGGATTAACATCCAGCGCCTCGTTGATCAGGTTAAGCACTCAGAGTCAGTTGGTGAGCCTCCTTGCATTTCAGAGGACTCTATTATCATTTTCTTTTCTAATTTTCAGTTGTTAGGATGATTAAGGGTCCTGTCCCGTCATCTCTTTTTCCTTTAGAGGATTCATAAACAATTTGTAGTTCAGTTGTCTTTACATTATCATTCATATTGTAACAACCCTAAAAATGGATATGCTAAGTAATTCTAAATGTGTCTAGAATGCCAACGATTAGACCGGATTCACACGGATCGATGCGCGTGGAATCAGACTTCAGAACCCTTCCTACATCCAAGACAACTAACTTGTGGAGTTAGTTGATCTTGGAAAGGTGTGGTCCAACCATGTAGGACTCTCGAATATGAAGATTTACTCAAAAGAGTCTTTACTGGACTTAAAAAGAGGATATCTTAGGTTTGGAGGGTCTAGGGGTAAAATGGTCTTTTTTCAAGCTAGTGGTAGTATCGTAATTACCCTAAATATATAATTAATTATTTAATTAAAAATGTGGAGGGTCATTTTGTGGAGAGAGGGCCGAAATTGGGCTCTTGAGGTGAAGTCTTGCTCCACCCGAGTTCGAACCTAGGTGGAAGCAATGAATTAAATTGTTTTTAATTTATGTTCGTAAATTAATGTAATTAGTTTATATTCATTAGTTATTAGATGATTTAAAATAAAAGGAAATTAGACTTTTAATAATTAAATAAAACCTTATTTGATTAAGTCTTAAACTAGACTCCTAAGCCTAAGAAAACTCTTCTCTACCACGCTCATATCTCTCTCACGTCTCTATCACTCTCACTCACGTTTTTCTCTGCAAAATAACGTACAAAAACAGTAGGTAAACCAAAGTTCTTCACACTTGAAGAACTCACAACGAAAATTATAAACAAACAACTAATCATACACGTTAGGTAAAGATAGCGTTTTTCCTGCAAGTTGGTGTTGAAGCTTTTGGATTTGGACGTGTGTTTGGAGGAGTTCTTTGGCAAGCAAGTCAGGTTTGAACTTCAAAAAGGTATGGGTTCTCTTCTCTCTTGGTTTCTTTCCCAAGAGACCCCTTAAGGTTCAGAATATTCATTTTGAAAACTAGGATTGTTCCCCATTGCATATCCCTGTCACTAGCTCCCATTTAATCATAGGTTGTTTATGTTTGCTGGTAGAAAACTAGGGATGAAACGTGTTTTCATGATGATTATGTGTTTTTATGTATTTTTTGAATTATGTGACTTATGTTGATGTTTTCAAAAATGTAACTACGTGTGTATGTGTGTGTTTCCGTGGCTATTGTTCATGGTTTAGAACTTGAAATGACATGATAGTTCATTATATTTCATGTACACATGTTAATGTAAATGTGATGTTCATATGATTCAAAATGTAACTGATTTGAGGGATAATGTCTTCGCTAAATGAATCCATGAAAATGCACCTAAAACGTTCTAAATGCACTACGAAATTCCCCTAAGAACTAAGGTGTAACTTGATGAAAGGATGCTGAAAAATTAAAAGAAAATTTCCAGCTTCTAGTGATGAATTTTGGTCAGCAAAAAGGGTTCAAAATGTTGAAAAAATGAATTAAAACAAGTGAGGTCATGGAAGATTGAACCTGTGACCTCACAATGTTAAAAACCATGAAAATAAAGAAGTAAAAATAAATGTGGTGAAGGGGATTCGAACCATGATATTGTCTTGAAAATGTAACTTAAAAGAAAAAAAATAAGAAACGAGAGGAGTGGATTCAAACCCACCACCTCTCAATCAGATTTAAGGAAGAGTAAAATAAAAAATAAAATAAAATGTGAGGCATGAGAATCAAACCCACGACCTCTAGGCAGTGAAGCAGAGTAAAGAAAATGAAAGAAAAGAAATGTGAGGCGTTGGAATCGAACCCACAACCTCTAGGCAGTGAAAGAGTCAAATGAAATGAAATAAAAGAGATGTGAGGCGTGGGAATCGAACCCACGACCTCCTAGGCAGATTTAAGAGGAAAAATTAAAAGAAATTAAAGAGGGGTTGTGAGGGTTCGAACCCACAACCCCTCGGCCAAAGGAGAGAAAGGCTATGAAAATAAAAAGTAATTGAGGTAGTGGGGGTTCGATTCAACATCCTCTTAGTTCCATTAAGCGAAAAATGAAGAGAGAAAATAAGGGGAAAATAAAATGAAGGCATTGGGGCTCAAACTTGGGTCCCTAAGCAGTATGAATCAAACCCAAATGAATAAAAAAGTGTAAGTGTTGTTCAAGAGATTTGAAAACAGGGTTCCCTTGCCCAAATTTCGTATAGATGCATAAGTCATACATGAGTTAAATCTTCAATAATAATGCTTCCCACTTAGATGAAATCGAGATCTTGGCATACATACAAGATGCAAAAGTCTTGTACTACATAATCTTAGGAAGATATGAATCACTTAAACGAACTATGAATGAATCATCATGGCTTGTTTGTATAGACCCATAAGTCTAGCATACGTTTAAAAATAAGTGAACCTAAGATGTATGTAATGAAATGATGTAACCCTAAAAGGGTTAAGTACGAGTGTAAAACAGACTAAATGGCCAAGTGCTTTGGTATACGATGAAATGATTATTATGTAATGAAATGATGAACCCTAGAAGGGTTAAGTAAGTGTATTAAACACAAAAATGGCCAAGTGCACTGGCATATAATGAAATGAACATTCACATAAAAAGGGGTGAGTAATTATATAGAGCAAATGTGCTAATGTTGATGAATGTGGTGACAACATGATATGAGGCTAATGTAAAATATGAGAGAAATCTCAAATGAGCCTAAGTAAATGTTACCAAAATGTACTCACCTATGAAAGTGTAATGTTAATAAAGAGATCATTCTCTATGAACACTCTAATGAAAGTATTGAGATTAATACACTTAATACTAATGATGAGATGAGAAATCATCTATTGAGCTATGATGTCCTCATACTAGAAGCCAGCTTCCATGACCTATGAGTTGAATGTAATGGAACTTTATACTGAGCACCGATAGACTAGCTATGAGCGGTGATGCCTTTTTTTGGGAAGGGCGGAGGTTCACGTAACTCTCATGACATGAGATTTTTCGGCATGCCGGGTATGGGTCTCCTTATATCTCCTAGTCTTTGAACCTATACTACTAATATAGGGATTTGGCGGGGTTCGATTCCCATGTACGCTAGCATGTTTTGGGTCAAAGAGAGGGTTTTTTGTCAAGTTGGTGTTGAAGCTCTTGGATTTGAACGTGTGTTTGGAGGGGTTATTTGGGCAGAAAGTCGAGGTTTCAACGTCAAAAAGTTATGGGTTATCTTTCTCTTGGTCCCTTTCCCAATAGACCCCTTAAGGTTCACAATATTCATTCCAAAAACTAGGATTGTTCCTCGTTGCATATCCCTGTTACTAGCTCCCATTAAATCATAGGTTAGTTATATTTTCTGGTAGAAAACTAGGGATGAAACGTGTTTTCATGATGATTATGTTTTTATATGTATGTATGGAATTATGTGACTTATGTTGAAGTTTCCGAAAATGTAACTACGTGTGTATGTGTGTGTTCCGTGGCTATTGTTCATGGTTTAGAACTTGAAATGGAATAATAGTTCTTTATATTTCATGTACACATATTCATGTAAGAATGACGTATGCACGCTTGTCTGCGACCTCTGAGAGGTCAACGATGCCGGTCTTGTCTGGGTTTAGATTCAAGTCGTGACACATATGTTAAGACTTAGATTGCCATTTTGGCTAAGTTAATTATTGACTTTTAAACATTCTAAGTTATTTTCTTTAACAATAAAGTGAGTACATTTTATCATTGTAATAATGCTTAAAGACTTACCCTGGATAAGTAAGCCAGCACAAGGGTTCGTTTGGGGCCATAATGGTTTCCAACTGTCAGCCATGTCCGGGTGTAGGATCATGGTGTGACAAACTTTGTATCAAAGCACAGATTTAAAAAGTCCTACGGAGTCTATGGATCCGTGTATATAGAGTCCTAGTTATCGATGTTGTTTTATCGAAAAAATGATTTCGAAGAGAGTTTGTTATTTTTTAAAGGTATTTTCGACTTTCAGGAGTCGCCACTTAATTTTTAAGAAAAATTAAGAAAACTTTGTTTCTAAACAACTTAAACAGAAAAATTGTTTTTGAAACACTTTTAAGGGGTCCGGGATTCATATTAATGTCTTAGGAAGGTGTAAGGCACCTAAGACACTCCGGTTACTACAGTTTTCCGACGATTAACTTATTTGACTATTTATTGTTTTAACTTTTACAAGTTTATTTTTTATAGAACTTTATTAGAAAATTACTTACACGAATTTTCAAGCTTTGAAATATTTAGCTATCTCGTAATTTGCGAATCTTTTCGAAGCCTAACTTTATTAAGATTTCATCTAGACAAACTTTATTAAATTTTGCAATTTTCATTGTTTTAAAAATTAATTTGGTTTTAACCTTCGATAAAATAGATAGGCACCCGACGGGGTTTGGAGTTTCTAATTCTAAGCAAAACACATTTAAATGAACGCATAAACAGGTAGTAAAGAGAGGGAGAAAGAGAGAGAGAGATTCGGGTCCAAGTCTCGGATGCTGTTCGCCTTGACCGAAATTGGACCCGCTTGCTTTTGGGTTTTTTACCCATTTTCCTTTCGCACCTGTCCTAGTCTAAACACACAAAACAGAAGAAAATAAAAAATAACAAGGGCTTATGCCCATTACAAATAAAACACAAGAACATAAACGTAAATAATAAATAAAGAAAACTCTTCTAATTCGCCCTCTTTGATCTTCTCCAAACTTCATGGATTTCGAACTTTTGCGTGCTAGTCTTGACTCGATGGAAAGAAGTTTTGAGCCTTTATGGCTCCCAAATGTGTAGAGAAAGATAGAGCCCCCAAAATGGACTCGAGAAGGTATTTCACGTGCCAAACAAAACAAAAAAAAGTGAAGTGAGAGTTGGCATATTAACCAAATAACTAAATAAATACAAAGAAACACTTTCATGCAATTAAACATTTAAAACAAACTTTAACATCTTGTATTTGCCCCAAAACAAAACTTTAAGTCATTGTAAGATAGACGGCCAAAGTCATTAATATTTTGATTGCTAAACGAAGACAGAATACCAACAAAATCTAAATTTAGCATATAAGAGAGAAAACAAACAACCTAAACTTTACTGACACGCCCATTTATCACCCTTTAAAACATCAGTAACATAGGAAATATAACGATCGACAACGAAGACAACGAAAAAGCCATAGATTTTCGAATAATTCCTTCATTACCTCAAGTTAACAGCAGCCAAAACCAAACTAAATACTTAAAATACGAGCGAACAGCACGACTAAGAATCGAACGAACTGCTAATCAGTAAAAGAAAGACTGCCGGAAAAATGCCGAAAGAAACAGAACAGCAGAGCCATTATATTGACTGCGAATCCCGTGAGTTTTGACATCGATAGTGCAACTATGTTGATGAAACCTCTAAAGATGTAGACGTCATACCAAATGCTATCGAATGGGTGGCGAGTAATAGCCGACTTAGCATAGATACGAGAGGAGGAAAGTTAAACATGAAGAAGCACACGAAGACATGAATACGCGCGACTCAACACAACAATATTCGAAGCACGACAATAATAATCAGGTCACCGGATAACGATTGAACGATATGATATTACCCTACCATCAACCACATTCTATCATTTCATGAAACAAATGCGACATTAAACAAACAAAACACGAGCATAATAGACATCCAACTAAACAAGACAAGAACAAAGCAGAGAAAATTCAAGGCGGACTGGAAATACATATACATGTATATATATATATATATATCAGGACACATTTCGGGCAGGCAAACAACAAAGTGCAGTATGCCTCGACATCGAGTAACCAACAGGTATAACATGCTCATATTCACGGCAAACAGACCCTATACTCAACGTTCGGATGTCAACAGATTTGATCCCAGAACGAGACAAAACGAACAATATATCGACAGCAGCAGCATCCAAAGCACAGAGACGAAGAAACATTTTTGAACTAGAAGAACGCGAGAAGAAGGTAAAAGGCAGGGGAAAATTTCAGGAAACATATATATGTCTGCATCAAAACATGCTGCGAATGAAATAACACTAAATGCACAGAGTTCTTCACGCACACACAAAACTTAAAATCGAAAACGAGACATGAAGGGGGTAGATATTACCTTTACGGGAGCAGCGAACCGGGAGGCTACGAGCAAAAGGGGCGATTGCAACACCGGAATGAGCTCCGAACCGTTTCGAAGACGAACCAACAAGCGAAGGAGACGGAATCGTGATTTCAGTTTCCTTAGTCGCCTAACTCACTCTCTCTTCTCTTTGTTGCTCTTACGAAAACGACAACGAAACAAAACAAATTCTCAACTTTTCAAAACAGTGCTCGACTATTCTTATATATTAAAGAACCAGAAAACTTTTCAACCCTTAAAATCTCTCCAATACTCAAAACTATAACGATTTTCAACTCCGAAAATTCCAACCAAAATTGCTAACCAATGTCTAATTCAAAAGAACTCTTTAAAATCTCTAACCTCAGAATCGCCAACCCCTTTTTCGGAAGAGGGGTGGGGTTTATATAGAAGAAGATTTAGGGGTTAGGAGGGCGGGGGAATTTCGGGAAAGGCTTGGGGTAAAATCGAAATTCTCCCCCTCAATTCGAAATTTGAAATCCTCCCCAGCTGGGTTTGACATCGTTGGACGGCTCGGATTGAGGCTATCGTCCTTGCGAGCGACGTGTCCTCATCTCGTTGTCGCAAGGACGAGCAGGTCTGCCACAGCCGAAAGCAATGACCTGCTACAAGGCGTACTGGCGAGGAGAGAGGGACGCGTGAGGGAGAGAGGTCGCATTTTTGGGTCTGGAAGCCGCGTCTGTTTTGCTGCGTTTTTCTGAGTTCCTGACGTTTTCCTGTTTTGGGAATAGCGTGGGTGGATGGAAAAACGAGTAGGGGAGAGATCGAGAGAGCGTGGTCGAGACGCGGGTGAGAGAGGGGGGAGAACGTGAGGGAGACGCGAGAGTGTGGGAGAGATTTCCATTTCTGGGTACTGTCGCGTCTGTGTTTTCCTCGTTCTTTCTGGGAATTTTTCTCTTTTCTAGGAATGTGAGAGGAAGAAAGAGAAGGGATGGGGGGTTGGGTCGGGTTATTATGGAACTGGGTTGGGTCGGGTCATTAATAAAAGGGTTGGGTCGATTTTAGGTGGGCCGGACGGTTCAAAGGATTGGGTTGGATGTTTTGGGTTTAGGTATTGGGTTGGAAATTAATTAAAGTGGGGGAAGGGAATTGGTTGTGGGCTGAGAAAGGAATTTGGGCCTGGAATTAATTGGGTATTTAGGTGGAAAAAGATATACATATATACATATATATATATATATATATATATATATATATATATATATATATATATATACATATATATATATATATATATATATATATATATATATTTTAATTTTCGCAAAATTTATAAAACTAATTAACTTAAATAATTTGAAAACTCATGAAGCTCGACAATTAATCCATACCGACGTGGGTCAAAAATTGGGTGTCAACAACTGTCCCTCATTTTACTCGGGTTGATGCAAGCAATTCGAGGAAAATGAAATTGACCAAGCCAATTTGACCGACCCCATTCGCTTTCTAAAGGAAGAAAACGACAAAGAGTTTAGGAATTATGGCCGAACCCTTGAAACGGGTTTCCTACATATCTCAGGCTATACGAGAATTCAGGCCACTTGTAGTTTGATGAGCTTGATTTATCGCATGATTTGAAAGAATCAAAAGCCACCTCGATACCGCATTATGAAGGTACCGGAATGCTCGAGAATAGAATCCGAGAGCGAATGTTGGAATACAGCCGAGTTTTCAACCTTGAATCCGCCTACATATCCTTAAACCTTCAGGAATCAGGCCGTGTGTAGTTCGACTCGATCGGTTGAAAAGGAAATCTATTATGCTAGATAACCTTTGGTTTTGGACAAATGGCAAATTAACGAGTATGAAAAGGAGGCTTGTAACCTCTTAGCCATGAATGTGGCGCGCTTCACACCCATAATTAAGAGCTTACACGGACATAATTTCCAAAGCTCTTGGCGCATTATCACTCAGATTGGAAACTTGCTTCCGGCAAATCAAAATTTTCGGATGCGAGACTGAAACTGACAAAACTAAAGAAAAACCCACATGCCTTAAGATAGGGTGTGGTTTGATTATGGTGGAAGTCGCTCCTCTGCTCGCGTCCTAAGAGTTTGACATTCCTCTTTGGACTGTGTCCCAGTTCGCTGCTAAGAAAAGTTCCACGTTGTGCTGCATCCCTTTTGATGTCGTCCGCACCTGTGGTTTTTGGAGAACTCATCCTTTTCGGATGCTCTCGACAAAGACTGAGACAAAACTTGTCAGATTAAAAATGCAATTAGGAGGGGAGACAGTGTCTTTTTACCGTGTCGACACTTCATTGTTCTCCTCCATACTTGACGTCGACTCGATCGGTCTGACGTTCGCAAATAAAGCTTATGCCTTGTGTTTTTGCAACATCATCTTCAATGTATTCCATACTTGATGTCGAAATAAATAAATAAATGCTGATGCGATATTGATGTTTCTTTTGTTGTCATCTTCGATGCTCTCCTTGACGTTTACTTTTATAAGAAATAACAGAATGCAGTCGAGGCCAATGGATAAGCATTGCTCTTTCTTTATCCAAGTACGTCCTCTTGCGGGCATGAATATCTTCCCGCGATACGTAAATTCCCGCGAGATATGAATCTTCTCGCGATGCATAACTTTCAGCGAAGAATAGAATCTTCTCGCGATGTGCAAATTTTGACGAGGCATGAGTTCTTCTCGTCGTGCATAAATTTTGACGAGGCATTAAATCTTCTCGTCGTGCATAATTAATGACTCGCGATGCATGATTTCCGCGATGCATGATCTTCAACGAGGCATGGATTCTTCTCGTGATGCATAAATTCCAGCGAGGTATGAAGTCTTCTCGCGATGTATAAATTTTGACGAGGCATGAAATCTTCTCGTCGTGCATAAGTAATGACTCGCGATGCATGATTCCGCGATGCATGATTCCGCTATGCATGATTTCCAGCGAGGCATAAATTCTTCTCGCGATGTATAAATTCCGGCGAGGTATGAAGTCTTATCGCGATGCATAATTAATGACTCGCGATGCATGATTCCGCGATGCATGATTTCCGCGATGCATGATTCCGCGATGCATGATTCCGCTATGCATGATTCCGCGATGCATGATTTTCAACGAGGCATGGATTCTTCTCGTGATGCATAAATTCCAACGAGGCATAAAGTCTTCTCGCGATGCATAATTAATGACTCGCGATGCATGATTTCCGCGATGCATGATTCCGCGATGCATGAATTCCAGCGAGCCATAAATTCTTCTCGCGATGTATAAATTTTGACGAGGCATGAAATCTTCTCGTCATGCATAATTATTGACTCGCGATGCATGATTTCCGCGATGCATGATTCTTCAGTGTATAAATTCCGCGATGCATGAATATTTATATCGCTCCCGTGAATAGTAACGGTAAGGCGACCTCCAAATAATATATCGACTTGATCGATAATGATAAAATAATAATCGCATAACCGTCTCTTCTGAGGTAATGCATGGTCTTGATCGACAATAATCATCTTGCTTTGATAACGCAATGCAGGTAGCGCCTTCTATAGAAATCACGAAATCTTCGCTGAGATTCCCGTTTGATTCACCTTTGAATCTGACTGGATACTTTGTAAATTTCCCATTGCTGAGAATGGTTTGAAATAAACAAACACATTCATAAGCATCCTGACGCAAACGATATTCCTGCTTTCCATAAAATCACTGGTTTTGGAGATAGTTCTCTCCTTCTCCGTATTCATCAGTCGGAGGAATTCGGCCGATTTCGAAGCGAAGCTATAAACCTGCATCCACAGAAAAATTGTCAGTTTTAAACATACTGATCTGTGTCGATCCCTTCGGTTGTTTGCTCCTTGTCTTGATGTCTCCGGTTGATTTCCCGATTTCCCGACTCTTGATAGATAAGGAAATATCTTATGCCAAAACAGATGAAATATAAAAGGGAAATTTTTAAGAGAAACAAGAAAAATTTTCTTAAGAAATAGTATCTTGAAAAAGTCACTGCCAAGTCAGGTCATGTCAGGCTCAACGAGCTCTTTTGAGTCCGACGCTTGTTGAATGAATTTAAAAGGCATTCCGGACTTGTAGGGAAGACCCATGACGAAATTTGAGGCCATTCTCAAAATTTCTGTCCCAGTTTAGTATCTTGCTCATCTTTCGATTGTAACCGAACAGATCGTGGAATTTTTGAGATCTTCTCAAAAATTCTGTCCCAGTCGCAAATTCGAAATGTCTTTGGTCTGGCTTGCTGAAGAGGAGGCTTCTTCTGGAGAATTTTTGAGTTCCTCTCAAAAATTCTGTCCCTGTTCTACTGTAAAGGGGAATAGAAATCTTACGAGAGATATGACCGAGCCCTTGTGGCGCCTACGTATCCCGTTGAGGCAGGAATCAGGTCAAACGTAGTTCCCCTTAAAGGTTAACAAGAATAAATTTTACAAAGAAACCGACCGAGGCCGACAAAGGCCGCCTACGTATCTCATTCTTGAGAATTCAGGTCGAACGTAGTTCAAATACAAGGAAATAATTAAAGGGGGGTAAATGGGGTGACCGAAGCCGACATAGGCCGCCTACGTATCTCGTTCTCGAGAATTCAGGTCAGACGTAGTTCGTTACAAGAGGGATAATGACTCAAGTTTAACAAATACAAGCAAACAAAACGATTACAAGTAAATGATAGAAAAAAAATGCAAAGCGAACTTCACGCGTAGTATCTCTTGACAGCGTCTGAGTTGATAGGCTTGGGCCATACAGCGCCATCCATCTCCGACAAGACTAAAGCACCTCCAGATAGTACTTTACGAACCATGTAGGGGCCTTGCCAGTTTGGTGCAAACTTTCCTTTGTGTTCGTCTTGATGAGGAAAAATACGCTTAAGAACCAACTGACCAACTTCAAAATTTCTGGCTCTTACTCTTTTGTGAAAAGCGCGAGTCATTCTTTGTCTATACAATTGGCCATGGCAAACAGCAACCATCCTCTTCTCGTCAATCAAAGCTAGCTGATCAATCCGTTTGCTAACCCACTCAGCATTACTTAGCTCAGCTTCTTGGATGATCCTCAGTGACGGTATCTCGACTTCAACAGGCACGACTGCCTCTGTTCCATATACCAACAAGTATGGAGTAGCCCCAGTTGATGTTCTGACCGTCGTTCGATAACCCAGTAGAGCATATGGCAACATTTCATGCCAACCTCGTTGTTTGTCAATCATTTTCCTCAAAATCTTTTTGATGTTCTTGTTGGCGGCCTCTACAGCTCCGTTCATTTGAGGGCGATAAGCAGTGGACCTCCGGTGAATAATCTTAAATTGTTCACATATCTCTTTCATCAGATGACTGTTGAGATTTGCACCGTTATCAGTGATGATTGATTCTGGAACTCCAAA
The DNA here is from genome assembly GCA_027705065.1 of Solanum peruvianum. Taxonomy (NCBI): domain Eukaryota; kingdom Viridiplantae; phylum Streptophyta; class Magnoliopsida; order Solanales; family Solanaceae; genus Solanum; species Solanum peruvianum. The sequence continues at coordinate 49,201,276 of JAKWJD010001757.1, forward strand.
TCGGCATATCAGATTTTTGCGGACAAAGTCGGCCACCACTTTCTTGGTTACCGATTTGTAAGAGGCTGCCTCCACCCACTTGGTGAAATAATAAATGGCAACCAAAATGAATCTGTGTCCATTGGAAGCGGCTGGCTCTATGGGAACGATGACATCCATTCCCCAAGCTACAAATGGCCAAGGTGAACTCATAGCATTAAGTTCGTGAGGCGGCACCCGTATCAAATCGCCGTGCACTTGACATTTGTGGCATTTTTGCACGAATTTGCAACAGTCGTTCTCCATAGTCATCCAGAAATAACCGGCTCGGAGGACCTTTCTTGCCAAGGTAAGCCCATTCATATGTGTACCACAAACTCCAGCATGTATCTGTTCAATAAGCCTTACGGCTTCAGCGGCATCCACGCATCTCAAAAGACCCAAATCTGGAGTCCTCCTATAAAGGACTTCTCCATTCAAAAAGAAATTGAGAGCCATACGACGTATCGACTTCTTTTGATTAGATGTGGCATCTTCTGGATATGTCCCAGACTCCAAGTACCTCTTTATGTCGAAATACCAAGGCAAACCATCTGGTTCTGATTCAACGTGTGAACAATGGACCGGATGTTCCTTCAAGTCTATATCCAACGGGTTGATGTAATCAGTATCCGGATGTTTGATCATCGAAGCGATGGTGGCCAGAGCATCAGCTAATTCATTCTGTATTCTGAGAGTATGTCTGAACTCGATCTTGCGAAACCTTTTACACAGATTTTGCACATATTGTACGTAAGGTACAATCTTCGGGTTCTTCACAGCCCATTCTCCTTGAACCTGATGAATCAAGAGGTCTGAATCCCCAATAACCAGCAACTCATAAACATTCATATCAACGGCCATTTTCAAACCGAGGATGCAAGCTTCATACTCAGCCATGTTGTTTGTGCAGTTGAATCGTAGCTTAGCCGCCATAGGATAGTGCTGACCAGATTCTGATACCAGGACTGCTCCAACACCTTTACCCTGGTGATTCACTGCTCCATCGAAGAATAATCTCCAACCTGGGTAAGCTTCAGAGATATCTTCACCCACAAATGACACTTCTTCATCGTGAAAATATGTCTTGAGAGGTTCATACTCTTCATCAACGGGATTTTCCGCAAGATGATCAGCCAAGGCTTGTGCCTTTATTGCCTTCTGAGTCACGTACACGATGTCAAACTCACTCAACAGCATTTGCCATTTAGCTAACTTCCCGGTCGGCATCGCTTTCTGGAAAATATACTTTAATGGATCCATTCTGGAGATAAGATATGTAGTATACGACGACAAATAGTGCCTCAGCTTCTGGGCAAGCCACGTCAGAGCACAGCATGTTCTTTCCAGCAAAGTGTAGCGAGACTCGTACGGAGTAAATTTCTTGCTGATGTAGTAGATAGCCTTTTCCTTCTTCCCTGTCTCGTCGTGTTGACCAAGTACGCATCCAAAGGCGTTATCTGAAACAGACAAATACAGCAACAAAGGACTCCCTTCTCGCGGAGGAACCAATACTGGTGGGTTAGACAAGTAGCTCTTGATAGTGTCGAAAGCGGTCTGGCACTCCTCAGTCCACTTAGTCGGGGCATCTTTCTTCAGCAACTTGAAGATAGGCTCACATACCACCGTCGATTGTGCAATAAACCGGCTGATATAGTTTAACCTCCCTAAGAAACTCATCACCTCTTTTCTCGTCATCGGTGGAGGTAACTCCTGAATTGCTTTAATCTTGGAAGGGTCGAGCTCAATACCTCTTCTGCTGACTATAAATCCCAACAACTTCCCAGCTGGGACTCCAAAAGCACATTTGGCGGGGTTTAGCTTCAAGTTGTACCTACGCAAACGTTCAAAGAATTTTCGCAGGTGTGTCAAATGATCCGAACTCTCGCGGGATTTGATTATGACATCATCCACGTACACTTCAATTTCCTTGTGAATCATGTCATGAAAGATAGTCGTCATGGCTCTCATGTAAGTGGCACCGGCGTTTTTGAGGCCGAACGGCATCACCCTGTAGTGATATACCCCCCAAGGTGTAATGAAGGCCGTTTTCTCCGCGTCTTCTTCATCCATCAGAATCTGGTGATAACCCGCGTAACAATCCACAAATGACTGCATCTCATGTTTGGCACAGTTGTCAATCAGAATATGGATATTCGGCAACGGAAAATTATCCTTTGGACTAGCCTTGTTGAGATCCCTGTAATCAACAGAAATCCTGATTTTCCCATCTTTTTTGGCGACCGGAACGACATTCGCCAACCAGGTGGATATTGCGTTACTTCTACCAACCGAGACTCTATCTGCTTGGTGATTTCCTCCTTAATCTTCAAACTCAATTCAGGCTTGAATTTCCGAGTCTTTTGCTTCACCGGCTCGAACCCTGGGTTGATAGGCAGCTTATGAGATACGACATCGGTACTCAACCCTTGCATGTCAATGACTTCCCAAACGAACACATCACTGTATTCGTCAAGCAGATGAACCAGGCTCTTCTTCTGAGTTTCATCCAGGTGGGTGCTGATCTTGACCTCTTTGACACATTCTGAATCTCCCAAATTCACCGTCTCTGTTTCCTCCAGATTCGGTTTATGTTGATTCTCGAACTGTCGAAACTCTTCTACCACATAGTCTGGTTCCCCACTTTCTTCGTCGTAGTCGTCAGCCTCGTCGTCATTTTCCTCATTTTGCTCGTTTAGCTCATGACATGACATGACATTGGCAGGTTTGTAACTTACGTTACTGAAATCACAAACAGACAAAAATTAGAAAAGTAAAATATAACAAGTAATCGAATAAACAAAGTCAAAATAAGGAGGCTTTCATTTAAATTGAATAAAAAATGCAAACTTGGGTCATGGCACAAGGCCATGTCGCCCTTTAAACAATCATAACAAAATTCAAAATCAAGAAAAATGAAAGAAATGGTGGGTCTCGGGCCTCTTCCGAACGACCACCGATTTTGGCATGCACAAAATAATTCCTTTCTACCCAAAAGTCCGGGACATCAGGATTGGTGTAGACGTCCAATTTTTCAGCATCTCCCCCGGTTCAGCATCACGAAAGCCAGCTGGCTCAGCCTCCTCCTCTATGACGGCATTGATCTCCCTGAACAGGTCGCAGATTCCTTCCCCATCGTCTTCAGGCTCGGCATGCTCCTGAATTGGAAAGGAGTGATAGAGATGCGGAATCGGCTTAGTCAACTCCTGATCCCTTCTCATCTTCATCTTCATATCATCATCTGTGGGGATGTACCCCAAACCATACTTTGATCCATGAGCAAGGACGGGAACTAGCTTGATGATCCCTTGGGCATTCCTTCCTAGTCCGGAACCTGGTTCGAATCCGCTCTGCAGCATCACCGTGGCGATCATTCTGTACACGGCCGGCATGGGAGTCTGTGGGGCCAAGCCCTCATCGGTGGCATTTACCAACTCCACCGTGTAGAAATCCGAAGTTTGCGGCGTTTCGTCCAAGATCGGCACCTGCTTACCTGAATGGCTCCTTTCCCCATGAATAACTAGTTCTTCATTTCTCCATACTAGTTTCATCACTTGGTGAAGAGTGGAGGGGATGGCTCCAGCCATATGAATGAATGGCCTTCCCAAAAGGAGGTTATAGCTGGTGTCGATATCCAACACCTGGAACTTTGCCTCGAATTCCGCGGGGCCCATTTGGACGGTCAAGTTCACCGCTCCTAACGTCTCTCTCTGCACACCATCAAATGCTCTCACATTGACCTGGTTTTTCTCCAACTTCCCGAGGTCAAACCTCAGCTGCTTCAGCGTGGACAAGGGGCATATGTTTAGGCCAGATCCGTCGTCTACCAAAACACGGTTGACGATCTTTCCGCGGCATACCACGGTGATGTGTAGAGCTTTGTTGTGGGCTCTCCCTTCGGACGGCAACTCATCATCGCAGAAGCTGATGCGGTGTCCCTGAATGACTCGGTGAATCATAGCAGCTACATTGTCGCTGCTTGTGCCTGAGGGCACGTATGTATCATCAAGAGCTTTCATTAAGGCCTGCCTGTGGGACTGAGAGCTCATCAGCAGGGCCCACACCGATATCTGAGCCGGAGTCTTCTCCAAATGTTTGACGATGGAATAGTCCTTCGGTTGCATCCTTCTCCAGAACTCTTCTGCTTCCCCCTCGCTTATCGGCCTCTTAGCATGGTCCTTCTTCTGTCCTCCGAGAGCAAGCTCATCAGGAGTGTAGCACCTTCCGGACCTAGTCATGCCTTGAGCCACGGCCGTTTCTATCACGAACTTGGGTTTGGGGAGAGTCTTTGAGGGCACCAAGGCAACAGCCTTTGCAGGTGTCAGAATGACGAACTCTCCCTTTTCCCTGACGCTTAAAGAAGCGACAGCCCTTTCCAAGTCTTCCTGAACAACAGGAGTAATTCTCTTGGTATCACGCTCATCTTCATCAATTTCTATCATGTTGGTGTTTCCACCCCCATGATTAGGCAACGGATTCGTGTTGACGTTTGGCGCCGCAGGCTGAAGGGAGACCACTTCTTGGTCAATCAAGTCCTGGATCCTGTGCTTGAGATTAATACAGTCTTCTGTATCATGTCCAACACTGTTGGAATGATAAGCACATCTCTGCTCAGGTCTGTAGAATCTGGAATTGACATCCACGGGCTGGGCCCCACAGGGTGGATGTATCCGGCCGCGGATAATCTTTCGAACAATTTAGTTCTGCTTTCGGCCAACACGGTGAAGCTTCTGGAGGGCTTCTTCTCAGACCTGGGGCGAGGGGGATCATACCCGCTTTGCTGAGGTGGAGGGACTTGTTGGTAATGCGGGCATTTGGTCGTGGAGCTTGGGCTCTGGGATGGGGATTTATTTGGTAGTTTGGCATTGGGGCTTGGTAATTTGGATGGGGGTTTTGATACGCTGGAGTTTGTATTTGATATGCGGGGGACGGTGCTCGGTAGCTTGGCTGTACATTAGCGCAGCTGGGAGCGACATTCTGGTAATGGGGAGGGGCTTGATAGGCTTGGGGGTAGTTTGGAAAATTTTGGGGAATTTGGGGTGGATTCTGATACGACACACTATGGGCCTCTGGATAAGTGGGGCCGGCATTGTAGTGGCCGGAATGATTTGAGTTTGGATGGTAGGCTTGATGAGGCTTTGATGGAGGGTAGGAGCGGCCTTGGGGACGTGGTAAGTTTCTGGGGGCCTTTCTTCCCCCGTGTGAGATAGCGTTAACCTCCTCTCTTTTCTTCCTTACCAGTCCGGAAGACCCAGGCGATGCAGACACTCGGGCTATCTTTCGCGACTTCAGGCCGTCTTCAATAGTCTCACCCACTTTGACTATTTCGGCGAACTTGGCGCCGATTAATAAGATGATCCTGTCATAATACTCGGGCTCCTGTACCCGCACGAACACCTCCACAATCTCTTTTTCTGTCATCGGAGGCCTCACCCTTGCCGCCTCTTTCCTCCACCTGTACGCGAATTCTCGATAGCTTTCTGTGGGCTTCTGCTTCATCTTCTCCAAGGAGTACCGATCAGGAACTATCACGACGTTGTATGCGAATCTGTCGATGAAATCCTTGGCCAGTGCACTCCAACTGGGCCACTGTCGAGTCTCATGTGACGTGAACCACTCCAGGGCTTCACCGCACAGGCTCCGGCTGAACAACCTCATCAGCAACGCTTCATCTTTGCCAACTCCTACGAGTTGGTCACAGTATGCTCTTAAGTGTGCCATGGGGTTGCCCACCCCTCCGAAGGTATCAAACTTCGGGATCTTGAACCCTTCAGGCAGGTTCAAGTCTGGGTGGATGCATAGTTCCGCGTAGCTTAACCCGGCGACGTCTGGAGTGCATTGCAATTCTTTCATTGCCCTTTTGATCTCCTCCTTTATATCTACCTTCGTTTCTTCCCTCGCCTTCCACTCTCTTTCTTGCTCCTCGTAATGGTCCAACTCGGAGCCGTGCACCTCATGCTCGACTGGGACAGGGACTTGAAAAGTAGTTCTTTTGGGGAGGGGTGGAGCTATGGAAGAGCTTGGGACGTTCTGTGCGGTTTGATAGTTTTGCGGGTAATTTTGTGGATTGGTATTTTGGTTTAAGTGGGGATGCGGTGTTTGGGAATTGAAGGCGGTGGGATTTTGGGTTTGATTTTGGGGTAGTGGGGCTGTTGGAATGCTTTGGGGGTGTGGGGGTATTTGTGAAGGATTGTTTGGGAGTGGTGAGGGAGTCTGATAGGAGACTGACGCGTATTGGGGGTTTTGGGTGGTTATATCTATTCTGGAGGGGTTATGCACGGGTGTCGATGGACGGTGCTGAGTAGGATCCGAGTTGGACGAGGGGAAGTATGCAGGAGGTCTCGCATCGAGAAAGTTGGGGCCAAACCCAGGTGGAGGCGTATCTTGCCTTTGCTGCAATTCTACTCTCAGATGTGCTATCTGCTGCATTAGCTGCGCGATAAGCTCATTCTGCTCTGCCGCGGTGGGCTGAGCCACCACGACGTCTGTGAGGCTGATTTGTTCATTGTTGTCTCCCATGTCTGTATTTGCGTTTGGAACGGGGAAGGAATCTGCGGGACCTTTCGATCTGGTGAAGTAGTGGTGATCTGCCAGCTTTATCGACACAGATCAGTAAGAGGTACCTGAGAGGTAAAAACAACTCAAAGGCAAATTTGTCAGCGCATATTTGAATACAAAATACATAATATCGCACAGCAAACAGATTAAACACACAAGTCGCTTTGTTTGAGGATATCTTAACCCACGAATAAGGACGGAAATATATTTCGAACAAACAGGAATTTGTTTGTTTTGGCGCTATCTCGGGAAATCTGAATCACGTTGAGCTATGGTCTTCTTGCAGCTGTTTTTCGACGTCCGTTGATCTTATCGTCGTACCTCCGAAACACGGAAGAGAATGAAAATTTTTGGTGATAGGGGCCGGGCCGGGAAGGCTGCCTACGTATCTCACGGGGAGAATTCAGGCCCAACGTAGTTCGTATTCTTTCATTCATTCTTTCATTGTGATTACAAGGGAATTGAAAAACAACATCGAAGTTTCTAGAAGACAACACTTGGCGATTTCTTGCCTTGTGGCTGCGTCATTCCTTTCCTTTCAGACAGTCGGAAATGGAGGCTTGTACACGATTTCTTCTTCCTCATCCTCCTCAATCACTTTAAAGCCGGGGCCACTGTTACCCGCTCCCTGATCACGGGCGAGGTATTTTCCGCCCTTTAGGTTGCTACGGGTCGCCAATTCCTCGTCGAGCGCCGCGCTTCTGGCCAATAACACAGCAGTCTCGATATCTATCTTCGCCTCTCTCGCCTTTCCTTCGTGTATCTCCAAACGAAGCGAGTTCAACCTTTTCCTTAGGCTTTCGATTTCCATCTCGACCTCCTTCTTTCTTTTTATCTGTGACGCCAGATCTTCATCCAAGATTGTGACCGCAGCCTTGTAGACTGTCGTGGTCATGTCTACTTTAAGTCCTTCCTTCTTAATCTTCTGAATCTCTCGAGTGGCTTGCTCGATCTTTCTTCGCAATCTCTCCTCGGTGAGCTCCGTCTGGACGATCTTGTCTTTGTCCATAGCGGTGATTCACCCTTCCTGAGAGGATAGAGAGGTATTTAGGATTTGTGAGAAGGATTTTTTTTATTTTTTTTTTTTTTTTTTTGCGTGAGAAACTTAAGACTTGGGAATTTTGGTCGGACATATGATAGTGGCTTCTGTATACTCTTTAGGATTTTGGCTAGGAGTGGGTTTACGATATCCTCAATCAAAGCAATATAACACATAAACATTTCAACAAATATATCGTGTCCTAAACATGCATGTGACCCTTTTGTGCCAGGGGTAGGCCTAGCGATCTGAAGGATGTATTGCGCCATTTAAATAAGTAATTGTACCCCCGAAACAAATTTCACTAGATACCACAGCATTCATTACATGATTAAAATCAAACGAGATACATCTTAGGAAGGGGATGTAGTGCAAGTACACATATAAAATCAATCCCACGCAGGGGAGTTAAGGGTCGACGATCCAGCTCCTCTTCTGGCTTTCTCCACTTCTTCTCGGATAATGCACTTGCTGGTGAACACGTATGGTTCAACGAATGCAGCTTTGGAAGATGGTGGTACAACTCGTAGGGTGTTCATCTGCTCGTCCAGAATAGTGTCCAAACGCACCAGACAAGCCCTTGTGTCAGCTAATTCTTGTGACGTTACAGCCAAAACCCTCTGATTTTCTAATTCCCGAAGCTGGTACTCTTGCTCCTTTTGTTGAGATTCTTGCTCTTTCTTATGAAATTCCTGCTCCCTTCGGTCCCACTCTTGCTGAAAATGGTACGCGTGAATCTGGAGCCTTGTCTCCACGTCTTCGATTTTCCGACCTGTGCGTGGTGTTGGATCCACTACACCATGCAAATCATTATGCAACCATGTCTTGTATTCGTCAATATACCCAGCTCCATACCTGTCTTCGGTAACCTCCAACTTCATGTTGACACGTCCGGCCCATTCCTGGAGGATAATGTTAGCGAAAGGTATCTTGTCCTTCTCGTTGTAATCGACTATGAAAGAGTTAGCATCCCCTTGGGCGGGTATGATTTGGACTTTCCCAAATTGCCGCATCACTCTCGTCGGGTTGTAAGGATGCAATCCTCTGATGCCGGGAAGGACTAAGAATGGCAGTTTGGCCCCTTGGGCCGCTATCATCTGAGACCTGAAGCTCGGTAATACCCATTGTATGTCTCTTTCTTTCAAATCGTAAACAACCCTTGCCCATGCATCCCTGGTGGTGTGAATTGGAAACTTACGAATACTCAAGTAGAACTCGTAATTATCGAGAGGACTTGTTTGACTCGGTTCGGCCAACTCCTGTGGCTGGGGGTTGTCTCTTTTACATAAATGTTCCGTCAACCACCATTGGAGTAAGATGTTGCAACCTTGGAAAAACGGGAACCCATTCTTGCACAGACTCAAGGATCGGTAAATGTCGGACAAGATGACTGGGGCCAAGCAGCAATATTTCTTTTCTTCAGATCTTTTACCGACTCCTCTGAACATGGCATTCGCTACCATCACTACCCGTGTGTCGATCTCTTTTCCTTCATCTTTAGGGAACACCATAGTTCCCAAGAGACACGCAGAGAAAGCGATAGCTTGAGTCTGTCTCCAGGTACTGTAGTCATGGAACTCTTTCGGGAATAGTCTAAAATAATTGTCGTGCCCCCATCTCTCGAAAAATCTCATTAGCGGAATGTCATGGGTTTCTAACCAATCTGCATCCACTAGGAACAACATGTCTCTCAATTCGTCCTTAGTCGGCCTATCTGGTAGGAGAATGTGATGATCAGGACGTTTTTTCCTTTTGCCGCACGTCCCAATTGAGTCAAGACAGTCTTTGATTTCTTCTAGTGTGGGTGTTATTTCGACATCCCCAAATCGAAAGACCATCTTTTTATCGTCCCAAAATCGGGTGATGACCTCGATAAACGTGGGCCATACCTTGAAGTCCATTATCGAAGGTAGGTGACCCAAGTAAAGTCTCTCTTCTGAACTCCTTAAGATTGCCCTTCACACATACTAAGATTGCCCCACCATACTCGAAGAATGTCGGGTGCCTGGGTGACCATTTTGAAGTGAAGAAATTGATTTGACATCTACAAAAACATACAACTAGTTAATTTTCAATCCCCCCGATACAACAACTAGTTAAACACACAATACATCCTTCAAATTTAAACAACAAACATGAGCGTCCTATCGAGCCGTAGGCTCTTTGGACTCAAGGTGGACTTTTCTAATGGGCCCGACACTCCTTGGGTGTCGGGTCATCTTAGGCCAATGCGCTATTTTCGGGATTTAGTTTCGCTCTAACCTAGTTTGACTAAGAATGGGTTATATTTAAGTGGAATGGGTAACCCAAGCGGACTACTTGGGCTGGGACAATTAACGATCGTTGACTATCAAGTAATCAACTACACTCGTCAGGGTGCCCCGAGAAAATTTTGGTTAACGAACGACTGCGAACCCGCATAATCGTCCTTTAGTGCAAATATAACAAGTGTCGTTTGACAGAAGTATGTATGTTATGCATGCAACAATTAAAATCTAAATAATTCAAACATTTAAACAATAAATCTCAAATAATCAAACAACGTTAATCTTAAGGTTAGAATCCTCCAAACTCCCCAGCGGAGTCGCCATTTCTGTTTTATCAAAAAAATGATTTCGAAGAGAGTTTGTTATTTTTTAAAGGTATTTTCGACTTTCAGGAGTCGCCACTTAATTTTTAAGAAAAATTAAGAAAACTTTGTTTCTAAACAACTTAAACAGAAAAATTGTTTTTGAAACACTTTTACGGGGTCCGGGATTCATATTAATGTCTTAGGAAGGTGTAAGGCACCTAAGACACTCCGCTTACTACAGTTTTCCGACGATTAACTTATTTGACTATTTATTGTTTTAACTTTTACAAGTTTATTTTTTATAGAACTTTATTAGAAAATTACTTACACGAATTTTCAAGCTTTGAAATATTTAGCTATCTCGTAATTTGCGAATCTTTTCGAAGCCTAACTTTATTAAGATTTCATCTAGACAAACTTTATTAAATTTTGCAATTTTCATTGTTTTAAAAATTAATTTGGTTTTAACCTTCGATAAAATAGATAGGCACCCGACGGGGTTTAGAGTTTCTAATTCTAAGCAAAACACATTTAAATGAACGCATAAACAGGTAGAAAAGAGAGAGAGAAAGAGAGAGAGAGATTCGGGTCCAAGTCTCGGATGCTGTTCGCCTTGACCGAAATTGGACCCGCTTGCTTTTGGGTTTTTTACCCATTTTCCTTTCGCACCTGTCCTAGTCTAAACACACAAAACAGAAGAAAATAAAAAATAACAAGGGCTTATGCCCATTACAAATAAAACACAAGAACATAAACGTAAATAATAAATAAAGAAAACTCTTCTAATTCGCCCTCTTTGATCTTCTCCAAACTTCATGGATTTCAAGCTTTTGCGTGCTAGTCTTGACTCGATGGTGAGCCTTTATGGCTCCCAAATGTGTAGAGAAAGATAGAGCCCCCAAAATGGACTCGAGAAGGTATTTCACGTGCCAAACAAAACAAAAAAAAGTGAAGTAAGAGTTGGCATATTAACCAAATAACTAAATAAATACAAAGAAACACTTTCATGCAATTAAACATTTAAAACAAACTTTAACATCTTGTATTTGCCCCAAAACAAAACTTTAAGTCATTGTAAGATAGACGGCCAAAGTCATTAATATTTTGATTGCTAAACGAAGACAGAATACCAACAAAATCTAAATTTAGCATATAAGAGAGAAAACAAACAACCTAAACTTTACTGACACGCCCATTTATCACCCTTTAAAACATCAGTAACATAGGAAATATAACGATCGACAACGAAGACAACGACAAAGCCATAGATTTTCGAATAATTCCTTCATTACCTCAAGTTAACAGCAGCCAAAACCAAACTAAATACTTAAAATACGAGCGAACAGCACGACTAAGAATCGAACGAACTGCTAATCAGTAAAAGAAAGACTGCCGGAAAAATGCCGAAAGAAACAGAACAGCAGAGCCATTATATTGACTGCGAATCCCGTGAGTTTTGACATCGATAGTGCAACTATGTTGATGAAACCTCTAAAGATGTAGACGTCATACCAAATGCTATCGAATGGGTGGCGAGTAATAGCCGACTTAGCATAGATACGAGAGGAGGAAAGTTAAACATGAAGAAGCACACGAAGACATGAATACGCGCGACTCAACACAACAATATTCGAAGCACGACAATAATAATCGGGTCACCGGATAACGATTGAACGATATGATATTACCCTACCATCAACCACATTCTATCATTTCATGAAACAAATGCGACATTAAACAAACAAAACACGAGCATAATAGACATCCAACTAAACAAGACAAGAACAAAGCAGAGAAAATTCAAGGCGGACTGGAAATACATATACATGTATATATATATATATATATATCAGGACACATTTCGGGCAGGCAAACAACAAAGTGCAGTATGCCTCGACATCGAGTAACCAACAGGTATAACATGCTCATATTCACGGCAAACAGACCCTATACTCAACGTTCGGATGTCAACAGATTTGATCCCAGAACGAGACAAAACGAACAATATATCGACAGCAGCAGCATCCAAAGCACAGAGACGAAGAAACATTTTTGAACTAGAAGAACGCGAGAAGAAGGTAAAAGGCAGGGGAAAATTTCAGGAAACATATATATGTCTGCATCAAAACATGCTGCGAATGAAATAACACTAAATGCACAGAGTTCTTCACGCACACACAAAACTTAAAATCGAAAACGAGACATGAAGGGGGTAGATATTACCTTTACGGGAGCAGCGAACCGGGAGGCTACGAGCAAAAGGGGCGATTGCAACACCGGAATGAGCTCCGAACCGTTTCGAAGACGAACCAACAAGCGAAGGAGACGGAATCGTGATTTCAGTTTCCTTAGTCGCCTAACTCACTCTCTCTTCTCTTTGTTGCTCTTACGAAAACGACAACGAAACAAAACAAATTCTCAACTTTTCAAAACAGTGCTCGACTATTCTTATATATTAAAGAACCAGAAAACTTTTCAACCCTTAAAATCTCTCCAATACTCAAAACTATAACGATTTTCAACTCCGAAAATTCCAACCAAAATCGCTAACCAATGTCTAATTCAAAAGAACTCTTTAAAATCTCTAACCTCAGAATCGCCAACCCCTTTTTCGGAAGAGGGGTGGGGTTTATATAGAAGAAGATTTAGGGGTTAGGAGGGCGGGGGAATTTCGGGAAAGGCTTGGGGTAAAATCGAAATTCTCCCCCTCAATTCGAAATTCGAAATCCTCCCCAGCTGGGTTTGACATCGTTGGACGGCTCGGATTGAGGCTATCGTCCTTGCGAGCGACGTGTCCTCATCTCGTTGTCGCAAGGACGAGCAGGTCTGCCACAGCCGAAAGCAATGACCTGCTACAAGGCGTACTGGCGAGGAGAGAGGGACGCGTGAGGGAGAGAGGTCGCGTTTTTGGGTCTGGAAGCCGCGTCTGTTTTGCTGTGTTTTTCTGAGTTCCTGACGTTTTCCTGTTTTGGGAATAGCGTGGGTGGATGGAAAAACGAGTAGGGGAGAGATCGAGAGAGCGTGGTCGAGACGCGGGTGAGAGAGGGGGGAGAACGTGAGGGAGACGCGAGAGTGTGGGAGAGATTTCCGTTTCTGGGTACTGTCGCGTCTGTGTTTTCCTCGTTCTTTCTGGGAATTTTTCTCTTTTCTGGGAATGTGAGAGGAAGAAAGAGAAGGGATGGGGGGTTGGGTCGGGTTATTATGGAACTGGGTTGGGTCGGGTCATTAATAAAAGGGTTGGGTCGATTTTAGGTGGGCCGGACGGTTCAAAGGATTGGGTTGGATGTTTTGGGTTTAGGTATTGGGTTGGAAATTAATTAAAGTGGGGGAAGGGAATTGGTTGTGGGCTGAGAAAGGAATTTGGGCCTGGAATTAATTGGGTATTTAGGTGGAAAAAGATATACATATATATACATATATATATATATATATATATATATATATATATATATATATATATATTTTAATTTTCGCAAAATTTATAAAACTAATTAACTTAAATAATTTGAAAACTCACGAAGCTCGACAATTAATCCATACCGACGTGGGTCAAAAATTGGGTGTCAACAGATGTGAAGCGCACAACATCTATACTTAGGAAGCTGCAACACTTAGGAAATTTCTCACTTCTTTCATGCTCATTTCGTGCATTAGAGTTTGATCTTTGAAATTTTCTTCTAATTTTTGCTTACGCATGTTTATGGATAATCAGGCCTCCACGAAGATCTTTTAGAGGTTGTCCTGCTAGACGTAATATTGAGGAGAAAGGGGTAACAAATGCACCCAAAGTGAAACCTCGAGGAAAGGTTACCAGTGTTAAGTTCTGTAAGGCCATCAGGATATTGAGTCAAGTTGTGACTAGCCAATTTCATCAATATAGAGGAGCTTAATAGGAAGTGACTGATACTTCAAGGATTCGAGAGTTCTTGATGATAAATCCTCCAATTTTCACGGTTTCAAACACTCTTGAGGATTTAGAAAGTTTTGTTGAGCAACAAAAGAAGATATTTGAGGTTTTGCATATTGTTGATACGGATCGAGCTAAACTAGTTTATTATCAACTAAAGAATGGTTTGACCAGTGGCAAGAGGGTAGAGCTATGGATACACCACTTGCGAGTTAGACATGTTTTGAGTAAGCCTTTTTGGGGGCATTCTTTCCCCCAAGAACTAAAAGAATATAAAATACGAAAATTTCTTATCCTTAAGAAGGATTCCTTGAGTGTTCATGAGCATAGGTTGAAGTTCATCCAACAATCCCGTTATGCTCCAAAGGTTGGTTACGGATATATGGAGTAGAATGTGTCTGTTCATTGATGGATTATCCAGTCTAGCAAGCAAGGAGGGTAGTGAAGCGATGCTAATTAGGGACATATGGATACATCAAGGTTGATGGTATATGTGCAATAGGTTGAAGAAGAAAAGTTGAGTGATAGGGAAGAATTCAAAAATAAGAAAGCTAAGACAGGAAATGAGTCCAAGCAGAAGAAAAAGTAATGTAAATGTTCGTACTTTCAACAAAAGTGAAAGGGACCTGCATCATCATCTAATAGTTCACCTGCACCCAAAAGAAAAAATTAGTATAATAATCACGATCCCAAACACTTCAAAGCTAGAACTGCGTAGTCTCAAGGTAGCGTGGTACAAGGAGGTAACTAGGATCCTGTATGTGTTTGGTACGGTAGAACCCACCCAAGTAAGTGTTGTGATTGACAATCATATTGTTTCAAGTGTGGACAAGCGGGTTATTTCATAAGACAAGGTCCCAAGAACTGGCAAGGTAATGTTAATCAGGGCAATAGATCCCAATCTTCATCAGTTGCTCCACCAAACAGGGTTGCACCTGGAGAAGCTACTTCCAATACTGGCAGAGAATTGAATCGCCTTTATCTAATCAGTAGTCGTCATGAAAAAGAGAACTCTCCAGATGTTGTCACATGTATGATCAAAGTCTTTACTTTTGATGTTTATGCTTTGCTAGACATTGTTTGTAACCCCTTATGTTGTAAATAAGTTTGATCTTATTCCTTAGAAACTTTGTGAACCCTTTTATATTTCTACACCTGTTGGAGAATCTATTCTAGTTAAGCGAGTATATCACGATTGTGTCATTTCCATCAATCACACGGACATAATGGATGATTTTATTGAGTTAGACATGGTAGATTTTGATGTCATTCTAGATATGCATTGACACCATGCCTATTACTCTTTAATAGATTGTAGAACTTGACTTGTCAAGTTCCAAATTCCTAATGAGCCAGCTTAGAGTGGAAAAGTAGGACAGTTGTGTCTAAGGGTCATTTTATTTTATAGCTTAAGGCAAGAAATTTAGTTTCCAAGGGGTATGTCTATCACTTAGTTAGGGTTAATGACTTTAGTCTAGAGCTACCTCTTATTCAGTCAGTTCCATTAGTAAAAGAGTTTCAAGAAGTCTTTTCACATGATCTACCGGGAGCTCCTCCTAAGAGAGAAATAGACTTTGGCATATGCATTCTTCCTGATACACATCATATCTCTATTCTTTCATATAAAATAGCACCAGTAGACTTCAAAAAGAGCTGAAAGAACAGATGAAAGATCTCCCTGATAAGGGCTTTATTCGATCAAGTGTCTCAGCTTGGGGCGCTCCGATCTTATTTGTGAAAAAGAAAGATGGTTCCTTAGGATTTGTAAAAAAGAACTTTCAGTTGAGCAAGGTTACCATCAAGAATAAGTATAATCTTCCGATAATTGATATTTTTTAATCACCTTCAGGGTGTTTCATGTTTTTCTAAGCTTGACCTTAAATCTAGCTACGATCACTTGAAAGTAAAGAAGTGTGATATTCCAAAGACAGCATTCAGGACCCGTTATGGTCATTATGAATTTTTCGTTCATGTTGTTCAGTTTAACTAATGCACCTACTACATTCATGTACCTTATAAATAGAGTTTTCAACCATTATTTAAATATGTTTGTAATCATCTTGATTGATCACATACTAATCTGTTCAAAAAATGAATAAGATCATGCTATCCATCTCAGAATAGTTCTTTAGACTTTGAAAGATAAGGAGTTATATGTTAAGTTCTCTAATATGTGTTATGGCTTGAGTCTGTGGCGTATTTGGGCCACATAGTTTCCATTGATAGAATTAGAGTTGATACCCAAAATATAGAGACGACATGGAGTTGGCCTTAACCCATATATCCAACAGATATAAGGAGTTTCTTTGGATTTTTGGCTATTTTAGAAGGTTCGTAAAGGGTTTTTTGTCTATTTCATCTCCTTTGACCAAGTTGACTCAGAAAATAGTGAAGTTTCAATGTTCTAGAGCTTTTTTAGGAGTTGAAAAAAAGTTTGACTGCTGCCTTAATTTTGACCTTACTAGAAGGTACTCAAGGTTTTGTGGTGTATTGTAACGCATCTAGTATTGGTTTGGGTTGTGTGTTACAGAATGAAAAGCTTCTAACTTATGCCTCCAGATATTTGAAAGTTCATAAGAAGAATTACTCAACCCATGACTTAGAGTTGGCTGTTGTAGTATTTACTTTGAAGATATGGTGTCATTATTTGTACGGTGTTCATGATGATATATTCACTGATCACAAAAGCCTTCAATATGTGTTCACTTAGAAAGGGCTTAATCTCAGACAAAGGAAATGGTTAGAATTACTTAAGGATTATGACATGAGTGTTCTTTATCACCTAAGTAAGGCTAATATTGTTATTGATACTTTAATCAAGTTGTGTATGGGTAGTACTGTCCATGTTGAGGAAGAAAAGAAAGAGTTAGTGAAAGATATGTGTAGACTTGCACAATTAGAAGTCCGACTAATGGATTCCACAGAAGGAGAAATAGTTGTGATGAATGGGGATGAATCATCATTACTGACAGAAGTGAAAGAGAAGCAAGACTAAGACCTAATTTTGCTTGAATTAAAGGCAAATGTTCATAAACAAAAAGTGTTAGCTTTTGAACAAAAAGAAGATGGCATATTGAGATGTTAAAGTATATTGTGTGTACCATTGGTGGACCGACTCCAAGAGAGGATCATGAAAGAAGCTCATAGCTCTATATATTTCATCCATCCAGGTTCCACAAAGATGTCTCATGACTTGATAGATGTGTATTGGTAGAATAGTATGACAAAGGGCATTACAGAGTTTGTTGCCAAGTGCCCAAAATACCAACAAGTTAAAGTAGAGCATCAAAAGCCCGGTGGATTGGCTCAGAATGTAGAACTTCTGGAAAGGTAGTGATAAATAATTAATAAGGAATTCATCATATGTTTTCCAAGGTCTCGCAGGCATTATGGTTGTATTTAGTTGATTGTCCACAAAATGGCAAAACCAACCCACTTTTTAATGGTAAGGACTACCCATTCAGCAGAAGGTTATACTAAGTTATATCATCAAAAGGTGGTTAGACTTTATGGGGTTCCGGTATCCATTATTTCAGATAGAGGTGCACAATTCACTGAATAGTTTTGGAAGTCATTTAAAAAATGCTTGGGTTCAGAGGTGAACTTAAGTACCAAATTTCATCCTCAAACTAATGGGAAAATAGAGTTAGAGGATATTTTGAGCGCTTATTGATTGATTACAAAGGTAATTGGCATGATCACCTATCGCTCATCAAGTTTGCTTACAACAATAGTTACCATTTTAGCCTCCAAATGGCTCCTTATGAAGATCTTTATGGGAGAAGGTACAGATCTCTTGTTGGATGGTTTGAAGTTGGTGAAGATGGATTTATAGGACCATATTTAGTTCATCAATCTATGGAGTAGGTGAAAATGATTCAGGAGAGGTTGCAAACAGTGTTGCACCATCAAAAATCCTACACTGACGTTAGGAGAAGGGAGTTAGAGTTTGAAGTAGATGATTGGGTTTACTTGAAAGTCTAAACCATGAAGGGTGTTATGAGATTTGGTGATAAAAGGAAGCTTACTCCGTGGTATATTGGACCTTAACGAATAAAAATCCAAAAGGATTGGCAAATTTATGAACTAGACCTACCACAAGAGTTAACAGCGGACCATCCGACATTTCACATCTCCATGTTGAGGATGTGCATAGGATCCTTAATTAATCATACCAACTAAATATGTTGGGATCAAGGATAGATTATCTTATGAAGAGATTCTGGTCCAGATTTTAGATCGTGAAGTTCGCAAGTTGAGGACAAAGTAAGTAGTATCAGTCAAAGTCCTTTGGAGGAACTATTCGTTGAAGAAACTACTTGGGAAGCTGAGGAGGAAATGAAGAAGAGGTATCCACATATATTCTAATCAGGAGAAATTTCAGACCAAGGTACTAGTTCTCTTCTTAGTACTCTTTAACTTATGAGTTGGTATGTTGTGTTTGCATTGCTTATTGGGTGTTAAGTTAATGTTGCATGTTACACCCTTATCCTAGTAAGAGTAATCTCATTCAAGGAATAATGTTCCCAAGGGGGAGATATTGTAACATCTCGCAAACTGAAATAACTAGGAAGAAGCTAAGAACTTGAAATGGTCATTTTTGGAAGGAACAAAAAATCTGGAAATTTCGTTAAGGTAGGAAAAGTTGAAGTTTTGTTCAACTTCAAATGGTCAAAACTCCTAGATTAGGATAATTTAAGTGTACTTCCACATTTGGTAGGAAATATCTCGGCATAATCTTTCCAATGCCACCGACTTTGCGCGATTATAGGTTCGTATGAGTGAGATATACCCATTTGAAGTTGGGATTTTCAAATGAGGAAATGTCCACTCCAGATTTTTGAAGGGTGTTTTGGTCTTTTCCTTACCCTATTTTTTTAATTTGTTTTTAGTGAATTAATAAGGTTCAAAACTAAATTGGTTCAGGTTGCACAATTGCAAATTAACGTTAGGGTTCTAGAAAGAAGAACACAAGAGAAAGGATAAGAGAAAAGCAAGATTATTCATTTCGTAAGGAATTGATTACGGATTTCTTCAAGAATTTCATCTTACAAGCTATATGGGGCTTTCATAACGTTAGGTTCTTTCACCCACGTTCCAAACATGTCTATTACAGGGTGAATTCGTCTTATAAGAGTTTGAAAGTTGATATGTCCTAGATATGT
This sequence comes from Solanum peruvianum, assembly GCA_027705065.1. Lineage (NCBI taxonomy): Eukaryota > Viridiplantae > Streptophyta > Magnoliopsida > Solanales > Solanaceae > Solanum > Solanum peruvianum. Next base: position 49,220,535 of record JAKWJD010001757.1, read on the forward strand.
ATTTTTGAGTTTTATATTATTCTTGAGTTGGGATGAAATTGAGAAGTTTCTGAGATCATTACGTCAAATTATTGGATTGGTTGGATTTAGGTTCTTAAGTACATTTATTCGGTATTGGTATCTAAAAAAATTGGAAAAATAATTGAGTTTGGGGGAGTTGAGGCTGGAAAACAAAGAAGAGATTAGTCGGGAAAATATGGCCACAGGCTCCATGTCGCGGACCTGCTCCCCAGATTTGCCTGATTAAATTTCTTCTTCGTTTTCCAGCCCCAATTAGCCCAAACTCGATTCTTTTTTCCAAATTCTTCTTAGAGATAAATACCCACCAAATTTACTTAAGAACCTAACTCCAACAAACCTAATATAACGTAATGATCTCATAAACATCTCAATTTCATCCCAACTCAAGAATAGTATCAAATTCAAGAATACATATTAAGAACATCAACTTTTAAACTCTTTTAGGATGAACTCATGCTGAAATAAACATGTTTGGAATGTGGGTGAACGAACCTAACGTTATGAAATCCTCACGTACCTTGTAGGACCAAATCCTTGAATAACTAACAATCGATTCATTACAAAAAGAAGAATCTTGCTTTTCTCTTCTCCTTTCTCTTGTATTGTTTTCTCTAGAACCCTATCGTTAATTTCCAATTATGAAAATTGAGCCAATTCAGTGTTGACCCTTAATACATTCACTAAAAACGAATTAAAATAATAAGGTAAGGAAAATTCCAAATCACCCTCTAAAAATCTATATTTGGACATTTCCTCATTTAAACATCCCAATTCCAAATGGGTATATCTCACTTATACGAACTTGGAATCGCGCAAACTTGGCGGTGTTGGAAAGGTTATTTTGAGAGATTTCCTACCATATCTAGAAGTACACCTAAATCATCTTGAGATAGGAGTTATGTTCATTTGAAGTTGATTAAAAACTCAATTTTTCCTACCTTTACAAAAATTCCAGATTTTTTATTCCTTCCAAAAATGACTACTTCAATTTCTTAGCTTCTTCCTTGTTATTATGTTTGTTCTTAGTACCTTAAAATTAAATACTAAAGTAATAAATATACTCTTAATAAATTAAGCTTATAAGGACACAAAAGTAAGACGATATAACAAAATAGATAATGAAGCGACTACCTTGACATACCACAAATTATAATTCTAGCAAAGATCACTAACCATTTAAGCAGTATCCAAGTAAGCACACAAAAATTGATGTAAGAACCGAAGTTGAAAATTCCTGTAGTCACAAGAACAATAAGAACTTATAAGGTAGTACAAAAGAATATTATTGCTTTTGAGAGTGTATGAGAGTGTTGTGATTGTTTAAGCATGTGGATAGAATAGAAAGAGACTTCTTTGTATATATAGTTAAATATAGAGGGACCATAAATAAGTATATAAATAGAGAAAAAGAAAGAATATTGTTCTCCTCAATTAGAGTCACATTCTTCGTATTTCATTCATTCATATTATCATGACCAAGAGAGTTAGAAAAAATCGGTTAATCAAATATAATATTAAGTCTAAGTTTTTTAAAAAATAAACAAGTGCAATGGAACATCAATGCATGGATTTTACCATAAATAATTGTCTTTAAAATTATACATTTTAATAAGGAAAATAGTCAATTGACAATTAAAGATTACCACAGATGAACCAGTCATAATATATAGAAGTCAAGAATCACTAACATACTTCTAATTTTGAAGCAACCTTGTTAATACCAGAAAAGACTTCAGTAAAAAATAACATAATTTAGAGACTGTCATATTTGAAAGCCAACATAGATAGATTTACTTACCACAACTTTCAAAAGTTTACCAAAAACAATCAAGTCAAAGTTGTGCACACTAATTAAAAGAAAGAAAATTTGGAGAACAAAATAAAATCGATCAAGGAGAAGACTCATGTCTAAATTTATCAAGGATAGGTAAAAATTAAGGTGTACCAGTCGATTAAGGGAACAAGAATGGAAAGAAGCATAAATCATAAAGATATTCAGAATAATCAATTGATTCATTAAACAAATAAATCAAATTTTTATATGAAGGCTTGCCATAATTATATGAAGAAATCACAATTCAATCAATGTTTTTACAAAAAAAACTCAAGTATGTACTAACATCCATTTACAAAAGGGGCGGATTACATTTAAACAAAAATAGGAATACAAAACTTAAAATGCACAATTTGAAATACAAAATCATAAAGAAATCATGTTTAGAGTAGGATGCAATCATAACTACTAAACTAAAAATATAGGTGATTTAAGTAATTGTTTAAAAGATAAAATAATAATCTAAATAAAAAGAGTTAAAAAAAAACTAACCTGAACGGATCTGTTAAGATCCGTCTTCAATAGCCCCCAAAATCTTAAGGCTCCACCGGGTCTCATTGGTTGGAGAGGCAAAACAATGATACTTTTGTTGTTGTTGTTGTTATCGATCACATTGGGGGAGGATAATAATTGGATTTCCCCCATCAAATCCTAATGGATCTTCGTGGCGGCTGTCATGCTAGAGTTTATGGTCGGAACCAATGAGATGAATAGAAGGAGACGTGTTGAGGTTGCATAGTTCATCGCTTCGCCGGCCAGTAGGTAAGAAAAGAGACATTGAGGGAAAGAGAGGGGGGAGGATAGGGGCAATTGGTTTGGGTAGAGAAGCGGCTATTGTCTACTGATTGGAAAAGCATTGTGAGGAGAGAAGAAGGAGAAGAAGAAGATGGCATCTCTAGGTAGTTGTCCTCGCAAGTGAAGATGGAGTGGTGTTTCGCCTATGATAGATGAAGTTGGGAGATGAGGGAGCGGCGCCTGGTATTTTCAAAGAGAACGAGGAGAAAATGAAAATAGGGTTAGGGTGTTAGGGAATTATTATGGGAAAGTGGTTGGAGACTCAATCTTAGTCATTAGATCAAGATGAAATGTGGGGTTGATATTTAAAAGAATGGAATGGACGGTTGGGATTGAAGGTACGATCTTGAGCTTGGGATTGAATTAATTGATTCAAAAAGGACTAGAATTGAGATGAAATTGAGTATAAATGGCTATAAATTAGATAGATTGAATAAAAGGGGCTATCATTCAAATGATTCGGAGGGAGGTTTAACAAACTGTTGTCAAATTAATAGCTATACTACACATATTAAATAATTTTTCATATAAGATACACACTTAAATATTATAGAAGTTAAATAAACAAGTAAATTAATTATATCAAATTTAGCAATAATTATAATAATTTAAAAACAATAACAACGATGAAGACAACAAGAACAACGATAAAAATAATATTTTTTTGTAGATTACAAATACTAAAATATATGATTAATTATATAAAAATAAAACATAATTTTAAACATATAATACAAAATAGGTTCTAAAATACATATTTAACCAAATAGCAATCAGAAAGGGTTATATGTCGGTCAAAATTGAGTGTCAACGATTTGTCACTCTTTTCTTGATAATGAAAGATAAATTTGTGGGCAAAGATGTTGACTAAGTAGTCAATTTTATCCGACTAACAGAAAGATTTTAGTGGGATCAAATGAAATGATAATCAATTGTAAAACAAAAAAAAGGTGTGGTCGAAATTTTAGCCTTAAGTCGCCTACATATCTCTGGTATTACGATAATAAGGTTTTGTGTAGTTCTAAAATTAGGAATAGACTAAGCTCCTTAAAAATGAAACAACAATACGAGATTGGAATAGAAGAAATAGGAGCTTGAGTAGATAAGATTAGAACTCAAGATGGTATGAATAGTGTAAGGAAGATAAGAACGACTTAGTTATAAGAGGAAAATATCATATGAGTGGTGTGAAAGGTGATAAGGCTTTATTGCGATAGATATATTAGTACGGAAGTCATTTCTGAAAGAGAAGTTGATCTTGTCTACAATATGCCAGTCTCTACAAACTTCGAGCTTGTGAAATAACTTAATAAAGTGATTAGCGCATCTATAGTGATAAAATGGTAAAATAATTTATATAAATGATGTAATTTCCCATTTAGGCCATGAAAATTTATCTTCAGATGATGGCGTCTTAGGGACGTGTTACGCTAAAATTTAATCCTTAGGTCATAGAATAATGCTTGTAGGCCATGAAAATGATGTGTTCAGAATGTGACACATTCGGAACAAGGTAAAGAGAAAAATAAAACCTTAGACCATGAGATGATGTCCGCAGGGAATGGAGAATGTGTCTTTATACTATGATGCATTTGGAACATGATAATCATAAATTTAATCAACAAATCATGAAATGATGTCTTTAAACTATGATAACTTTGGAACATTAAAATAATGATAAAAGAGAGTGTCTATTTTCTTCAATGAAATTCGGTAATATCGTGATACTTGTAGCTTGATTCAATAAAAATTTCATTTAGATGTATCTCTTAGGGTTCAATGTGGTCTATGTAACTTGATTAAACATTTTCTCAACGTAAATATGATTCTTGGGATCAATATTATTCTTGGGCATATTGTCATTTCTTAGTATAGTTCTTGGGAACATTATAATACTTGAGTTTTATCTTGTTTTCTATCACAATACAATTTTTTGGCACAATGCAATTTTCAGGCATGATGCAATTTTCGGACACAATGAAATTCTCATGCACAAGACAATTTCTCTGGCACATGAAATTCTCGGGTACAATGCAATTTCTTCGTCATAATGCAATCACTGTCATTTTCCGGCACAATGCAATACCTCAGGCACACTTCAAATATTTAGGCACAATGTAACTTCTTAGGCTCAATGCAATTCATGAACACAATGTAAATTTTTGGGCACTATGTAGTTTCTCAGGCTCAGATCCAATACAATTTTCAAATTTAATGCAATTTCATGAACATGCAATTCTCCAACACAATTATATTACCGAGAACAATATATTTTTCTAAAAAAGGATGTTGCAATTGAGAGTATAAGTCGCTTAGACCTTTGTTTTATCAGAAGGACAGAGTGGTTGTCCCATAGCAATTGTCGGGCACAATATAGCAGTGAGAGTGTAGAGTAGCTTAGAACTCCATCATATTGGAAGGACGCAGTGTAATTTCTTGGCAGTTGATGGGATCAAAATAATAGTTGAGAGTATATAGTATCTTAGACTTTCATCTTATTAGAAGGATAGAGCGTAATTTCATGATTTTTACCCGGGCAATGTTGGAACTGCTTCTTGCATGTGTATCTGTATTTTCTAAGTTAGAAGTAAAATTATTAGTTTATAAAAAGAAAGGTTGATCGTTCTCTGTTTTGACCAGCATGCTCCATTCATCCTTAACATCCAGGCTTTTTTCGGGCATTATCTTTGGGTGATATTTAAAGAGTATAAAAATAAAAAGGTGAAAGAAAAGTTTTTGAAAACACAAAAATCATAAATTGTCTAAAACATTGTTGAATCTTTGAGCATGCCATATTATTAGACTTTACATTATCTAAATGGAAGAGGTCTTCCAATTTTTGTGTGCATCATAGATATTAATGAAAAACATTCAATATTTTTTTCCCAGTATAGAACTTCTAATATTCTGATCATTTTGGAGATTGTGAGTCGCTTGCTATGAATTTTGAAATCCTTACAAAATCACTTCCTTCGTCTTCAAATTTTCAGAAGAATGCTCTTTTGATGGAAATTTTTAGATGCTCTCAAAAATTATGCCACGGTTTTATAATCAAGAAAAAAATGTGAATTTTGTTAGGATGAGATCAACTACATAGGAGTGCTTACGTATTTCTTACGGGAATTAGTTCTAACATAGTTCTAAATTACAAACTGAAGAGAATGACTTAAACTTGGGTTTAGTATTTCCTCACAACATCAAACTACATAGGAGCACTTATGTATCCTCTCTTAAACGGAAATCAGGTATGACATAGTTCGAAATCATAAAGTAAAGAGAATGAATCAAACTTAGATGTAGTATCTCCTCAAGAGCGTACACTCAATCAAAACCCAGAAAACCATATAAGGACCTTGTCAATTAGGTAAAAGTTTACCCTTTTCCTCGTCTTGATTTAAAAAGATTCGCTTCAGAACCAATTTCCCAGGTGAGAAATATCTTGGTCTGGCCTTCTTACTCAAAGCTCTAGCCGTTCTATTCTGATAGAGTTGACCGTGATAAATTGCATTAATTATTCTGCCGACAATTAATGTTTAGTTATCAATCATTTCTGCTCCTTTTTAGCATCGCTCAGCTTTGCTTCTTGAAGGATCCTCAAAGATGGTATTTTTACTTCAGCAGGTATAACAACTTTTTTTACCATTACACTAGAAAATAAGGCTACCCCAAGTAGAAGTTCTAATAGTAGTACCATAGCCTAACAAAGAAAATGGTAATTTTTCATGTCAATGCTTGTAATTGTCAATCATCTCACATAGTACCCTCTCGATTTTCTTATTTGCAACTGTTTCATTCCTCAGTGGCCTGTATATTGTAGAATTTCGATAATTGATTTTGAATCTCTCACACAATGCTTTCATCAAATCATTGTTTAAGTTGGTTCCATTATATGTAACAATGACTCAGGAATTCTGAACCAACAAATGATGTGATTTTTGAAAAAAACATCTACAACATTCTTCAAGACATATTTTGTGGTAGGTATCTTCAACCAATTTAATGAAGTAGTCAATTGCAACATGAATGAATTTGTGTCCGTTGATGATGCCAGTTCAACAGGGAAAATTACATCCATATCCCAAGCTGCTAAAGTCAAGGTGATCAGTTAGTATCTTGAAGTATTTTTAACAATGTCTATAGTTTTCTTCAAATGATTCAAAGGATCATCTATTGAAGCTTTCATGTATCCCATAGAGTCATGTGGATCATAGTTAGCAAAGTTAAAGGTTCACTAAGGGCCGGCATGGTCTCCAAGTGTCAACCACATCTAGAATGTAAGCTTGGAGAATTACATGACTGGTGGAGCAAAGACGGCGCAACTCAAAATGAAGAACATGGAGAAACAATTAAGAAAATAGGGGAAAACTTTACATCGCAAAGTAGAAGAGGAAGGGCCGACAAGAACAAGATACTTATTTCTTATTTAACCCTTGGATATGTTTTCTTGTTTTTCTTTTAGATTTTGGGCTGGTCCATTGGGCCATCCAGACATTATTGTTATTTTGTTTTAAATATAAAAAATGAAGCTAGCCTAATGAGTCAATATTTCACCTTTAGAAAGGTGATATATAAGTTTATACTCGTTTCTTTTAATTTTGTGATACCTTTACGTTAAATTCATTTAGGTTGACCTGTGATGTATTGATATTATTCTTGCTACACTTTTGGTTGGTGCAGGTTTGTTTTAAGGTCTGAAGCATGAACATTGAGTATTCAGCATCAACTTCTACCCACCTTGTTCTCAAGTGAAAGTAGTATCTCTCTCATGTATATTTATTTATATTATGTATTTACTCTATTATAAGCTTTTGTACCTATCTAGACTAGGTCCTTAGGATTTGTTTACTATCTTGTAAGGTCCATTAAGGAATTTTCTTATTTCGTTTTACATTATCAATGCAAATACTTTTATGTAGAATATTTTTTAATTACATGGGAAATTTGGTAAAAGAATCACCTATCTAATTAGATTAGAATAGGTGCATGCACGATCTCGTAATTTGGATCGTGACATTGAGAGTGCTTATTCATTTTTTTCCATCATACCTCCTCAAAATACCACCAAAACCTTTAGCCTTTACATATCCAGGATATTCACAAACTACTCTTAACATACACTTACTATCCCTCTCGCGCAACAACCATTGAGGATAACATACCCTAACCAAAGACTACAATTTAGAGCTCCATTAAAACGAAGCAATCTACTTTTTAACCTTGAGTCATTGAGAGAGAGAGTTTTCTACATACCAGTTGATTAGTGATTATAGTTATATTTTTAGTTAATTACCACTCTCGATCAATATTTAATGATAATCACGTGGGTTGGGGTTACGAGTGTGTATAATACACAAGTTTTTATAATTCAGAATTTGTATAATATAATTTGTATAACTATTTAAAGTTCAGATATTTGTATTTGTATAAATTCGTTATTTTTATTTTATACAAAAGTAGCTCAATAATACAAACGAATCAACTTAAACTACGATCCGTAAATATGCGGCTATAGCTATGAAACATAATTAAGTTTATTATAATGATTATTTGCAACATTCCCCAAAAATATATAACTGATATAATAAACATATGTTCACCATTTTTTGTTATGATTGATGCAGCATATATCTTTTGTCTTTTTTCTTTTCTCTAAATCAACTATTAAAATAACTTGTATATTAAACATGTTTTTTTCTCTCTTTTTTCCCTTTCTAATTCCTTTTACTTTCTGGATTCATATTTTTTATTTCCTTTTTTTATATATAATTAATTCTACACATTTATTGACTTCTTTATTTTGTTCTTTAAAAAATTCTCTATATCGATAAATTAAAAAAATGGACACTCCTTATGTCCCATATCAATTGTCCACTTTCTTCTTCACGTGCTCCTTAAGGAATCATAAATATGAAGGGTAGTTTTACTAAATTTTTCCTTAATATCTTTTTCAAAAGAAGAATTAACTCTAAGAATAAAATGAAAAATAATAATTAGTTCTATCTTGACTTTGTACAAGTAATTTGTGACAACTATTTTAGTAATGCAATAATTAATATCGGAATGATGAGAGTAACATGTATGGTATATATTTTTATCCCATATGGTATACATTATGAGTGTCAAATGGGCAATTTGAGTTGAAATAGGAGATATTATAATGGGTTGAAATAGTAATCAGGCTGGGTCATGACATGTCCAAATTTACATTAGGCTCAAATGAGCTAAATATCAAGTTGGGTCATGAGCCACACAATTTAACCCACTTAGTCTCAATAATTTTAATATATTGTTATTTACCTTTTCTAACAACAATTTGAATTTCAAGTAAAAAAATTTTTAAATAAAAGTTAGAAAATTGATAGTTAAATCCTAGAAGATATAAAATAGACGGTAATTCATATCTTTATTATGAGAATATATATTACACCAATTCACATAAGGATAAATTTTAGGAATTAGGTATAATATGAAATTGGAAAAGGGTCATATTTGCCCCGGTACTCTTAAAAGAAGATCATATCTACCCTCGTCATACTTTTTTGATATATTTGTTCTTACTATCCAACTTTGGGTACATATTTGCCCTTAAACAATTAACTTATCACGTAACTATTTTTATTAGTCTATATGGTGCATACATGGCTCCATGTATATATACTTTTATTATAATAAAAAATTATTTTCTATTTTATATTATATCCGACCCATTTAGCAAAACCTGACCCAACCAATCTAAAGATTCATTAATAAAATCCGACCCAACTAATAATCCATCAGCCCTAATTTCAACTAATGTGAAAATCTAGTGGCCGCTTTAGAAGCTTCTGCTTTGTTTACTATTGGGAGAGGGATCTGCAACATGTATCATGGCATAAGGAAGAAGGAATAAATGGTGGATTCTGTGACCATTGTTCCTTGGTGACTGAAGTTTGAAACAAGATAAGTTCACACCTATTTGTTCTTTTGTTGATTTTTAATTATCAGTAGCCAATAGTAGTAGGGGCGGATCCAGTAAGGCAGACGCGGGTGCTCGAGTATCCATTGATTTTCAAAATTTTTTGTATATATATATAGAAAATATGATACGTATGTTATTATAATTTAAATGAGCACCCATAGAGGCGTGCGAAGCCACTGGCGAGGGTTTGAATCCCATCAGTAGCATTTCTTTTTTTAAAATTTTTTCCAGCGAATTTTATACTTGGAAGTGAGCAGACAATCATGTTGATGTATGCATCTGTTATCAATACTCCATAGCATAACACAATTGATCATAATTCTATTAAACATTGTTTGTGTGAGAATAAGCATGTCGATTAGCGCGAACAGAAAAAAATAACAGAGACAACATAGATTGAAGGCTTCGATACAGAGAGAAGAGCCATTCATGTCTTGATTCTGCTAACTGGTTGGGTTTCTAATTTGTCGGTTTAGTTTTACTACTATAGTTACCGAGTAAGAGAGAATGAGAAGTTTGAATTTTGATGAACTTAATAAATCGAGTATTTTTGCTACTTTGGTAGAGGATAAAAGAAATTGATGATATTCAGAGATTACTCTTCTCATTGATAATGTATTTATTTATTTTTTGCATATTGAAGGTTGGAAAGCATGTTCTCTTTTTGAGTACTTCAGTCTGCTACATTCTTTACACCTAATATGAAAAATAGAATTGTAGAACAGTCAAAAGATTGCCTAAATGTTGAAAATGGTTACTCTTCTGGCATTACAAAACTAATAGGAGCAGATTTGGAGAGTAAATTTCTTCTAATGTGACAAGATGATGGGTATAAAATTAGGACTAATGTCTAATGAAATTAGGATTGATAGATTATTAGTTGGGTCGGATTTTACTAACGGATCAGCTTTTATTAATGGATCTTCAAATTGGTTGGGTCAGGTTTTACTAAATGGGTCGGATATAATATAATATAAAAAATAAGTTTTTATTATAATAAAAGTATATACAGATGGAGGCATGTATGCGCCACATAGACTAATAAAAATCTTGACATGATAAGTTAATTATATAAGGGCAAATATGTACCAGAGTTGGATGGTAAGGGCAAATATATCGAAAAAGTATGACGAGGGGTAAATATGACCTTTTTCTAAGAGTTCAAGGGCAATATGACCCTTTTCCGATATGAAATTACATTCTATACCTCTTTAGTTTGTAATTATGTAAATTTCTTAAAAAGTAACACAAATCGAAACATAAATATATAGCTCAGATACATTAAAGAGTAACTCGGTTACATTATAACATAAATCGGATACGTAATAGGAAAAATTACATGATTTAATATAGTTTTTTAAAAAAAACTATTGATTTTAGCAATACTTTTTATTTATTGCCATTAATAACAATATTGTGATAAATCTGTAATATGTATTAAAAGTGAATTATTTATGCAATATATTTGAATTATAATTGTTTTTGAAATATATTATGTTTATTTGGTAAAAAATGGTCACATTGTATTATAAGTGTATTAAAATGTGTGATAAATGAATTATTCATCATTAAGACTTGTATTATATGTGAATAATAAATTGTTCTTTGTAATATGCATTAATCTTGTATTATAAATGAATTAAAAGTGATCAAGTGGAAAAAATGTTATTGCTATAAATGGTAAATATTATTTTATTATAGCACATTTATGTAAGTTCCCCTACATAATATATAGCTTAGGTACATTAAAAACTAGCTCGGATGTATAATATGTAGCTCAGATACATTAAAAACTACCTCGGATACATTATAAAATAAATCGAATATACAATATGTAGCCTGGATACATTAAATATGTACTGGCTCGGATACAATAAAGAAATAAGAGAGTTCAAAGGTCTTTAGAAATACAATGGGATATTCGAAATAAGGGAAACTTAAGAAGTGTATTTTCGTAATTTTTCCTTCAAATAAATAATCTTAAAACGGGTTTAAATTAGAGAGTCAATTTGGCCAATTAAAGATACTTTTAAAACGGGTTAAGGATTTAATATGTTGAGATTGACCCAATTCAAATTATCTTATTTAATTTTGACTTTTTATTTTTGACTTTAAAATTACTAAAATATTTAGGGAAACTTTCACATATAGCCACTTAAAAATAATTAATTACGCTCCATAGCTAGAGTTTGATAATTATAATTTGTAGCTACATGTTATATGGAGGAGAGAGGCGAGCGAGACAAGGAGAGAGAGGAGAGAGGCGAGAGAGGGGCAAAAGAGAGAGAAAGGTGAATTGTATATGTATATTGGTTAGATAATTGTATATTATACATATGTATTTGTATATGTAGCAAGAGAGATTAGGAGAGGCGAGCGAGACTGGGAGAGGGAGGAGAGAGGCGAGCGAGATCAAGAGAGGGAGTAGAGAGGCGAGCGAGATCGAGAGAGGGAGGAGAGAGGCGAGTGATATCGAAAGAGTGGGAGAGAGGTGAATTGTATACGTATATAATTGTATACTATACATATACATTTGTATATAGGGCAAGCGAGATTGGGAAAGGGAGGAGAGAGGGAGAGCGAGATTTGGGAGAGGAAGGAGAGAGACGAGCGAGAGAGGGCAAAGAGTGGGAGAGAGGTGAATTGTATATGTATATAGGTTAAATAATTGTATATTATACATATATATTTGTATATTCTGGCGAATTACACAAATATAAAAATGACTAATTATACAAATTTAAAGTCAGCCCATGTAATTAATGCATAATGTTAGTTGCGAGAGATAATTATATCAAACTATAGTTATGATGAGTAATTTATTAGTATAAATTTGCTTTGTTGCGTAATTTTCCCAAATATTTAAGTAGAGATTGATCCAATTCAAATTATCTTGGACCAAACCCAATGTGTTGCCTTATTAAGTATTTTCATGATGATAAACGAAAAACTTCATTAAAAATTGTGTCTATTTATATGCTTGTTTGTTTTTGTAACAGAATAAGCAGGCAGCAGCAAAGTAAAGACCTGTTAATTTGACGCAGAAATTCATGGTAAATTTCCTTATTCAAAATTAAAGATTACTCATTATTTTTATATTGCTATTAGGTTATTTAATTGTACGATCCAATTCATATAAACATGGCAAACACTTCAAGTAGTGTCATGTTTATTTGTTTGTTTCCTTGTTTAGTACTTTAATTCGAAAAATAAAAAGCTTTTTATTTTACTAACCAAAACTAATTTCTCAGTAATTGTAAGTATGTCATACATTAGTTATAGACTTATTTCCTTAATCTCTCTATAGGTTAGTCAAAACATGAATCATATTTATACCATGTAGTTTTGATATGTTTAAGTATTGGAAAAACTACAAAATATGGCAAACATTAATCTACATATAAAATAAATAGCTACAATTTTCCTTTTTATGTTATATATGGATATAATTACACAATAAATAGCAAAGTTAATTATATATATAAATAATTTAAAAGTAATTAATATTAAATAGGAAAGTTATTATTCCACACCTAATTTATTATGTCTAGGCATGTTTTATGTGATTGGTTCCCCATGTTAACCCTCACTAATACTTTCTATTTCATCAATCTTCCTATATCACAAAATTTCTCTATTTTTCTATTTTTGTCCCAATTTTTTTTCAATTTTAGATCTTTTTGATGATTTTAGGAACAAGTTTTGTAATTTGAATTCATCAGATATCACTTAATTGATTTTCTCCTCATTTTTATGAAGGTCACAGTTGTATACATATAGGCTTTCGATTGACTTGTTTATACATTACAATGACTATAGTTATTAAAAAAATAGTACAAGAAGAACACGAACAAATAGAGATTGAGGTTTGTGTGATTATCAAATTTGTATATAATATAATAGTTATATACATAGATACTTGTATTCTAATATTAACACAAATTGAAATGGTGATATCTGAATACAAGTATCTTTGGATACATAAGTAATCTATCGAATTTCAAAGGTTAATTAGGCAATACAAGTATAATTAAATATATTAATACTATTTTTTATAAAAAAAATACATGAGTCAACACCAAACCTCAAGTATTACCAGAAAAACTTGACCAAAAAGAGATTGATGTTTGTTGATTTTTTTTCATTTTTTATACAATCGAATACTTGTACACTTTTGCTAGCTATTCAAATTGTTTTTCTTTTTATATTGTCAAATATATTCATATATTGTTTAACAACAATTTATTCATATGTATACTATATTAGTGTATACATTTTTTGTTTAACAACAATGTAGTCATTTTTCAAATTATCGTATTCGTATGCTAAATTGTTATACTTTATCTTGTTTATATATTAATACATTAAGTTTTTATAAATGCTTCTATCATTGATATTTTAATACTTTAAATTTTATAAATAAAGATACAAATTTGAATTCATACAATTAATACAGTTTCCTTATTTAATTCATTGTAAAAAAAAAAAACATATACAATAATATAGCTAGAAAAAGAGTTAAACTGTAGTCATTTTTTTTTTATAAATATCATACTTATAGCTATTGAACTTTAATAATGCTATAAAAATAGTCATTTTGGTATGTTGCTTTTAAGTATTTCCATTAATTTTCTCAACATGATCACAAACTACATCAATAGTAAGAGGCTTCTAATAATAATAATAATAATAATAATAATAATAATAATAATAATAATAATAATAATAATAACAATAACAATAACAATAACAATAATAATAATAATAATAATAATAATAATAATAATAATAATAATAATAATAAATAATAATAATAATAACCAAGGCCAGCATTCATGAATATTTTCTCCTCTTCTTCTTTTTCGCGGGAAGTCATTCCCACAATCAAGCTATCAATATGCATATTTCGAAGTTCCTTAGTTGCCTGTATAATATAGAAAAAAAATTCTAATATTTTTTTTAAAACTAATTAAGTCTAAATTAAGATGTTCAATCAGAAATTGAATTACAATTTATAAATCATACTTGATGATCGTTCATTACTAACGTATCCAAGTCCATCATAGTCAGATCAAAGCATGCACCATTGTGATGAGCAAGAAGTGCATCTTGACTATTTTTCGCCTCATGAGTTTCCACACCAAATTTCCTTAGAAGTGTTTTGTAGACCATTTGAACTACAATGTCATTATCTACTATAAGAGCTCTAAGTTTTTTTTACTACGTTCATATTGTTCAGTGAAGAAAATAATTGAAATGATGATATTTTTTTTGAGATTAATAACTTAACATGTTTTATGTTCGACAGTATTTAAATAATTGCGCCAGACATATGTATATTAGATAGAGAAATTAACAAGTAACAATACTCTCATCAGTCACATTTGGCAAAGTACATTAAAGAAGAATAACAACTAAGATTTTGGATCAACCCACTATATATTGTCATTATTTATTTTGGTACTATATGTTACTAAGTAATGTAAAATAGGAAAGAAGCATTTAAGAAGATGCAAAAACTGTTACTTCCTCTATCCCAAATGTTATGACATCATAATCTGAATTTCAAAAGTCAAACTTCTTTATTTTGATTGTAAAATCCCAAATAATATGAAATTATAAAATTTTACATATTTAGAACTAAATAAAGGGTACTACAAGCCACAAAAATTTAAAAATAAAAATTTTAAGAGGGCATACAGATAAATCATTGTAAAATATTTTCTTGTTTAACCTTTGAATATCAAAACAAATCATATAAAATTGGACGGAGGGAGTATCTCATACCGCAAATTTAATTCCTTTTGGTAAAGAGGCATTTCGAAAGTGAAGTTGAGTTCACACATACTTTGCCAGAATATAGACTCAAGTCAAAATGAATGTCGTTAATGAGAATGAAGAGTATTTGATTCACACATAGCTACATGTCTAATAGGTTCATTGCATTGGAGAAAAGTTGTTCACTTCCACAATGCCTAGCATTGGTTGCAGTGTCAAGCTAGGGAGACTACTTTAACAGAGTAATCATCCTACTAGCAGTCTGCTCTGTCAGCTAATCAACAAAGTTGGCCATGCACAACCCTGGCATGAGAATTGAAGAAATTGTAACAAGGTTCTCCTACAACAAGCAAACGATATATGTTATAGAAAAATTAAAGACATGTATAAAGTGAGTGAGTAATATTGTAGAAACTGAAACATCATGATCATAGGCCATTACATTCTCACATAGTACAACATTTGGATGCCTTAAAACAACATCGATACTCTGAAAAGTAAAGGTAATGAAACGATGTTAAAGTATGCATACGTTACACCTTCCGCCGTCATATGCTTCAGAAAAAAAACAAGAAAGGTTTCCAACACCATATAATACCTCCCACTAGAAACTTGAAAGCAGAATCCACTGTGTTCTGCACATATACCAAGGAGATAAAAAGCAGACTCGATATGCATTAGTGGTATTCAAATAAATGAAATAGCATGCGCCCATGTTCTTGATCAGATTTTGAGCTCTCTTCACGTTCGCTTGTTCAACTTGAACTGGCTGTGACGATCTGCTTAATCTCATCCACAATGTCCAAAAGTAGTCCAGATACCTGAAGTCTGGAGAAAAATATTGAAAATATTATTGGCTTACAAGTCCTCCATGATAGAGATCGGGTCCCATAAAAAAGGGTAAATAAAGTATTGAAGTAGATGCTGAAAGGTAGAAGACCCAAAGTTTTTACGTGGAAGCCTCTTTACTCAAGGGAGGAAAAAACCACAACTTGCTCTCTCATAGAAATTCTCAAGGCTCCACCAATTTCAAGAAACTCGTAACTGCAAAATCAAGTAATTACAGTGGATTAAACTTTTAATCCTATCACCCTTGTAACACCTCTATTACAAGACAACTAAGCAATAACATTATTGTTCACTATACCAACTATCTCTAGATGATATAGACTTCAGCACTACACCATATGTAACACTAGGCCACCTAATCAGATCACAAAGATAATAGAAGAAACGATCTACTATCCTTTATAGTTGTAATAGATTTACAATATAAGAGAACAAGACACAGAACACAAAAACCAACTAAAGACGCTGCAACATTCAATCAAGTCCCTTGTTGAGAATGAACAATGTTATTCCTTTTGAAATGACTTTTGCTTTGTGAATAATCTTTATGGCAACAAATCTGCCTTGAATATTTTTATTAATATACCCAATATTTCACCAGCCTATAAAAAATTCAAAATGATAAGCCTGATAATGCGAAAGACATGTTTAATGATAAACAAATATTATGTTAAACATACTTGGTGAACCACTTCTTTTGCTTTCTTACTTTCCTCAAAGCAATTCCCTTCTAGTATGGGAACAAAGTCGTCAGATTTTTCTCTCTCTGCTCGTCTTCTTGTTCGGCCCTATCACACCCACAATGCTTCGTACCTGACCTTCATCCAAGATTAGTCAAGATATTTGACGTCCAGATAAGAATACACAATAAAAAGATATGTTTAAACATTAGTCTACATAACTATCAGGAAGACAAATCAATATGTCTTGAGAACAAGGAGCAATGTTCCATCTGTTTGGTAAAAAGCACCTAAATTTTAGAATTCCTTCTTCCCTTAAGTCTGTAAGCTTAAGTTTGATTCAACCTACTTCTTTGGTCTGTGTATCTTAGGATGAGTATTTGATGGGGGAAGAACTTGGAAAAATTGATTGTGGCCATTTGTATCATATGGATTGCATAAAAAAGTGGAACTTGCTTCAGAATACTTTCTCATGCACAAGAGGAGAGTGTCAGTTATGCTACCTTGAGAATTCATGCATTCCATGTTGACTTGTCTTCAACTAATCATAAATAGGAAATGGTTCGCTCAGCTCTGATATTAAGCTCTATTGAACGACCAATGCAGAATAACACCATAAGTCAATTCATTTAGCTCAAATTACACTGATTGGTTATAGCCGAGTGAACATTGAAAGCATGAATCTTATGGTTAAGGTAGAATAGCTGGCATTATCTACTTGCATGTGGCACAAGCATTCTCGAGCTTCTTCCACTCTTTGTATGCAATCAATATGGTATGAATGAGCACAATCAACTTTTGAAAGCTCTTACCCATCAAAATACTCATAAGACACACGAGTTTAAAAAAGAAGAAAATCGGATCCAAACTTAGTAAGATTAGAAGCGTAATATGAAGGGAGGCATTATGATTTTAGTGCCCTTTACCAAACAATGAAGCAATGCCACTTGTTATCAGGACAAGTTGAATTGTCTATCTTGTAGTTAGGTAGACTAATGCTTAAATAAATATCTCATGCTTTGGTTATAGCATAAGGAATTCTCAAATTTTATAGATTTAGAATATGGTCTCAAAAATTTTATTTTTTTAAAAAATATTGCATAGAATATAGAGGACACATCAATAAGTACAAAATAGAGAAAAGGAAAGAAACTTATTCTACTCAATTAGACCCACATTCTTGGTATTTATTCAATGATAGTATAATGCGAGTTTCAAAAGTTCAGTTAATCAAATTTGATACAGAGTTAAAGTTTTTCAAAAATAAAAAAGTAATAGGAAACATCAATGCATGAATTTTACCATAAATCAATTGGTATTAAAATAGTGCAATTTAATAAGCAATACAGTCAATTGAGAATTAGAAATTACAACCAGTAATCTATCATAATAAATAGATCGAAGGAAATAATCATGAATGATCTTCTAATTTTGAAGTATCCATGGTTAATACAATTAAATACTTCAGTCTAAAATAACATGATTTAGATATTGCCATATTTAAAGGTTACACACACATATATATATATATATATATATATATATATATATATTTACTTACTTACCATATCTAGCAAAAATTTGCCAAGAATAATTAAATCAAAGTTGTCAACACTAACTAAAAGAAAGAAAAGTTAGAGAACAAAATAGAGTTAATCAAGGAGAAAATCAAGTCAATGTTTATCAAGGATAGGTAAATATGAAGGTGTATCAATCGATTAAGGGAACAAAAATAGAAAGAAGCATGAATCATGGAGATTTTCAGAATAGTCAATAAATTCATTAAAAAACAATCATAGTCGCATATTAAGACTTGCTACAATTGAATCAAGAACTACAACTCAATCAGTGTTTTTAAAGAAAAACTTAAGGGCGTAATAATACCCATTTACAAAAAAGCAGAGTACATTCAAACAAAAATATGAACACATAAAGTAGAAAATGCACAAGTTTAGAAACTAAAAATCATAAGGAAATGATGTTAAAAGGAGATTTAATGATTATTATTAAATTTTATATAGCGTAAGAATACACTTAGAATTAGTATGATAAAAAAAATTAGGCAATTTAAGAAATTTATTAAAAATATAAGATAATAAAAAAGATAAACCTGAATGAATCTGTTAAGATCCGACTATTCAATAGCCCCCAAAAACATCAAGGCACCATCGGGTCTCGCTGGTTGGAGCGACGGAGAAATGATGCTCTTGTTGTCATTGTTGTCGATCTCGTTGGGGGAACAATGATGATTGGCTTGAATGGTCAAAGTCAAATGGATCTTCACAGTGGTTGTCTTGTCGGAATTTTTGGTCGGAACCAATGAGAGTCAGAGGGAAAGAGAAAGGGAGGAGAGGGGCTACTGATTTGGATGGTGAAGTGGATGTTATCCACTGGTGGTTGGAGAAGCGTCGTGAGGATAGAGAAGAAGGAGAAGGGCTCGCTTGGTGGTTGGTCCTGCGAGTGAGGGTGGAGAAGGGGATTTGTCAATGGGCTTTGCGATGGACGATGTTGGGAGAAGAGGAGCGGCGCCTGGACTTTTCAAAGAGAATGAAGATAAAAAATGAAGATAGGGTTAGGGTGTTATGATATTTATATATGAAACTGGTATGAGACTCAATCTTAGATATTGGTTGAGTTTAAAAGAATGGAACGGATGGTTGAAATTATAGATGAGGTCTTGAGACAAGGTTTGAATTAATTGGTTCAAATTGGCTAGAATTGTGATAAAAATGAGTAGAAAAGGCTGAAATTAAATAAGATTGAATAAACAGACTAAAATTTAAGTGATTTACAGAAAGATTTAATAAATTGTTATGCAATAAATGGTTATAGTACTAATATTAAATAATTTTCATATAAGATAAATACACTTATATATTATAGACGATAATAGATAACTTAATTAATTATTTCAAATTTATAAATCGGTAAAAAAAAATAATAATAATAATTTTAACGACCTGTTTAGTCGTTTTGAGCAGCAGATTTTATTTCTGGAAAAACTGTCTTGGTTGACGGATCCCACGACGGACCGTCATGGGCACGACGGATCGTCGAGGGGGTCTCGTTCCAAAATACTTAGAATTCTGAAATTTGGGTACTGAGATCGACTCTCTGAATTTCGTGACGGAATGGCAGGACGTACCGTCGTTAGCACGACGGACCGTCACAAATCTTTCCACAGAATTAACTCTCTGAACTTTGTGACGGACCTGCAGGACGGACCGTCACAGGTTGCGTAACCCTGACTGGGTCGGATTTCTATTATAAGTTTTTAAGGGGCGTTTTGGACTATTCATGCTTATAATTATAAAGTTAGTGGGTTAATGTTAATAATTCAATTACTTGGGGGTTAAAGGAGATAACCTTGAAATAAAAAGTGGGTTATTTTATCATCTTTTATACTTAATTATATGACACTTAGGGTAAAGAAAAAGGGTTTGGAATAATAAAAATAGAAAGAACAAGGAGAGGGAGAAACGAACGATCAAGAAGAGAGAACGAAGAGGAAAGCAAAGGCATTGGAAAGTAGATCGCTTGATCACGATTCTTCGGTGGAGGTAGGTTATGGTTTATACTATCTTATAGTAAACTCTTAATAGCGAATGATATGTATTGGGTAGTATTATAAAGTCTTCTATATGCTTAATTGTGTGCTTGCATGATGTGATTATATAATTGTGATGAATTAGCATGATGAGGCTGTTGAATCTTAAATCCTAAATTTACTTTGTTAATGATGATGCCTTGGTATAAAAGAAGGCTTGATGAACTAAAGTAATGAGATTAGAGGATCGGGTGTCACGTTCCGACACCAGGATAGTAATAGAGGATCGGGTGTCATGTTCCGACACTAGGATAGTAATAGAGGATCGGGTGTCACGTTCCGATACCAGGATAGTATATGGATCGGAGTGTCACATTCCAACACCAGGATAGTATATGGATCAGAGTGTCACGTTCCGACACCAGGATAGTATATGGATCGGAGTGTCACGTTCCGACACCAGGATAGTATATGGATCGGAGTGTCACGTTCCGACACCAGGATAGTAGATGGATCGGAGTGTCACGTTCCGACACCAGGATAGTAAAGAGAATGAATCTTGAAATATGTTAATATACCCAATCTAAAGAACCTGTTTCCCAAATGAGTAGGGTATGGAGGCTTGAGTCCTCATAGATGTGCTTGGTGTTGTGACCAAGGGTTATGGTAATTGTTGTTGTCACCTGTTAAGAATATTAGCTGATTTTATGCTATTATCTGATATATACTGTTTTCTATTTTGAGTTGGCCGATGATACCTACTCAGTACTTGTGCCTTGTACTGACCCCTACTTGTATTGTTTTTCTTTGTTAATTGTGGAGCGCAACAAACGTGCCATCGTCTTCAACTCAACCTCAACTCTAGCCAGTCTTCATCACGCCAGATTTCAGGGTGAGCTATTGCTTCTAGCTTGGACTGGATCTTCCTCTTCATGTCTTGATGCCTTGAAATTCCGGCATGGACTAGATGTTTATTTATGTTAGCTTCTTAGATACTCTTAGATTTAGTAAATTTGAGGATAGATGTTCTTGTGGTGATGACTTCCAGTTTTTGGGAATAATAAGATTGAATTTTAGAAGTTGTTTATTGGTTATATTTATGAGTTTTAAGTCTTCCGCATTATATTATGTTTATTATGGTTGAAATGTTGGGGTTTAGATTGGTTAGTTCGCTCACATAGTAGGATAAGTGTGGGTGCCACTCGCGGCTCATTTTGGGTCATGAAAAACTTGGTATCAGAGCATTAGGTTCGTTGGTCTCATCACACAAGAACGAGTCTAGTAGAGTCTTAAGGAACGGTAGGGGGACACCTTTACTTTTATTTGAGAGGCTATAGGACTTTAGGAAAATTTCATTCTTTCTTTCTTTCGTGCTATTACTTGGATCCAATTGATATCTAGGTGATACAAATTGGTATCTGACCATCTTCACTCTATTTCGCAGATGGTTAGAACTAGAGCAACAACGGCGCGAACACCAACACCGGCAAGACAAGATGCAACTGAGCCAGCCATTGGGGCTGTAGCTCGAGGAGGATTAGTGGCAAAAGGGCGTGGTAGAGGTCGCGGGAGGACGCCCTCTAGAGAAAGAGGACAAGCACCTGGCCCATCTAATACTAGGGCGGTGACTCCTCCACCGACTGAGGAAGTAGTAAGAGAGGGTGAGGAAGGGGAAAGTGAGCAAGTGCAGAATGAGGAATTACCACCCCAACCTACCCCAGAGATGATTAATCAGGTTCTTGCTTATCTTAGCGGGTTATCTGATCAAGGCCAGACACCTCTAGTGTTTTCTGCACCAGCACCTCAGGTTCCGGAAGTACGTCAGGCTGCTGCTGAGGCTCCCCGCATGGATGCCTCATTGGAAATAGGCACGTTTCCTCGTTTGACTACAGGGCCCATAATGACAAGTGATCAGCATGAACTTTTCAGTAAGTTCTTGAAATTGAAACCTCCAGTCTTCAAGGGTGCTGAATCTGAGGATGCCTACGATTTTCTGGTTGATTGTCATGAGTTACTACATAAAATGGGCATAGTGGAACGATTTGGCATTGAGTTTGTAACCTATTAGTTTCAGGGAAATGCCAAAATGTGGTGGCGGTCACATGTTGAGTGTCAACCTGCACAGGCACCACCTATGACTTGCGCGTCATTCTCTAGCTTATTTATGGAGAAGTATATCCCCCGGACCTTGAGGGATAGGAGGAAATATGAGTTCTTGAGCCTAGAGCAAGGCATGATATCGGTTACTGCGCGTGCATTATCCAGGTATGCCACCTAGCTTTGTTTTAGTCCACAAGAGTGGATTCGCCGTTTTGTGAAGGGATTGAGGTCAGATTTGCGGATTTCAGCCTTACAGGTAGCGGCTACAGCAAAATCCTTTGAGGTAGTGGTAGACTTCGTGATAGAGGTGGAGGGAGTGAAGCCAGATGACTTCACAATGGCATCGACATCTAAAAGGTTTCATAAGAGAGGTGAGTTTAATGGTTCTTACTCCAGAGGGCAGGGTTCAGGAGGTTATCTAGCCCGACCTATTCAGTCTTCACTGCAGACTGTAGTTGGGGGTCCACCGCAGACCGGTCAACACTTCTCCTAGTTTGGAGGTTATCCCCAGACTTCGTCATTCTCACAGAGACCTATGCTTGAATCCAGAGAGTGTTATGGATGTGGGGAGACTGGACACATTCAGAGGTATTGTCCAAAACAGAGTTACAGACCTCCAATAGTCAGAGGTAGAGGTGGTCAGGAAGAGGCCGTCATTCTGGAGGACGTGGTGGCCGAGGAAATAGTGGTCACCAAAAAAGCCAGGGTGACGGGAAAACTGGAGCCACTACAGCACAACATGGTAGGGGCAACGGGCAGACAGGTGATAGAGCCCATTGTTACGCTTTCCCCGGGCGGTCTGAAGCGGAGACATCTGATGCTGTTATCACAGGTAATATTTTGGTTTGTGATTGCATAGATTCTGTATTATTTGATCCTGGCTCCACATTTTCATATGTATCTTCCTTATTTGCTACTGGTCTTAATTTACATTGTGAATTGCTTGACATGCCTATTCATGTTTCTACTCCGATGGGTGAGTCTGTGATAGTTGAAAAGGTATATAGGTCTTGTCTGATGAATTTTGTGGGGAGCAATACTCATGTAGACTTGGTTATTTTAGAAATGGTTGGTTTCGATGTAATTCTGGGTATGACTTGACTTTCTCCAATTTTTGCAATCTTAGATTGTAATGCTAAAACTATAACGTTGGCCAAGCCTGGGAAAGATCCGTTAGTGTGGGAGGGTGACTACGCTTCCACTCCAGTTCGTATCATCTCCTTTCTTCGTGCTAATAGAATGGTTAGTAAAGGGTATTTAGCGTTCTTGGCACACCTCAGGGATGATACTACCCAAGTACCTTCAATTGTGTCGGTTTCGATAGTCCGTGAGTTTCTGGATGTTTTCTCTGCAGACTTTCCTGGTATGCCACCGGACAGAGATATTGACTTTTGCATTGATCTGGAGCCGGATACTTGCCCCATTTCCATACCCCCTTATAGAATGAATCCAGTAGAGTTAAGGGAGTTAAAGGCCCAACTTCAAGAGTTGTTAAGTAAAGGCTTCATTAGACCAAGCGCTTCCCCTTGGGGTGCTCCGGTGTTATTTGTGAAGAAGAAGGATGGGAGTTTTCGGATGTGCATAGACTACCGGCAGTTGAACAAGGTAATTATTAAAAACAAGTACCCCATTCCTCACATTGATGACTTGTTCGATCAGTTACAAGGTGCTTGTGTCTTCTCTAAGATTGACTTGAGATCCGGTTATCATCAATTGAAAATACGGGCAACGGATGTGCCAAAGACTGCTTTTCGAACCAGGTATGGGCATTATGAATTTGTAGTAATGTCTTTTGGTCATACAAATGCCTCTGCTGCTTTCATGAGCTTGATGAACGGGATTTTTAAGCCATATCTGGATCTCTTTGTCATCGTATTTATTGATGATATACTGATATACTCCAAGAGTAAGAAGGAACATGAGGAGAATTTGAGAATTGTGTTGGAAGTATTGAGGGAGAAAAAGCTTTATGCCAAATTCTCCAAGTGTGAGTTTTGGCTAGATTCAGTGTCCTTCTTAGGGCACGTGGTTTCTAAGGATGGAGTTATAGTGGATCCTTTTAAGATTGAAACAGTGAGGAATTGGGTAAGACCTACTAATGTGTCAGAAGTAAGGATCTTTGTTGGTTTAGCCAGCTACTACAGTCGATTTGTCAAGGGATTCTCTTCTATTGCTTCCCAATTGACGAACTTGACTAAGCTGAATGTTCCATTTGTATGGTCGGATGAATGTGAGGAAAGCTTTCAGAAACTCAAGACCTTGATGACTACGACACCTATCCTTACCTTGCCAGTAGTGGGTAAGAATTTCATTGTTTATTGTGATGCATCCTATTCGGGTTTGGGTGCGGTGCTAATGCAAATGAGGAATGTAATCGCTTATGCTTCAAGGCAACTAAAGGTGCACGAACGTAACTATCCGACCCATGATTTGGAATTGGCAGCAGTTGTGTTTGCATTAAAGCAATGGAGACATTATCTATATGGGGTCAAGTGTGAAGTCTACACAGATCATCGTAGTCTACAGTATGTCTTTACCCAGAAAGACTTGAATTTGAGGCAGAGGAGGTGGATGGAACTGTTGAAGGACTATGATATTACTATTCTGTATCACCCAGGAAAAGCAAATGTGGTGGCTGATGCTTTAAGTAGAAAAGCAGGGAGCATGCGTAGTTTAGCCCACTTACAAGTTTCTAGACGCCCATTGGCTAGAGAAATCCAAAACTTGGCTAACGACTTTATGAGACTGGAAATACTAGAGGAAGGAGGATTTTTGGCCTGTGTGGAGGCAAGATCTTTTTTTCTTGACAAGATCAAGGGAAAACAGTTTGATGATGAGAAACTAAGCCGAATTCAGGATATGGTGTTGCGAGGAGAGGCTAAATAGGCAATAATTGATGAAGAAGGTGTTTAGAGGATTAAGGGAAGGGTATGTGTGCCCCGTGTTGATGATTTGATCCACACTATCCTCACAGAGGTGCATAGTTCCGGATATTCTATACATCCTGGTGCAACCAAGATGTACCGTGACCTAAAGCAACACTTTTGGTGGAGTAGAATGAAGCGCGACATTGTTGACTTTGTTGCCAAATGTCCAAATTGTCAACAAGTAAAGTATGAACACCAGAGGCCCGGAGGAACACTTCAGAGAATGCCCATTCCTGAATGGAAGTGGGAGAGAATTGCAATGGATTTCGTGGTTGGTCTTCCAAAAATATTGGGAAAGTTTGATTCTATTTGGGTAATTATGGACAGATTAATTAAGTCTGCTCACTTCATTCAGGTCAAGGTGACCTACAATGCAGACAAGTTAGCCAAAATCTATATCTCAGAAATCATTCGATTGCATGGAGTTCCACTTTCCATCATATGAGATAGAGGTACGCAGTTTACTTCTAAGTTTTGGAGGACTTTGCATGCGGAATTAGGTACTAGGTTGGACCTTAGTACTGCATTTCACCCTCAGACTGATGGTCAGTCTGAGCGAACGATTCAAGTGTTGGAGGATATGCTTCGTGCATGTGTGATAGAATTTGGTGGTCATTGGGATAACTTCTTACCCTTAGCGGAGTTCTCATACAATAATAGCTATCACTCAAGTATTGATATGGCTCCATTCGAAGCATTGTATGGGAGGAGATGTAAATCTTCGGTGGAGGTAGGTTATGGTTTTTATGTTATTCGTAGTAAACTCTTAATAGCGAATGATATGTGTTGGTAGTATTGTAAACCCTTCTATATGCTTAATTGTATGCTTGCATTGATGTGATTACATAATTGTGATAAAATAAGCATGATGAAGCTATGGAATCCTAAATCTTGAAGAAACCCTAATCTACTTTATTATTGATGATGCCTTGGTATAAAAGGAGGCTTGATGAACTAAAGTAATGAGATTGATGATGCCTTGGTATAAAAGAAGGCTCGATGAACTAAAGTAATGAGATTGATGATGCCTTGGTATAAGAGAAGGCTTGATGAATTGATAGAATGAGATTAGTGGATCGGAGTGTCACATTCCGACACATAGTATTAAGGGATCGGGTGTCATGAACCGACATGTAGAATTAGGGGATCGGAGTGTCACGTACCGACATATAGTATTAGGGGATCAGGTGTCACGAACCGACACGTAGAATTAGGGGATCAGAGTGTCACGTACTGACACATAGTATTAGGGGATCGGGTGTCACGAACCGACACGTAGAATTAGGGGATCGGAGTGTCACGTACCAAAACATAGTAGTAGGGGATCGGAGTGTCATGTACCGACATAAGAGGAAGAAAGATAATGAATCCGGAAAGATGTTAATATACTCAATCTAATGAACCTAATTCCCAAATAAGTATGGTATTGAGGCTTGAGTCCTCATGGATGAACTTGGTGGTACTTATTGATGAGTATAGTACTTGTTGTTTCTACATGTTGAGTATTGTAGTTGATTTATGATATTAATTGATATATACTGTTTTCTATTTTGAGTTGGCCGATGATACCTACTCAGTACTTGTGTTTTGTACTGACCCCTACTTGTATGTTTCTTTCTTTGTTATCTGTGGAGTGCAGCAAACATGTCGTCGTCTTCAACTCAACCGCAATTCTAGCCAGTGTTCATTACACCGGATTTCAGGGTGAGCTAAGGCTTTTAGCTTGGACTGGATCTTCTTCTTCATGTCTTGATGCGTTGAACTTCCAGCATGGACTAGCTTTTTATTTATTTTAGTTATTAGACATTGTTAGTTTAGTAATTTGAGGATAGATGTTCTAATGATGATGACTTCCAGATTTTGGGGAATAATAGATGTTGAGTTTAGAAGTTGTTGAATTGATTTTCATTAATGAGTTTAAGTCTTCCGCATTACTTTATGTTGATATTATAATTGAAATGTTGGGTTTTGTATCGGTTGGTTCGCTCACATTGGAGACGTGGGGGACGCCTTTAATTTTCTTTGAGAGGCTATAGGACTTTAGGAAAATTCCATTCTTTCTTTCTTTCGTGCTATTACTTGGATCAAATTGGTATCTAGGTGATACAAATTGGTATCTGACCATCTTCACTCTATTTCGCAGATGGTTAGAACTAGAGCAACAACTGCGCCAACACCAACACCTGCATGACAAGATGCATCTGAGCCAGCCACTGGGGCTGTAGCTCGAAGAGGAGCGGTGGCAAGAGGCCGTGGTAGAGGTCGCGGGAGGACGTCCTCTAGAGGAAGAGTAGAAGCACCTAGCCCATATAGTACTAGGGCGGTGACTCCTCCACCGACTGATGAGGTAGAAAGAGAGGGTGAGGAAGGGGAAAATGAGCAAGTGTAGAATGAGGAATTACCACCCCAACCTACCCCAGAGATGATTAACCAGGTTCTTGCTTATCTTAGCGGGTTATCTGATCAAGGCCAGACACCTCCAGTGTTTTCTGCACTGGCGCCTCAGGTTTCGAGAGTACAACATGCCGCTGCTGAGGCTTACCGCATGGATGCCTCATTGGAAATAGGCACGTTTCCTCGATTGACTACAGGGCCTATAATGACGAGTGATCAGCACGAACTTTTCAGTAAGTTCTTGAAATTGAAACCTCCAGTTTTCAAGGGTGCTGAATCTAAGGATGCCTATGATTTTCTGGTTGATTGTCATGAGTTGCTACATAAGATGGGCATAGTGGAACGATTTGGTGTTGAATTTGTGACCTATCAGTTTCAAGGGAACGCCAAAATATGGTGGCGGTCATATGTTGAGTGTCAACCAGCACAAGCACCACCTATGACTTGGGCATCATTCTCTAGTTTATTTATGGAAAAGTATATACCCCGGACTTTGAGGGATAGGAGGAGAGATGAGTTCCTAAGCCTAGAGCAAGGCAGGATGTCGGTTACTACTTATGAGGCTAAGTTTCGTGAGCTATCCAGGTATGCCACCCAACTTTGCTTCAGTCCACAAGAGAGGATTCGCCGTTTCGTGAAAGGGTTGAGGTCAGATTTGCAGATTTCAGCCTTACAGGTATCTGGTGCGGCAAAATCCTTTCAGGAGGTGGTAGATTTTGTGATAGAAGTGGAGGGGGTGAAGCCAGACGACTTCACCATGGCATCGACATCTAAGAAGTTTCGTAAGGGAGGTGAGTTTAATGGTTCTTACTCCAGAGGGCGGGGTTCAGGAGGATACCTAGCCCGACCTATTCAGTCTTCACTACAGGCTGTAGCTGGGGGTCCATCGCAGACCAGCCAACATTCCTCTGAGTTTGGAGGTAACCCCCAGACTTCGTCATTCTCACAAAGACCTATGCTTGAATCCAGAGAGTGTTATGGATATGGGGAGACTATACACATTAAGAGGTATTGTCCAAAACAGAGTTATAGGCCTCCAATAGTCAAAGGTAGAGGTGGTCATGGAAGAGGCCGTCATTCTGGAGGACGTGGTGGCCGAGGAAATGGTGGTCACCAAAACGGCCGAGGTGACGGGCAAACTGGAGCTACTACAGCACAACATGGTAGGGGCAACGTGCAGACAGGTGATAGGGCCCATTGTTACGCTTTCCCCGAACGGTCTGAAGCGGAGACATCTGATGTTGTTATCACAGGTAATCTTTTGGTTTGTGATTTCATGACTTTTGTATTATTTGATCCTGGCTCCACATTTTCATATGTATCTTCCTCATTTGCTACTGGTCTTAATTTACATTGTGAATTGCTTGATATGCCTATTGTCACGACCCAAAACCGATCCGCAATTGGCACCCACATTTACCCTCCTATGTGAGCGAACCAACCAATCTAAACCTTAAAATTTCAATGTATATCAACAGAAAATAATGTGGAAGACTTAACTCATTAATAAAAACCAATTCAATAACTACTAAAATTCAACATCTATTATTCCCCAAAATCTGGAAGTCATCATCACAAGAACATCTATCCTCAAATTACTAAACTAAAAATGTCTAAGAAACTAAAACAAATAAAAGCTAGTCCATGCCGGAAGTTCAAGGCATCAAGACTTGAAGAAGAAGATCCAGTCCAAGCTAGACGCATTAGCTCACCCTGAATTTCCGATGTAGTGAAGACTGGCTAGAATTACTGTTGAGTTGAAGACGACGGCACGTTTGCTGCACTCCACAAATAACAAAGAAAGAAACAAACAAGTAGGGGTCAGTACAAAACACGGGTACTGAGTAAGTATCATCGGCCAACTCAAAATAGAGAACAGTATATATCAAGTAATATTATAAAACAACTATAAAACTCAACATGTACCAACAACAAGTACTATAATCATCAATAAGTACCATCAAGTTCATCCATGAGGGCTCAAGCCTCAATATCATACTCATTTGGGAATTAGGTTCATTAGGTTGAGTATATTAACAACTTTCAAGATTCATTATCTTTCTTCCCCTTGTGTCGGTACGTGACACTCCGCTCCATATACTATCCTGGTGTCGGAACGTGACACTCCGATCCTCATTCTATCCTGGTACCGGAACGTGGCACCCGATCCATATACTATCCTGGTGTCGAAACGTGACACTCCGATCCTCATTCTATCCTGGTACCGGAACGTGGCACCCGATCCATATACTATCCTGGTGTCGGAACGTGACACTCCGATCCTCATTCTATCCTGGTACCGGAACATGGCACCCGATCCATATACTATCCTGGTGTCAGAACGTGACACTCCGATCCTCATTTTATCCTGGTACCGGAACGTGGCACCCGATCCCCTAATTCATCAAGCCTTCTTTATACAAAGGCATCATCAATCTCATTATATAATTTATCGAGCCTTCTTTTACACTAAGGCATCATCAATCTCATTATATAATTTATCAAGCCTTCTTTTATACTAAGGCATCATCATTAATAAGTGAATTAGTGTTTCTTTCAAGATTTGGGATTCAATAGCTTCATCATGCTTATTTTATCACAATCACATAATCATATTCATGCAAGCATACAATTAAGCATATAGAAGGGTTTACAATACTACCAATACATATCATTCGCTATTAAGAGTCTACTATGAATAACGTAAAAAAAACCATAACCTACCTCCACCGAAGAATTGAATTCAACCAAGCAAATTTCCCAAGATTTGGTTTTTCTCTCTCTGCCTCGTTCGATCGCTTCCTCTCTCTCTCTCTTGTTCTTTCTATTTTTCTTATTCAAACCCTCTTTCTTTTACCCTAATTAACATATAATTAAGTGTAAAAGATGACAATAATACCCCACTAATTAACTCAAAGTTACCTCTTTTATCCTTCAAGAATTCGAGTTATTAGTATAAACCCAAGAAATATATTATTATAGCAGAAATAGTCCAAAACGCCCCTTTAAAACTTAACCAGAAATCCGACTACAACTGGGATTACGCAACCTGTGACGGCCCGTCGTGCCTGTGACGGCCCGTCGTGCAGGTCGTCGTAAAGACCAGAAACTCCATTTTTCACTAAGGAGTTTGTGACGGTCTGTCACGCCTGTGACGGTCCGTCCTACACTTCCGTCACGACGTTCAAAGAATCGTTCCCTATACCAAATTCTCAAGAGTTGAAGTGTTTTGAAATGGGGCCTCACGACGGTTCGTCGTAGCTGCGATGGTCCGTCCTGCAGGTCCGTCACAGATTACAGAGAGTCGATTTTAGTGCTCAAATTTCAGAATTCTAAGTGTTCTGGAACGAGACACACTCGACGGTCCGTCGTGCCCATGATGGTCCGTCGTGGGTTCCGTCGTCTTATACAGTTTTTCCCAGAAATAAAATCTGCTGCTCAAAACGACTAAACAGGTCGTTACAATAGATACCAATTTACCCATCGTTCATCCCCGAACGATCAAAAGAAGAAAAACAAGGGCAAAAAGGAGTACCTGAATCTGTAAACAGATGTGGGTATTTTTCTTGCATATCTGCCTCCTTCTCCCAAGTAGCCTCTTCAACCGGTCGATTCTTCCATTGAACTTTGATGGATGCAATTTCTCTCGACCTCAACTTGCGAACCTCTCTATCTAAAATAGCAACCGGTTCCTCCTCATAAGTCAAATTCTCATCAAGCAAAACTGAATCCCAACGGATGATGTAGTTTCCATCCCCATGGTATCTTTTCAACATGGACACGTGAAATACCGGATGCACTCCGGACAGCCCTGGAGGCAAGGCTAATTCATAAGCCACCTCCCCTACTCGCTTAAGTACCTCAAATGGTCCAATATACCTTGGACTTAGCTTACCCCTTTTTCCAAACCGCATCACCCCTTTCATGGGTGAAACCTTCAGCAAGACTTGTTCACCTTCCATGAACTCCAAGTCTCTAACCTTTCGATCTGCATATTCCTTTTGTCTACTTTGAGCCTCTAAAAGCTTTGCTTGAATAGCTTTCACCTTATCCAAGAAATACCTCAACAGATCAATACCCCAAGGTCTGACCTCAAATGCATCAAACCAACCAATAGGAGACCTACATCTCCTCCCATACAATGCTTCGAATGGAGCCATGTCAATACTGGAGTGATAGCTATTATTGTATGAAAACTCTGCCAAGGGTAAGAAGTTATCCCAATGGCCACCAAATTCTATCACACATGCACGAAGCATATCCTCCAACACTTGAATCGCTCACTCAGACTGACCATCGGTCTGAGGATGAAATGCAGTACTAAGGTCCAATCTAGTACCTAATTCAGCACGCAATGTTCTCCAAAACTTAGAAGTAAACTGCGTACCTCTATCTGGTATGATGGAGAGTGGAACCCCATGTAATCGAACGATCTCTGAGATGTATATTTTGGCCAACTTTTCTGCATTGTAGGTCACCTTGACCAGAATGAAGTGAGCGGACTTAGTTAATCTATCCACAATTACCCAAATGGAATCAAATTTACCCAATGTCTTTGGAAGACCAACCACGAAGTCCATTACGATTCTCTCCCACTTCCATTCAGGAATGGGCATTCTCTGAAGTGTTCCTCCGGGCCTCTGGTGTTCATACTTCACTTGTTGACAATTTGGATATTTGGCAACAAAATCCATAATGTCACGCTTCATTCTACTCCACCAAAAGTGTTGTTTTAGGTCGCGGTACATCTTGGTTGCACCAGGATGTATAGAATATCCGGAGCTATGAGCCTCTGTAAGAATAGTGTGGACCAAGTCATCAACACGAGGCACACATACCCTTACCTTAATTCTCAAAACACCTTCCTCATCAACAATTGCTTCATTAGCCTCTCGTCGCAACACCATATCCCGAATTCGATTTAGTTTCTCATCCTCAAACTGTTTTCCCTTGATCTTGTCAAAAAAAGAAGATCTCGCCTCCACACAAGCCAAAAATCCTCCCTTATCATTTACTTCTAGCCTCATAAAGTCATTAGCTAAATCTTGGATTTCCCTAGCCAACGGGCGTCTAGAGACTTGCAAATGAGCTAGACTTCCCATGCTTCCCGCCTTTCTACTCAAAGCATCTGCCACAACATTAGCTTTTCCCGGATGGTATAAGATAGTGATGTCGTAGTCCTTGAGTAGTTCCATCCATCTCCTCTGTCTCAAATTCAAATCTTTCTGAGTAAAGACATACTGTAGGCTATGATGATCGGTATAGATTTCACACTTAACCCCATACAAATAGTGTCTCCATTGCTTTAGTGCAAATACTACCGCGGCCAACTCCAAATCATGGGTCGGATAGTTACGTTCATGCACCTTTAATTGCCTCGAAGCATAAGCAATCACATTCTTCTCTTGCATTAGCACTGCACCCAAACCCGAATAGGATGCATCACAATAAACGATGAAGTTCTTACCCTCTACTGGCAAAGTAAGAATTGGTGCGGTAGTCAACAAGGTCTTAAGCTTCTGAAAGCTTTCCTCACACTCATCCGACCATACAAATGGAACATTCTGCTTAGTCAACTTCGTCAATTGTGAAGCAATAGAAGAGAATCCCTTGACGAATCGGCGGTAGTAGCTAGCTAACCCAACAAAACTCCTTATTTCTGACACATTAGTAGGTCTTACCCAATTCTTCAATGTCTCAATCTTAGATGGATCCACCATCACTCCATCCTTAGAAACCACGTGTCCCAAGAAGGACACTGAATCTAGCCAAAACTCACACTTGGAGAATTTGGCATAAAGCTTTTTCCTCCTCAACAACTCTAACACCATTCTCAAATGCTCCTCATGTTCCTTCTTACTCTTTGAGTATATCAGTATGTCATCAATAAACACGATCACAAAGAGATCCAGATATGGCTTAAAAATCCCGTTCATCAAGCTCATGAAAGCAGCAGGGGCATTCGTAAGACCAAAAGACATTACCACAAATTCGTAGTGCCCATACCTAGTTCGAAAAGCAGTCTTTGGCACATCCGTTGCCCGTATTTTCAATTGATGATAACCGGATCTCAAGTCAATCTTAGAGAAGACACAAGCACCTTGTAACTGATCGAACAAGTCATCAATGCGAGGAATGGGGTACTTGTTTTTAATAGTTACCTTGTTCAACTGCCGGTAGTCTATGCACATCCGAAAACTCCCATCTTTCTTCTTCACAAATAACACCGGAGCACCCCAAGGGGAAGCGCTTGGTCTAATGAAGCCTTTACTTAACAACTCTTGAAGTTGGGCCTTTAACTCCCTTAACTCTACTGGATTCATTCTATAAGGGGGTATGGAAATTAACTCTACTAGATTCACGTTCCGACACAGTATTCTTCGATCGGAGTGTCACGTTCCAACACGATAATAATAAAGGAAAAACATGTTGAATTAATTGAAGGTACTCAATCTCAAAGAACTCAACTCCCAAAATGGTTTGGTTTGGAGGCATGAGTCCTTATGTGTGATCTTGATATTATTGACTTATTACGAGCTTACTTTAATGTTGTTGATACTTGTTCATGTTGTTTGTTGTTTATCACCTTTTAAGGGCTATAGTTGAGTTCTTACTATTATTTATTGTATATTAGTTACTATTTTGGGTTGACCGATGATACTTACTCAGTACATGTTGCCTCGTACAGAGCCCTACTTGTTTTCTTCTTTGTTTTCCTTTTATGAAATGCAGCGAGTGTACCTATGACTTCTGATTTCCCTCAGCCCTAGGCAGCCTCCCGTATATCAAGTTACAGGGTGAGCTATCCATTCAAGATCGTGTTGGATTCTCTCGGTCATGACATGATGTTCTATACTTTTGGACACATACCATTTTATTATTTATTTTAGTGTATTCATTATTCTTAGACTTAGTATTGGAGATTAGATGTCCTTGATCTGATGACTATCAGATTTGGGATGATAAGTATTAAACTTTAGAAACTTATTTAAATTGGTTGCTTAGTATCTTTTGGAGCTTCCGCATTATTGATATTATTTATAGTTGAACTATTGGTATATGTTGGGGTTTAGATGTGTTGGTTCGCCCACCTAAGAAGGTAAGTGTGGGTGCCACATATGACTTGTTTTGGGTCGTGACATTACCAAGTCTCAC
Organism: Solanum peruvianum; assembly: GCA_027705065.1. NCBI lineage: Eukaryota > Viridiplantae > Streptophyta > Magnoliopsida > Solanales > Solanaceae > Solanum > Solanum peruvianum. Next base: position 49,255,573 of record JAKWJD010001757.1, read on the forward strand.
ACTCCATATAGAAACTTATTCATCTGAGCCCTAGAATAAACAACCATGTGAGGAGCATACTTAGAGATTTGGGTAAACTTGAGCCCATACAGTTGAACTGTCATTCTACTTTGTCTTAAGTTCATGAATTGTTGAGCTTTACCCTCCATTAGCTCTTTTGAGAAAAACATGTCCAGGAAATTCTCATTAAAAGCAATCCAAAGTAATAAGTTCTGCATAGGTGCCCCTAATCTCCTTCCATTGAGTATACCATATATCAGCCACATCCTTGAGTTTGTAAGATGCCTACTCAACCTGACCATTCCAGTTACATTCATCACTTCAAAGATCTTCTTGACCTCATCAATGAATTTTTAGGGATCCTCACTATACTAAGAACTCTGGTGGATTCATCTTAACAAAATTTTACACTCTAGTTGCAGCTAACCTAACATTAGTATTTGCATAAACTTGAACCCACTGATTATTCTGGTTGGCCACACGCTGAGACAACCTCTGAATGACGTTCTAGAAATATTAATGTTGCTACTAATTCAACTCCTAATAATTAGTAATAGAATAAAGAGTTCTATTGAAGGTCAGGATTCAATCTTGATCTCTCCATTGTGATGCAATAGAAAATGGTATGTCATTTGATAAAATGATTGATTGATATTTAAGAAACCTCCTTTGCAATAGAAAAAAGGTTTAGGATCAAGGAAGATTTTGATGTGTGAAAAATAATAGAACATAGGCAAGAAACTTTTTCCACCAACATGTTTCTCCCAATCAAAGTCTAATGGGATTAAGAGAGAGTTCGTTTTTTAGAGAGTTCTGATTGAAGATTTAGAGTGTTACAGATACGAAGAAGTTTTTGAATAACCTTATCTTGAGGATTGAATTTACTAGTATTAAAGTTTATTTGTTTAGTTGATTATAGAGTTTTAACCTAGGATGATAACGGGTACAATAATAGGCATTTCGAATCCATAACTTATAATTCTCTCCATATTATTAGTTGTGCTCCGTACCAAGAATGTTCAACTCTAGCTTTCCCATATCTCTCGTTTACGTTCTCAAAATTCTCTAGAAAAAACTCAAAGAACGCCAATTCTATTGGACCAATTCTCATCACCGATGGAAAAGAAACAGTTTTAGGTACATTTTCTTTGTATCTGTAATTAAATAGAATTTTTGAAAAAGAATCGAGTTTGGGCTAATTGGGGATAGAAAATGAAGACGAAATTCAGTGGGGGAAATCTGGGCACTGGCTCCGTGTCACATACCTGCTCCCTAGATTTGGTAAAACCCCATTCTCATCACAGAGCAGTCACAGACAATTTTGCCTCAAAAAGTATTCTCGTGACCAAAATTTAAATATATCTTCGCATCGCATACTTGCCCTCAGACACTTAAATTTTAATCTTTTCTCATGTTTAACTATCTAAAAGCACTGCTTAACATCATGAAATCTTTCCCTTCAATAATCAAGATCCTTTAATCCATAATTCAATTCAAGGAAAGTTAAGAGTCAAGTTCTGAAGTCAAGAAGCAAGTCAAAAAAAGTTCATTAAAGATTTTCAAAAGTCTTTCACAAATGTTTTAACTTTGTTCTAAGACTTAAGTTTTATGTTAAGCAAAGACTAAAGCGTTGAGTTCATTTCTCCAAAAGTTATAAGGGAACTAAGTATTCCCAAAAGTATAAAGTGATTTCACATTTAAACAAGAAAGATTGATTCCAAGAGATATTTTAAGCTAAGTTTTGAGTAATTATGTCAAACAAAAGAAGGAAGATTTTTTAAAATATATGAGCTAAGTATATTTTGGGAGTAGCATCGAGCACCGATATGGGGATGCGAGTTCATATTAACTCAAGTCTCCATGAACTATGTAATCATCATGGGTTGTAAAGTATCAGACTTTTTAGATTACTCCTTAACATTCTTTTAGCATAGACTAGTGGATCCAATTAGTTAAGGCATCCTATATGACAGTAAAGTATATGACAATTCAGAGAAGGTGGGCAAGACGATGTATCACCACTTAGGCTCATAGTGGTGGTTGTAGATTAGAGAATCTCTCACAGATACCATATTACTTTGATATATGAGTAAAGTAAAGTTTGTTATTGAATATGTTAAACAATTGACTTTTTATTTATTGTCTAAAATTCTTTGTTTAAATTGAACTATTATTGTTATTCGACTCTCATTTTGATTTGAGTTATTCAGGAGTTGAGTAAAGACAAAGTAAGTATTCCTTTCAGATCCTTTTTAATCTTACTTTGTGCTTAGCATTCCAAATTGCATACTCGTACATTCAATGTACTGATGTCAGTTGACCTATAGACACAAGTAATTAGGATCAACATTCAACGCCTCGTTGATCAAGTTAAACACTCGAAGTAAGTTGGAAAGTCTCTTTGCATTTAAGAGGACTATTTTATCATTTGCTTTTCTATTTTTCAATTGTTAGGATGACCGGGGGTCCTCTTCCGGTATCTCTCTTTGCTTTAGAGGATTCATAGTTAGTTAGTAGTTCAGTTGTCTTTACATTTTCATTTCATATGTTAAGACTTAGGTTGCCACTTTGGCCAAGTTAAATATTGACATTTAAACATTATATGTTATTTTCTTTAACAATAAAGTGGTTATTTTCTTAAACAATAAAGTAAGTAAATTTTATCATTGCAACAATGCTTAAATTATTCTTCTTAATAAGTAAGCCATGACAAGGGTTCGCTTGACACTAGTAATGGTTTCCAAGTGCCACCCACATCCGGGGTGTAGGCTCGTGGTGTGAAAAACTTTGTATCCGAGCATAGAGTTCAACAGTCCTAGGGAGTTTATGGATATGTGTCTATAGATTCTTAGTTATCGGTGTGAAGCATGTAACATCTATAATTAGGAGGTAGCAACAGTTACGAAAATTTCTCACTTCTTTCACACTCATTTCATGAGTTAAGAGTTTGATACTTGAAAATTTTCTTGTAATTCATGATTACGCGTGTTTCAATGAGCTGTCATAGGGCTTACTGCTAGACATAATATTGAGGAGCAAGGGGTACCCAATGCACCTGAAGTGCAACCATAAGGAGAGGTTACCAATGTTGAGCTCTGTCAGGCTATCGAGATATTGAGTCAAGATATGACTAACCTGTTTCGACAACATATAGTAGATAAAAAGAAAGTGATTGATACTTCGAGGATTTGATATCTCTTGGGGATAAATCCTCTATGTTTCATAGATTCAAACACTATTGAGTTTCTAGAGAGTTTTGTTGAGCAACTGAAGAAGGTATTTGAGGTTATGCATGTTGTAGGTACTAGCTACATATGAACTAAATAATGTTTCTAGGACTTGGTTTGACCAGTGGAAAGAAGGTAGAGCTAAGGATGCACCACTTGCGATTTGAGCATGTTTTGAATAAGCCTTTTTTGGGGCGTTCTTTCCCCCCAAAAGGTACGAAAATTTCTTACCCTAAAGTAGAATTCTTGAATGATCATGAGTATGGGTACGAAAATTTCTTACCCTTAAGCAGGATTCCTTGAGTGTTCATGAGTATGGGTTAAAGTTCACCCACCTATCTCTCTATGCTCTGGAGATGGTTGCGAATATATAGAGTAGAACTAGTATGTTTGTTGACGGATTATCCGTTCTATCAAGCAATAAGGGTAGGTCAATGATGTCAATTAGGGATATGGATACATCAAGGTTGATGGTCTATGTGCAGTAGGTTGAAGAAGAGAAGTTGAGGGATAGGGAAGAATTCAGAAATAAGAAAGCTAAGACATGAAATAAGTCTAAGCAAGAGCAAAAGTAATGTGAATGTTCATCTTTTTAGAAAAAAAGGGACCTGCACCATCATCTGATAGTGCACCTGCACCCAGAAGAAACAAAAGCATAATGGTCATAATTCCCAACACTTCAGAGCTAACATGTTCAGTCTCAAGGTATTCTGGAACAAAGAGATAACTAGGCTCATGTATGTGCTAGGTGTGGTAGAACCCACCCAAGTAAGTGTCATGATGGACGGTAAAGTTGTTTCAAGTGTACAAAAGAGGGTCATCTAATGAGAGAGTATCCCAAGAACTAGAAAGGTAGTGGGAATTAGGGCAATAGAGTACAATCTTTATCAGTTGCTACCAAACAGGGCTGGACCTAGAGGAGCTACTTCTGGTACTAATAGAGGAGGAAACTGCCTTTTTACAATCACTAGTCATCACAATAAAGAGAAATTTTCATATGTTGTCACTAATATGATCAAAGCTTTTACTTTTGATGGTTATGATTTAATATACCCAAGAGCAAGTTTATATTTTGTAACTCCTTATTTTGCAAATAAGTTTTATGTTATTCCTAAGGAACTCTATGAACACTTTTGTGTTTCTACACCTATTGAGGAGTCTATTCTAGCTGATCAAGTATATTGTGATTGTGGCATTTCCATCAATCACAAAAACACCATAGCTGATTTAATTGAGTTAGACATGGTAGATTTTGATATCATTCTAGGTATGGATTGACTTCATGCCTATTATGTCTCAATAGTTTGTAGAACTCAAGTTGTCAAGTCCCAAATTCCTAATGAGCTAGTCTTAGAGTGGAAAAATAGTTCAGTTGTGTCTAAGGGTTGTTTTATCTCATACCTTAAAGAAAGAAAGTTAGTTTCCAAGAGGCGTTTCTATCACTTCATCAGATTTAATGACTCTAGTGTTGAGATACCTCTTATTCATTCAATTCCAGGAGTAAAAGAGTTTCCAATATTCTTTTCAAATGATCTACCAGGATCCCCTCCAGAGAGAAATAGACTTTGGCATATGCATTCTTCTATATACTCATCATATATATATTTTGTCATATAGAATGACACTAGAAGTGTTGAAAGAGCTTAAAAATAGTTGAAAGATCTCCTTGATAAGGGCTTTATTTGACCAAGTGTATCACCTTGGGGTGCTTCGGTCTTATTTGTGAAAAAGAAACATGGTTCCATTAGGATGTACATAGATTACCATCAATTGAGCAAGGTTACCATCAAGAATAAGTATTATCTTCCGAGGATTGATGGTCTTTTCAATAAGTTTTAGGGTGCTTCATGTTTTTCTAAGATTGACCTTAGATCTAGCTATGATCAGTTGAAAATAAGGGAGTGTGATATTCTAAAGACAACATTCAGGACCCTTTATGGTCATTATGAGTTTCTAGTCATGTTGTTCAATTTAACTAATACACCTGAAATGTTTATGGACCTTATGAATATAGTTTTCAACCCTTATTTAGATATGTTTGTTATCGTCTTGATTGATAGCATACTAATATATTCAAGGAATGAAGAAGATCATGCTAGCCATCTCAAAATAATTCTTTAGACTTTGAAAGATAAGGAGTTATATGCTAAGTTCTCTAAATATGAGTTTTGGTTTGAGTCTGTGGCGTTGTTGGGACACATAGTTTCTGGTGATGGAATTAAAGTTGATACCCAAAAGATAGAGGTAGTATAGAGTTGTCATATACACACATCTCCAACTGATATTTGGAATTTCTTGGGTTTGACTGTCTATTGTAGAAGGTTGGTAGTGGGGTTTTCATCTATTTCATCTCCTTTGACCAAGTTAACTCAGAAAACAGTGAAGTTTCAATGGTCTAAAGCTTATAAGAAAAGCTTTTAATAGTTGAAAAAGAGTTTGACTACTATTTTAGTTTTGACCTTATCTGAAGGTACTCAAGGTTTTGTGGTGTATTGTGATACATCTAGAATTGGTTTGGGTTGTGTGTTAATGCGGAATGGTAAGGTTATAGATTATGCCTCTAGATAGTTGAAAGTTCATGAGAATAATTACCCAACCCATGACTTAGGCTGCTGTAGTATTTGCTTTGAAGATATGGTGACATTATTTGTATAGTTTTCATCATGTTGATATATTCACCGACTACAAAATCCTTTAGTATGTGTTCACTCAGAAAGGGCATAATCTCAAAGATTATGACATGAGTATTCTTTATCACCCAAGTAAGGCTAATGTTGTTACTGATGCTTTAAGCAAGTTATCTATGGGTAGTACCGCCATGTTGAGGAAGAAAAGTGAGAGTTAGTGAAAGATGTACATAAAATTGCACGCTTAGGAGTCTGACTAATAGATTCCACATAAGTAGGAGGAGTGGTGATGAATGGGGTTGAATCATCATCAGTGACAGAAGTGTAAGAGAAGCAAGACTAAGACCCAATTTTTCTTGAATTGAAGGCAAATGTGCATGAGCAAAAAGTATTAGTTTTTGAACAAAGGGGATATGTCTTATTGAGATATTAAGGAAGATTGTGTGTACCATTGGTGGATGGAATCCAAGAGAGGATCATGAGGGAAGCTCATAGCTCCAGATATTCCATTCATACATGTTTTACAAAGATTTATCATGACTTGATAGAGGTGTATTGGTGGAATAGTATGAAGAAATGGCATTGTAGAATTTGTTACAAAGTGTCCAAATTGCCAACAAGTTAAAGTATAACATCAAAGACCCAATGGTTTGTCTTAGAATATATAACTTCCAGAATGGAAGTGAGAGATAATTAATATGGACTTTATCATAGGGTTGCCAAGGTCTCGGAGGCAACATGATTCTATTTGGATGATTGTCGACAGAATGATAAAATCATCCCACTTTTTACCAGTAAGGACTAACCATTCAGCAGAAGATTATGCTAAGTTATATCTTCAATGGGTGGTAGGACTTCATGGTGTTCCATTCTCCATTATTTCAGATAGAGGTGAGCAATTTGTTGAATAATTTTGGAAGTCATTCAAAAAATATTTGGGTTCAGAGGTGAACTTAAGTACTGCATTTAATCCTCAGACTGGTTAGAAAGCATAGCACACTATTTAGACCTTAGAGGAAATGTTGAGGCCTTGTGTGATAAATTTCAAAAGTAATTGGTTGATCACATCTCTTTCATCGAGTTCACTCACAACAACAGTTACCACTTTAGCATCCAAATGGCTCCTTATGAAACTTTTTATGGGGAATGGTGTAGATCTCCTATTGGATGTTTTGAAGTCAGTGAAGCTGGATTTATAGGACTAGAAATAGTTTATCAAACTATGGAGAAGGTGAAAATGATTCAAGAGAGGTTGAAAATGGTGCAGAGTCGTAAAAAATCTTATATTGGCGTAATGTCAAGGGAGTTAGAGTTTGAAAAAGATGAATAGGTTTACTTGAAAGCCTCACCCATGAAGGGTGTTATGAGATTTGGTAATAAGGGAAAGCTTAGTCCCCGGTGTATTGGACCTTATCGAATAGCCAAAAGGATTAGCAAAGTAGCTTATGAATTGGAGCTACTACAAGAGTTAGAAGTGGTTCATCTGATATTTCACATCTCCATATTGAGGAAGTGTATAAGAGATCCTTCATTAATCATACCAACTGAAGATATTGGGATCAATAATAGCTTATCTTATGAAAAGATTCTTGTCTAGATTTTAGATCGTCAAGTTTGCAAGTTGAGGACCAAGGAACTAACATCAATAAAAGTCCTTTGGAGGGACTAATTCGTTGAAGAAGATACTTGGAAAGTTGTGGAGGATATGAAGAAGAGATATTCACACCTCTTTGAATCTGGAGAAATTTGAGACCAATGTTCTAATTCTCTTCTTAGTACTCTTTAATTTATGAGCTCGCATGTTGTGTTTGCATTGCTTACTAGTTCTTGAGTTAATGTTGGATGTTACACCCTTAGACTAGTAAGAGTAATCTCATTCCAGGACGAATATTCCCAAGGAGAAGATATTGTAACATCTCACAGACTTAAAAAACTAATCAAAAGCTAAGAACTTGAAATGGTCATTTTTGGAAGGAACAAAAAATCAGGAAATTTTGTTAAAGTAGGAAAAGTTGAGTTTTTGTTCAGCTTCGAACAATCATAACTCCTAGATCAGGATAGTTTCGGTGTACTTCCAGATATGGTAGGAAATCTCTTGGTATAATCTTTCTGATGCCGCCGACTTTGCGCAATTCTGGATTCGTATCGGTGAGATATACCCATTTGAAGTTGGGATGTTTAAATAAGGAAATGTTCAAATTCATATTTTATATGGTGTTTTGGTATTTTCCTTTTCCTATTATTTTAATTCATTTTTAGTGAATTAATTAAGGTTCAAAACTAAATTGGTTCAGTTTGCACAATTGGAAATTAACGATAGGGTTCTAGAGAGAAGAACACAAGAGAAAGGAGATGAGAAAAAGCAAGATTTTTCATTTCGTAAGGAATCGATTGCGGATTTCTTCAAGTATATGATCCTATAAGTTATGTAGGGCTTTCATAACGCTTGGTTCGTTCACCTATGTTACATACATGTTTATTTCAACGTTAATTTGTTCTAAAAGAGTTTGAAAGTTTATATGTTCTTGATATGTATTATTGAATTTGATATTGTTCTTGAGTTGGGCTGAAATTGAGAAGTTTATGAGATTATTACGTCCAATTATTGGGTTGGTTAGAGTTAGGTTCTTAGGTACAGTTGTTAGATATCTGTATCTAAAAAGATTTTGGAAAAAGATATGAGTTTGGGATAATTGAGGCTTGAAAATGAAGAAAAAATTTAGTTAGGAAAATCTGGGCACTGGCTCAGCGTCGCGGACCTGCTCCTAGATTTTCCCGACTAAAATTCTTCTTCGTTTTCCAGTCCCAATTAGCCCAAACTTGGTTCTTTAACTCAAATTCTTCTTACATACAAATACCCAGCATATATACCTAAGAACGTAAGTCCAACCAACTCAATAATTTAATGTACTGATCTCACAAACTTCTCAATTTCAGCCCAACTCAAGAACAATATCAAATTCAAGAATTCATATTAAGACATCAACTTTCAAACACTTTTAGGATTAACTCACGATGAAATAAACATGTTTGGAACATGGGTGAAAAAAACCTAACATAATGAAATCCTCACATACCTTATAGGATCAAATGCTTGAATAATCTACAATCAATTCCTTACGAACCAAAGAATCTTGTTTTTCTCTTCTATTCCTCTCTTAGAACCTTGTCATTAATTTTCAATTGTGCAAACTGAACCAATTCAGTTTTGGCCCTCAATTAATTCACTAAAATGAATTAAATTAATAGGGTATGGAAAAGACCAAACACCCTTTAAAAATCCGGATTTGGACATTTCCTCATTTAAATATACCAACTTTGAATGGGTATATTTCACTCATATGAACTCAGAATCACATAAACTCGGTGGTGTTGGAAAGGTTATTTCGAGAGATGTCCTACCATATGTAGAAGTACACCTAAATCATCCTGAGATAGAAGTTATGGTTATTTGAAGTTGACCAAAAACCTAACTTTTCCTACTTTGACAAAATTTCCATATTTTTTATTACTTCCAAAAATGACTACTTCAATTTCTTAGATTCTTCCTAGTTATTATGTTTGTGCTTAGTACATTAAAATTAAATATTAAAGTAATAAAGACACTCTTAAAAAAGTAAGCTTATTAGGACACAAAAGTAAAACAATATAACAATACCACAAATTATAATTCTAGCAAAGATCACTAACCATTTAAGCAATATTCAAATAAGCACACAAGAAATTCATGTAAGAACCGAAGTTCAAACTTCCTGCAATCACAAGAACAATAAAAACTCATAAGGTAGTACATAAGAATATTATCGTTTTTGACAGTGTATGAGAGTGTTGTTGTTGTTTATGCATGTGGAAAAAATGGAAAGAGTCTTGTTTTTATAGTTGAATATAGAGGGACCACAAATAAGTACATAAATAGAGAAAAATAAAGAAAATTGTTCTCCTCAATTAGAGTCACATTCTTCGTATTTAATTCATTGATATTATCATAACCATGCGAATTAGAAAAAATCGATTAATCAAATACAATATTAAGTCTAAGTTTTTTTAAAAATTAACAAGTATAATGGAACATCAATGAATGGATTTACCATAAATCAATTGGCACTAAAATTATACAATTTAATAAGGAAAATAGTCAATGAATCAGTCATAATAATAGAAGGCAAGAATCATGAACAGACTCTTAATTTTGAATCAACCTTGTTAATACAAGAAAAGACTTTAGTCAAAAATAACATGATTTAGAGACTTTCATATTTGAAGGCCACATATGTAGATTTACTTACCACAACTTTCAAAAGTTTACCAAGAACAATTAAGTCAAAGTTGTCCACACTAATTTAAAGAGAGAAAATTTGAATAAGATAATAAAATCAATCAAGGAGAAGACTCATGTCTAAGAGGTAAATATTAAGGTGTATCAATCGATTAAGGGAACAAAAATGGAAAGAAGCATGATCATAAAGATTTTCAGAATAATCAATTGATCCGTTAAAAAAATAAATCAAATTTTCATATGAAGGATTGTCATAATTATATTAAGAAATCACTAATTCAATCAATGTTTTTACACAAACAAAAATAGGAACACAAAGCATAAAATGAACAATTTGAAACACAAAATCATAATGAAATCATGTTTAGCGTAAGAATGCAATCATAACTACTATACTAAAAAATATAGGTGATTTAAGTAATTTGTTTAAAAGATAAAATAATAATCCAAAAAAGTGTAAAAAAAACTAATCTTAATGGATATGTTAAGATCCGTCTTCAATAGCCCCCCAAAATCTTAAGGCTCCACCGTGTCTCATTTGTCGGAGCATCAGAACAACGATGCTTTTGTTGTTGTTGTTAACGATCTCGTAGGGGGAGGATAATAGTTGGCTTGCCCCATCAAAGCTTGATGGATCTTCACGGAGGCTGTCATTCTAGAGTTTTACGAAGAGAAAATGAAAATAGGGTTAGGGTGTTAGGGTATTAATATAAGAAAGTGGTAGGATTGAAGGTAAAATCTTGAGATTGAGATTGAATTTTTTGGTTCAAAATGGACTAGAATTGAGATTAAATTGAGTAGAAATGGCTATAAATTAGATAGAATGGATAAAAGGGGATATGATTCAAATGATTTGGAGGGAGGTTTAACAAATTGTTGTCAAATTAATGGTTATACTACACATTTTAAATAATTTTTCAAATAAGATAAACACACTTAAATATTATAGAAGTTAAATAAAAAAGTAAATTAATAAACATAATACTAGTTATTTAAAAACAACAATAACGACGAAGATAACGATAACAACAACAACAATAATGATGATAAAAAATATATTTTTTGTAGATTACGAATACTAAATTATATGATTAATTAAATAAAAATTAAACATAATTTTAAATATATAATACAAAATAGGTTCTAAAATACATATTTAACGAAATAACAATTCGAAAGGGTTATTGGTCGATCAAAATTGGATGTCTACAATTGTCACTCTTTTCTTGATAATGAAGGATGAATTTGCGGAAAAATATGTTGACTAAGTAGTCAATTTTTTTCGACTAACATAAAGATGTTAGTGGGATCAAATAAAACGATAAGCAATTGTAAAACAAAAAAAAGTGTGGTCGAACTTTAGCCTTAAGTCGCCTATAGATCTCTAGTATTACGATAATAAGTTTTTGTATGGTTCTAGATTTAGGAATGGACTTAGCTCCTTAAAAATGAAGTAACGATACGAGATTCGAATTGAAGAATAGTATCTTGAGTAGATAAGATTAGAACTCAAGATGGTATGAATAGTATAAGGAAGATAAGAACGACATAGCTATAAGAGAAAAATATCATATGAGTAGTGTGAAAGATGTGAACGCTTTATTGCGATAGATATATAAGTACGGAAGTCATTTCTGAAAGAGAAGTTGATCTCGTCCGCAATTTGTCAGTCTCTGCAAATTTGGAGCTTGTGAAATAACTTAATAAAGTGATTAGGGAATCTATAGTAATTAAATGGGAAATTAATTTATAAATATGCTGTAATTTCTCATTTAGACCATGAAAATTTATCTTAACATGATGACGTCTTGGGGACATGTTACGCAAAAATCTAATCCTTAGGGCATGGAATAATGTTTGTAGGCCATGAAAATGATGTTTTCAGACTGTGACACCTTAAAACAAGATAAACCGAAAATAAAACCTTAGGCCATGAGATGATGTCCATGGGGAATGGAAAAGGTGTCTTTCGACTATAATGCATTTGGAACATGATAATCATAAATTTAATCAACAAATCATGAAATGATGTCTTTAGACTTGGCAGCTTTGGAACAATAAAATAATGATAAAAGAGAGTGTGTCTATTTTCTTTGATGAAATTCGGTCATATCGTGATACTTGTAGTTGATTTAGTATATATTTCTTTTAGATGTATCTCTTGGGGTTCAATGTGGTCTCTGTAACTTAATTCAACATTTTTTAAACATAAATATGATTCTTGGGATCAATATTATTCTTGGGCATATTGTCATTTGTTAGTATAGTTCTTGGGCACATTATAATTCTCGAGTTTTATCTAGTTTTTTTATCACAACACAATTTTTTGGCACAATGAAATTTTTGAACACATTAAAATTCGCAAGCACAAGACAATTTCTCTGGCAGATGCAAATTCTTGGATACAGTGCAATTTCTTAGGCACAATGGAATTTCTCAAGCACACTTCAAATATTTAGGCACAATGTTACTTCTAAAAAAAACAACGCAATTATCAGGCTCAATGCAATTCGTGAACACAATGTAAATTTTTGGGCACTATATAGTTTCTCAGGCTTGGATTCAATACAATTTTCAAATTTAATGCAATTTCTCATGGATAATGCAATTTCAGGCTCGGATTCAATATAATTTACAAATTTAATGCAATTTCTCATGGATAATGCAATTTCATGAACATGCAATTCTCCAACACAGTTATATTATCGAGAACAATATATTTCTCAAAAAGGATGTTGCAGTTGAGAGTATAAAGTCGCTTAGACCTTTGTTTTATCAGAAGGACAGAGTGTTTGTTCTATATAAATTGTCAGGCACAATGTATATAGCAGTTGAGAGTGTAGAATATCTTAGAACTCCATCATATTGGAAGGACACAGTGTAATTTCTTGGCGGTTGTTGGTCTCAAAATAATAGTCGAGAGTATATAGTAGGTTAGACATTCGTCTTATTAGAAGGATGGAGCATTATTTAATGGTTGTTATCCAAGCGATGTTGGAATTTCTTCTTGCATGAGTATATGTATTTTCTATGTTAGAACTAAATTTATTATTTTATAAGAGGAAAGGTTGATTTGTATCTCTGTTTTGACCAGCACGCTCTATTCGTCCTTGACATACAAGCTTTTTTCGGGCATTAGCTTTGGGCAATATATAAATAGTATAGAAATAAAAAGTTGAAAAAGAAGTTTTTAAAACACAAAAATGACTATAGACTACACACACTCACATTACATCATAGAAGGCAAGTACATATTCAACACTAGAATATAAGGCTCCTAGCGTACTTTGAACACACATTCATATAGGGTTCATATGGGTAGGGGTCGTGCTACAAGGATATTCATTATCATTAGCCATATAAACCATAACTAAGCCTAACATTATCACCACACATATACATATAATATCATCTCCACACCTAGATTAAACAAGTAGTGTAGAAGACTATACACATAACATCACATAACATCAATTCACTTAGACATGATATTAGAATCAAGGCTAAATCCTTCAACTTCCTCACATAGAAATCATCATATCAATTCATATTGAATCTAATTCCTTAAATTCCATGATCATAACACATAAACATGTAAAAGAATGTTAACACCGCCACCATAGGTGGACCAAATCAATCAACACAATTCAAAATACATTCTAAGATAATTAGAGGAAAGAAGTCAACTTACCAAATCTCCAAGAAAATGATCATCTTTGATCATTCCTCCACAATTCGTATTCAATTGACATAAAAAGTAATAGAAATAAGAAATTCAATACAATCTAATAACAATTCTATAAACATCAAGTCAATATCACAAGACCCACATTATAGGTTAATTTGAGAAATTAGGAGGATCATGGGTTCTTCATAAAATTGGATAGAAATTCATCATAAAATCAGTAGATAAACAGATATTCATTATTAGAATTCTTTTGAAATTAAGTTAAGAATGAAGCAGTAGATAAACATATATTCATCATTAGAATGCTTTTGAAATCAAGTTGAGAATGAACCCATGGCTAGATTGAAATATAGGATTTTTGACATAGAATTCATGTTTAGAAAACTTTTGAAAGGACTCCATAGATGAATGGTTATCTATGGATGAAGGATCACCATACCTTACATATTAAAAAACCCATGAAAATCAGAAAAGGAAGCTCCAAGAATTCAACTTCATAGCTTGTTCTTGATCTTGCTCTTCAATAGAGGTTTTGGGGGTTTTGGAAGAGAAGAGAACTTTAAGATTTGATTTCTTAATGAGTGTTAGGGTTTTGGCTTGTGAAATGATTTTAAAAGGACCTAAAATCAGTTAACAAAATGTCCCCCAAGTTACCAAAACACCCCCACACGAATTTGGGCTCTTATACATGTCAAAATTGACTTAAAAACGATGCAACCGGATTTAGGAGTGGGATGTACATAGCGTGGCAGCCGTCCCATTCTGCACGAAATACAATTTGAGGCAGTGAGGTGCGTGCTAGGCATGCGTCGCGAGGGCAAGGTCTCATTCTTGCTCTTGCACGCTGCCTTGGACAGCCTCTTTTCCAAGGTTTGGGTCCTCCTTGGGGGCCCTTCGGGTGGTCCTCGGTGAGTTATACCCGGAATATTTGACCCTAAACATGTCTATTAAGGTACTAGGTCAACTACATTGCTTCTCAACTCCAAACAACGCATAAAAACAAGGCAAACATACAAGGACTCACTAGCACGTCTAAAGACCAAGTTTGTATTGGACGTTTGACCTCCAAATGACTTCAAATCAAATATGCATACTATAAAACACTTTAGTAACATGTTATTAAACTTTTTAATATCATGTGAGGCTCTAGCTACCTTAGTTCATTTTGAGGGCGTGTCAATACCCCCCACTTAAAACAACATTCATCCTCGAATGACAGTAAAACATTTTAAACACTATCAAGGACTACATGACTTACATAGAATCTCACAACACTTCAACATGTTATCACATAAAGGTCAATGCACCAGCATACAAGGAACACCAACTTAATTCTAGCATGCTTTCAAAGCAACATAATCAAGAATGGACTACTTCTATAATTCATTCCATGTATGCTTACTTCTTCATATTCATTTCCATTTAGAGGAACTACCTTCTCCAACTTTAGGAATGTTCATTATTTCATCACAAGTTCAAACATACTATGGATTCCAATTGCACACTTAGGCATAATCCACACTTCAACTCATGAGAAAATTTAAACACTTCAACTCATGAGAAAATTTTAACACTTCATTAAGACATAGTACCATCAAGTCCATATATGACATTACCATGCTTAGCTTTGTTTAATGAGGAACTACCTTCTCCTAGTCACAACATATACACATGGCATCATAGAGTTCACATAAAAGCAATCATAGAGGTTAATTCATATTAAGAAGGATTTCTTTATTCCAAACAACATTGTGCTTATACTTCTTTCCTTATGAAATCGACATGGTAGGTGGTCATACAAAGTATATCACCATATTAGGAAGAGAAAATACAGATTTCAATTTCTAGCACATCACTAAATCATAAGCATGCATCATTAGGGATATTATCCCAATTTAGACACACAATTAAACATAGGCTAGACCAACCATCACTTCTCAAAAGATATCCTATAATAACACTTCCCAAATCTCTAAAGTCACAACATTTTTCAAAGAGACTCATCTTATCTCATTTAAAGCAGACTCAACTTATCATTGTGGGGCCAAAACCACACATCATAAGTGACATCAAGCATGCTCCTTAAGATAGAAATCAAATTGCACATTTATCATATAAAAATGCACAACAACATGAGTGACATGCAAATTTAAAAAAAAAAAAACTTCTTTTTTCATGCAATAATAACCTTTTATAATATGCACAACATAGTGTCATTTAAGACATGCATAACATATGGAGGACATGAAACTTATCCTTTTATGCAAGACTCCTATCATGAACAAGCTACTAAGGAATTCTTTGGTTTCAAGCTTGAGTAAGAATATAAGGAAAAGATAGGGATATCTAAAACCTTACTAATCAAATCATCCTCCCTCACTTAGGATAAACCCACTTAAGAGCAACTTATCTCAACTAGGGAATCTTAGCTTACCAACCTTATTAACTAAGCGCATCATCCCACTCTTGGGATCTAAGTTTATGAACACCCTTCTTACCATCACTACAAAGTGATTTTGATCCTAAAGAAGTTCAAGGGAACTCAACATAGGGACAACAAGGGCCCTGAAAATCTTACCATCTATGCACATTATCCCCCACTTGGGGTAACATAATCACATCATACCCATAAACACAAAAGTCATGGCAAGTCAAGACCAACCTTCACGGGTCATCATTTAATATGGAACTTTCCATCCAATTATGCCTAGGTACAATCTAAGCACTCCCTCAATTGACCATATTTAAATTCAAGCTTAAAAGACAATTAACCACTTCAAAGTAGGTCAACCTCGATTCTCTCCTTCTCTGCAAGAGCTAAGGGGTGTATACCATATATCCCCCTAAGTCACCTTAGGGTAATCAAACATCCCACTCATGGAGTAAAACTACCTATTCCCCTTTTACCACTCTTAAACTAGGTTCATAGAGGGAATTATTACTATATTAATTATCATAAGGTTTCTACCATTAACTAGCATACTTCACAACCACCTTACAAGGCTTAACACACTATCTCCCCTCATTAGGAGCAAGCCTATACAAAATATTTCAATCCACAAAAGGAAAATTATGAATCATTTCTCATATACCAAGGACATTCATCTTTCTCACTATTCACCACATTCTCCAAGACCTTTCAAGCCTACACCATAACATCATGCTACCATCCTACATAATCATAAGGCATTCTATCACTCCATGGGGAACTCCATTTAACCATAGCAACTACTAACAAGCTATAACCATATCATATCATAACACCTCAATATAACATCTCCACATAAATCACCTAGAGCCATAAAGGGCATCACATCAATATGTACTAAAATCCACCTTCACATATACTCACCAAACTATAAAACCAAGGTAAACATTACAAATTCACCTTTTTTTCCCTCAAGCATTGAGACATCATCCCAATCCAAGCAATCACATCTTAAAGACCACCAGACAAGGTAAATAAGGGAGAGATCATATAGAGTTAAGTTCTATGGCATGATATGAGAATAGTGATGAAGATAAACTCTATCGTCCTATAGTCTCCCGTATCATTTGATGTGTCGCGACTCACCACCAATGAAACGAGACTCTACTAGACGTGGCAAAATGAGACATTGAAACCTAAAAACAAATCCTAAAACCTTATGCTCTGATACCAAGTTTGTACGATCCAAGAGTATACCCTAGAAGTTATGGTATTCTCGAATTTTAACACAGCGTCATCGACCTCTCGAAGGTATAAGACAAGCCTCTTAGCGTACCTTTATTGCATACCATAATAAAAATAGCAGAAAATTTAAAACTTTTCATAGCACATCGTATGCTAGAACATTACTATATATATATATATATATATATATATATATAATAATACATAGTTAAACTCTAATGTCCTCGTTAAAATGCATGTTTTCACATGGTAGTCATACTTAGTGCATTTTTGTACTAATATCATTCTTCTTCATCTTTTTTTTTACACCAAGTGTAGGTGGTGATGGCTAGAGGATATCTCCTCTATGTATCCCGAAGGTTAATAATTAACTAAGATAAGAATCTGAACTCTAATCTAAATTCCTTGAAAAGTGTACTTGGTATCGGAGACCCTTATGAAGTAAAGACTTATGTTATGTATGGCTTGTATGAATGCATGTTAAGTGACCTTGTTAAGTTAAGATATGAATTATGACTATGCATGTGAATTATACTTATTGCTTTTAAATGGGTTTACTTAGTATATGTGGGGGTATGGGACTCCATGTGTACATTGCATAAATAAGCTTATGAAGGAGTTATGAGGGAGGTTTACCTATTATATGAACTAAGTGATTTATGACTAAGGTTCTGGTAAAGTAAAGAGTCATTATATGATGATATGAAGTGTCACACCCCTATTTTCCCCCAAAACGAATATCTTGAAGGAAAAGAGTTTTTTCCAACTAAAGTGACATTTTGAAAAGAGATTAATTTATTTCAGAGTCGTCACTTGAAATTGAGTGTTGGTGTTTCAAGTCACCTTATTTACATCCCTAATCAAAAGGAAGTTGACTCGTTATTTTATGGTCTGCGAAATAAAAAATTGGATAAGGAATTCTGTTGACCGAATGAAAGATATTAGGCACCCCTCGATCCCGTGGTTCTAGCACGGTCGCTTTATTGACTTTTATATAACTTGACTTAATTTTGAATATATTGTGTTTATTATCCTAACAATTTACTTATGTCCCGCTTTATTTGATTTATTTTAAATTACTTTGTAAAAATTGTCTTATTTTTATTCGTGTGTGGTTTATTGGTAGCAGCTCTTTCCAACCTCACCACAAATTATTTATTTTTTTGTATTTAAAGACTAAAAGTAGTTTAATATTTTTTGGATCATAATATTTTATTATTATTATCATAAGCCTAAATTATATATTATCTTGATTTTATTTTTCTAAAAGAAAATGATCAATAAATTAATAAGAACATAAGATAAAAATAAATTAAAATACTACACCTTTTCATATAAATTTTTTACTTTTTCTTATTTTAGTTAAAATAAAAGGAACCTATTAATAAAAAAACAATTAATTTATTTATTTATTTTGCGCGTTTTGGGTCACTTTAACATTGTTTTTCTATTATTTTTTTTAATGTTGTTTCTCGTTCATCTTGTACTTTACCTTATTTTTCTTTTATATTTTGTCCTCTTTTTTTTTTTTTACTTTTTATATTTTATAAAATTTTGTACGTCTTTTCCTTTTACATAAATTTTTATTTTTTATTCTTTCAGCATGAATCAATTCATTGATTTTTTTAAAAAAAGTTTCGCATTAAAAGAAATGTAAAGATAGTGTAGGGTTGATTTATTTTATTTTTATTTTTATTCTTTGCTCTTTTAAAAATAAATAAATACAGTTTTATTAAATATGCAAAGTGAAAAGTAAGTCAACAAATAAGAACTAAATTTCATCAAATTATTACTAACTGTATACTGTAGAATATTAAACTTCAAATTTTAATAAAGAACAAGATAAAAGGAAACTTTAAAGCATGCAAGAACAAATACATGTTATATAAATTTTACTTTAAATTTAATAATACAAAATCTCAATCGATTTCATATCATAATATAAATAATAAAAATGCATAAGTTTAAAACACTTTATATCATTGGAATCATATATTGCATGATTCTGAAACCAAATAATTTAATAAAGATTAAGTGTTACCTTTTGTGAAAATTAATTCACAAAGAAAATACCTCGATATGGACCACGAACTTGAAGCCTCGAATTTCACTATTTTTTAGTTGTATTTTTTTTTGTGTGCGCGTACATTCCTTAGGGGGAAAAGGTGAAAAGTTCTCTTTTTTTCATGTTTTTTTTTTCTCCTCTCTTTTGCAGACTTTTTTTTCTTTTTTGATTCCTGAAATTTTTTCTTCTCTTTTTTTTTTCTCCCCGCAAATTTTTTCTTCTTTCTTTTTGTTATGTAGTAGTGTAGTGTGGGAGTGAAATGGAGTTAGTGGGGAGTAGGTTGGGGTAGTGGCTGAATGGGTTAGTTTTTTTTTACTAAACAAAAATAATAATAATATTAATTAAGAAAAATTAAATAGCTAGATTAAAATTATATGAAAATTAAAATCACTAATTTATTATTAAAACTATAAATGAATAAATAAAAATATACTTTAAAGTGTGATTCTATTTTTGTAATTTTCATATCTTTTAAAAATAAACTTAATAAAATAAGATAAAAGTCAAAATATTAATAAAAAATATGTAAGTTCTATAAATGGTATAAACTTAAATTCTGTCAAAAATTAAGTGTCTACATGAAGTATGTGGCCTTATGTCTAGTTGTAAGTGAATATGTTATGACTTGTTAAATATGTTGTGACTTGTTGAATATGTTATGCCAAGTCTAGAGTGACTTCTTAGGTACACTTGGTGGAAATAGCATTATGGGAAGTTACCTACACATTGCACTAGTATGACTTAGGAATTGCCTTATGTGATGGTCCTTATGTGAAGTTGATGTCTTTGATGTGCTTATGACTTGTGAATATACATGGTTGTGTTTGTGAAGCATATTATGAAAGACTATTGTAAGATGACCTCAAGGTGATACATTGCACTAGGTACACTTGAGCGATACTTAAGAGAAGAAGTAAATAAAAGAGAGGTAATATATGATGTGTATTAAATGTGCTTATAAGTATGATAAATGGCTTTATGTGCTATTATCAATAGTATCCATCTCTATATTATGTATGTGAACTATATTGAGCTTATATGTGCCTATATTCATGAAGTTTACTAAAAAGACATAATGCATGATTTCAAACGAAATGTCCTCTTTAAATACATGTTTTCGCATGGTTGTCACACTTAGTGTATTCTTATACTAATACCATTCTTCTTCATCTTTGTTTTACACGAAGTGTAGATGGTGATGGCTAGAGGATGTCTCCTAGGTGAAGAGCTTGGATAGATCTCCCAAGTTCAAGAAGAGGGATCCTTATGATTCAAGGATTTCCCTATGTCAAGTTCCTATTCAATTATGTAATAGCTGAGATATTATTTTATGGTGTTAAGGATCGTGTCCTTATTCTAGTCTATTGAGTTGTATCTTAAGATGACAAAGAGACATTAGAGTATAACTATATATATATATATATATATATATATATATATATATATATATATATATATATATATATATATATATATATATATATATATATCTGTGTGTGTGTGTGTGTGTGTGTGTGTGTGTGTGTGTGTGTGTGTGTGTGTGTGTGTGTGGTAATGTTCTAACATACGATGTGATATGAAAAGATTTGAATTTTCCGCTATTTTTATTATGAGTATGCAATGAAAGTACACTAAGAGGCTTGTCTTAGACCTCCGAGAGGTCAACGACACCGTGTTAAGATTTGAGAATACCATAACTTCTAGGATATACCCTCGGGTCGTAACAAATCTTACATCTCAAAGTAGAAGAGGAAGACCCGACCATAATAAGATACTTCTTTCTTATTTAAACCTTGGATATGTTTTTTTGTTTTCTTTTAGATCTTGGGCTGGTCCTTTGGGCCATCCAGATATTATTGTTATTTTGTTTAACATAAAAAATGAAACTAGTCTAATGAGTAAATATTTCACCTTTAAAAAGGTAATATATAAGTTTGTGTTTGTTGTTTCTTTTAATTTTGTGATACCTTTACGTAAAATTAATTCAGGTTGATCATGATGTACTGATACTAGTTTTGCTACACTTTTGGTTGGTGTAGGTTTGTTTCAAGGTTTGAAGTGTAGATAGTGATTATTCAGTATCTCTCTCATGTGTATATATTTATATTATGTATAGCACCAAGACCTTTAGCCTTTACATATCCAGGAAATTTACAAACTACTCTTAATAAACACTTACTAAAATTCGATAAGTCGCAAATGTAAATTGTTTCGAGTGAATATCAAACTACTCAAAAGTATGTAGACGAGATCATATCTAAAAATTGAAACTATTTAGAAGAGGTTTGAGATGGTTTGGATTAAAAAGACAAAATCATCTCGTTGAGGAAGATGAACTCCTCTAGTATATAAATAGTGTGTAAATATATTATGTATAAACGTATAAACATTTGTGCTACATATTTATATATATGATAATTTGACATTTCATTTTATATCGTAATTTTTATTGTAAAAATGATACAAAAGATAGAGTTATATTTTAGATATAAGTTTTGTTTTTATTTTTAAAAAAAAATTGTTATAAGAACATATTGTCTATTAATTTATATTTTAATAAATAATTTAGTGTATTTCAGAATTTAGTCATTTTTTATTAATTTTTGTCGTAGTGTAACTATTTTATTCTCTTATGTTTTTATTAAATCTAAAAATAGTTCACCAAAATTTTAGTTTTATTTTTAAAATGAAAAGAGAGAGAGAGAGCAAAAGAAGAGAAGGAACAAAACAAAAGAAGAAAAGTGTTAAAAGGAAAAATCAAAAGAAAATGTACTGGGAAAACGTCAAAAAACAATTGTCACATATCCTAGTAAATTCTGGAGCAAATTATATGCTAAGGAATGGGTAGCAACTAAATTTAAATCCCATTCGAGTAAAAACAAGTAAATTAAATAGGTCCATATGAGTATTTTGTGTAGTTTCCCCTCAATTATATTCATGATAAATATTAATTGAAATGGAATGTCCAAAGTTTTACTGCTTATTAAAATCAAAATGATGTAATGTGTTTTTCAAAAGAGATACATATTGAAGTGATTGATCATCTAACTACTCCACGCTTAAAAACACACTAATAAAATTTTCAAGCTATTTAACCTATAGCTATGACGCGTAAGCAGACAAATCACAACTAAAAAGACTTATTAAATCTTTTAATTTGAATAGTTAAACAAATTACTAACAAACTTAAATAGTTTTCTGACTTACACACATTTGTGAGTGGGGCAGATGAGAGAATAATTTTCCTTAACTTATCAATGATTCTTGAGAATATTCAGGTGAGAGAGTGAAGAAAATCCTTGCAAATTCATGGGGTTCAATGTGACACAAAACAAAATACATGTGGAAGGAAATATATACACATCTAACTATGCTAATTATGTACACATCTAACTATGCCAACTGTTTTTCTTTTGTCCTTTTTGTAATTTTATTAATTGTTCCTTATTGAAGGTATATTCTCCGATCTAAACACTTTATTATCATGTTAAAAGTTATGATTGATAGTAGGTATAATTTTATTTCTTTCTAAGTCATCATTATGTCAGTGGCGAAGTCAGAAATTTCTCTAAGGATGTTCAAACTTTAAAAGAGTCAATAAAAAGAACCAGCAAAACCTTTTGTTTTATTGATGAGGTGGTGCATCCAAATTCAAAAATTAAATTACATATCACTTATCTAAATAAAACGTAAACTTACAATTATAAAACAATGATATAAATCAAAACTAATGAATAAAAGTCAATGAAAACAATTTTTGCTTCTAGTTGAATATACTCCCTCTAATTCATATTAAGTGAATTATTGAGACTTTTTTCATAATTTAAAATAACTAAATGTTTCTTAGTTCGATAGAATTATTGAAACATTTTTTGATATTTACCTTTTCTTTTAATAAGTTTCATAAATATGTTACATTTTCTAAAAGAAAGGTGTACAAATAATAAAAAATATAATATTGGATAATAATCTTTAATTTTATCTTTAAAAATATTTCTTAAGAATGTGTTATCCCTAATAATACACTTAATGTAGATCGATAAATATATATAAAAAATATATATTAAGTATTAGGTTGATTAAAATTTAAGGTTAGAAATAAGGGGGGTTTGTTTTTTGTCTTTTTTTTATAAAAAGAAATTTGTGTTAAACATAAAACCAAGGAGGAACGAACCACAGACCTTAAAGACAAATGAACACACTTATCACCAACTACCGCTATTTGTTGTGTCAAAGGGTGTTCAATTTATTATATATCTAAATATTAGATAATATTTTATCTATATACATAATATAATTTTCTCACAGGGGATATGCTTGCCTGAACATCCTTATATGGTTGCAGCTCTGCCCCTGCAACCATATTATTAGGTGCACCCATGGGGAGCATAGTAGTGTCTTTGTGTCACTAGTTCAAGCTAGAGGAACTACCTGCTAGACTAGGGTTCGAATACAGTTAGAGAGAGGCATATTTCATTATTTTTGTTTTAAGTTTAGCTTAGAAACGGGTTCGCTTCTGGCTCTTGATAATCAAACCCATGATTTTGACTCGGATATCACTTGTTAGGATCAATTGTTTACCATCATGTTAAGAGTTATAGTTGATGGTAAGCACTTCATTATTTTTATTTTAAGTTTAGGTTAGAGATTTTATTTAATTTTAGGCTTAGCTTAGAGAAGGGTTCGCCTCTGGCTCTTGGAAATCAAACCCACGATATTGACTCGGATACACTTGTTAGGATCAAGTGTTTACCATCATGTCAAAAATTATAGGTGGTAACAAAGGCACAACTTTATTGTGCAACTAAGTCCATCAAACAAGTGTTATGTATGATCCCGACTCTAACCCGAACCACCCCACCCTCTCGTAGATCTTAATCATAAGCAGAACATTGGCATTATCCAACAATTCTAAGAAAATTCTTTTTCCCTTGTTTGCAAAGCAACATTTGTCTAATTACTTCATTATTTGCCATTGTATAGTGCTAACTAACTTCATTATTTTCCACCTAACTCAACTATAGGGATAAAGAGAATATTATTCATTCAATAAAATCAAAAGCCACTATATGAAAATGTGTTTTTTTTTTTTCATTAAAGCACTTAACTAAAAAGTGCACTTTACACGTTAGATACACAAAATCCAAATGGCCTCTTTGGTCCACTTCTCACCAAGTGGAATGATATGCTATTTTCTGTCCACTTCAAAGCCAAACAAGCCCTAGCCGTTGAGTTCTTAGCTCTATATTTAACTAACCAATAGCTGCTCGCCAACTGGAAATTGTTCCATTTGGCAACCAACTTTCATAACATTTGGTCCCCGGCTCTCAACTTCTAATTCGGCTTGCTTAGCCGCTACACCTTTTCTCCTCCTCTTAGGCGAGCCACTTTCCGAAGCTGATGATACCGATGAACTAGCCGGTTCAGATAATCGTCTCTTAACCGTCACTCTAACCGGCTCCGGCTCATTTAAACCAATTCTATGCGGGAAATTCAATAGAGCCTTAGTACCGCGCATCCTAAAAGCGGCTTTATCATAAGCGAGTGCGGCTTCCTCAGCCGACTCGTAAGTTCCAAGCCAAACCCGTGCGCCATTTTTAGCCGGATCTCTTATTTCCGCTGCAAATTTTCCCCATGGCCTTTGTCTAACGCCCCTGTAATGCCTTCCTTTAGGCTGCAAAGCCACTGGAGCCGCAGTCGGCCGAGAAACAGAAGTACTCATAGCTGGCTCAATCTCCACCCTCGGCTCGGGTTTCACTTCCGCGGACGTTAAATTTGACGGCGTCCATCCGATACTAAAAGCGTCTTGTAGAAGCCCATAAATTACCATATCTTCGGAATCGTTAACTTTTAACGGCAAGTCACCCCATGATTCGGTTAAACATGGCATGAGACTACTGAAACTTGAACTCCGGCAATACACCGGGAATTCTGCCGGAAAAATAGTTAACTCAGTAGAAGTGGGAAGTTGATACATTATGAGTATTTGAAGGTTTTGTATATATAAGGTAAAAGAATTGTGAATTTTGGAAGAAAAGAAGGAATTGGGGTATATATAGGAGAAACAAGGTACATTCAAGGGTCCCATTAATTAATTATTATATAGAATTTGAGGCTTCTTTGAAGTTTCTCACTAGGCAAGTGGACTAGTTGTTAAAGCCATTTTTACATGTTTTTCTATCACGTGCACAAACAAAACAAAAAAAAATGACTTTCATTCATCGACATCAAGAATTTTTTGTCGTTTAATTTGGATTGATTTTGGATTAAAATTAAATTAAATCAAATAGAACTTACATTAGTTGATAAATCGATCTTTATGAACCTAATGATGTGTGATTTTTTCATTTTCATTCCTTTTCCAACTTATAATACATATGATTGGGTGAGTTATAAGATTCTTTTCATCAAACAACCAAATTTCCTATCAAAGAACCTAACATTTTTTTGTACTCTATCAAACAATCAGAGGTTTTGAGTTCGAATAATCGTCATCTAAATTAAATTTCTTTTTATGTATTTGGCCCATGAAACAATATCAAGTTTGCACGTCAACATTGCAGAAGACACAATACAAATAGGAAAAGAACGGCTCAATAATATCATTTATATTTTTCCTATGTAAAGTTGCGGTACAATACCTCCTTATATAGGTTCATGACAAGTTACAATATAGGAGAGTTCTACTTTGTAAGTTAACTCTTACTAATAATACATAACAACACTTACACTTCTAACGCAACACATATATGCACTCTCTTAATGCTAACACAATTCTACTCCTTACGCTAGTCTCCCAACACTTCCGCTCAAGCTAGTGATCAGAGACCACTCGAAAGACAACAAATTGATGCTTTGTAAGTGCCTTGGTGAGTATGTCAGCTAGCTGATCTTGTGATCAAACAAAATTTGTTATGAGCTATTCCCTTACCTCTTTTTTTCTAACAAAATGATAGTTTATTTCTACATGTTTAGTTATTAGATTCACAGCCATGTAAAATGCACTAAGAATAAGGGGCTAGGTCCCTGAAAATGCTTATCTAATAATGGCCTTATGTGATTAGTGATATATCCATATCTTGTAAATGGCCAATTAACTTTAACAAAACCTTTTGGTGGCTAGATTATAGCGGTGTTAATTGGCCAGACTGAGATAGGATGAGTATTTTAATATGTATTTAACATTATTGTATTTGCCTCACTCTTTTATCTTTACTATCATAGAATAATGGCAGGTGTACAGGGAAATGGTCAGAAAATTTTATAAAAATTTGCCAGAAAATTTAAAAAATTATAATATATTTTTAAAATAATTTATTTTTTAATTAAAAGATGTTATAATTAAAAGAATAAAGCATTTTTAAAAGATGAAATAACATAAAAGAAATATCATTTTGATCAAATTTTCTGGCTGTAGGGATTTTTCTATGTAATAAAATAAAAAATAGATGGTAAACCACCCACCTGAATTTAGTCTTTATTGACCCCTAATAAATAATCATAAAATCAATTAATGGTCACTTAATTGGTGCATGAAGTCGCTAAGAAACATCCTCCAAATCTTCTCTTTACATATTTATTAAATTATTGTAAAACAATTAAAAAATAATAATCAACAATCATGATGTTCTTTGGAATACCGTCTGCTTTCTATCATTTGCTTCCCCTCCTTTTTCATTGTAGACACATTTATATTAAAATAAAGCCATTGTGGTGGCTAAATTTTATCGAAAGACAAAAACAAGAAAATAATTGGTTATTAAACACTCATTCTTAGAGTTCAATATTAAAACAAACACTTTTGGAACAATAAATATTAAAAAGGACGTTCTTTAAAAATCATATTAATACGGACAGTTTACTCATTCATGGGTGAACTATAATTGTTATTTTAAATATTGTTGTTACTTTTAACAGTATTACACAAACTTTAAAGATAGTAATTAGCTAAAAAATTAGCAAATTACAAGTATTTTTACTAACTCAATGTATATTTATATCTCTTTCTTGTTCACCCGAAATTATATTTCTTTCATCAAAAATAAATATGAATTCTTCACCCTACATTTTCTCATCCATCTTTTACTTTTTCATATATACTTTATATTTTGATTTTTAAAATTTGATAGTCACGTCTAAACAATTCAGAAAGTCCGTATATTCAATTGAACCAGATGTTGTAAATGCAAAGAATATTGTAAAATGAAATATCAAGGATTTCAAGAAATTTCGGGCGAAAATTTTGGAGTTGTGCGCGTTCAAAGGTAAAAAAGAAAAAAAAGAAAAAAAGTTGTTTACTTCAAAATATTTGGATAAACACTTGTTTTCTTGTTTTGTTACTCCCTCCATTTCATATTAATTTAAATTTTGAGGTGGTTCACATTCTTTAAGAAAAAAAGATTAAGACATAAATTAAAAATATTTTTTTATTTTTATCCTTATTAATTATTATCAATTTTTTTTATTAAAATAACTAAATATTAATTAATCACTAGTTTCAATACTAATTAATAAAGGATAAAGTTAGAAAAACACTCAAAATAGTCTTGAAAACTAAACAATTAAAATTAATTTAAAAATTAAAAAATATCTTAAAAATTAAATTAATATGAAATAGATAAAATATTTCAGAAAAATGATGGATGTGATTATTTTTGATAGGCATAAAAAAAAAGTTAGGCATTCGACCTTGTCTTAGTTGGTTCAATTTCTTAAAGAAAAATAATAGAGTGTGTCCGTAACTAAACGAACTACAACATTTTTCTAAAAGAACAAGATTGCATTTCACCCCATTAGTAGCAAACCCTAAAGAAAATTTATAACAAAAATGTGTCTTAGCTTATGAACTACAATAATTTATTTATTTTTTTAATCATGGAATTCATCCGTAATTGGACAATCCCAATACATATTTTTTTTAAAATGTGACAATTTCGTTAATTTTCATATGGTCTTAGAACTAACGAAAAATTCATATAAATAAATTTAAAGTTTTCAAAAAAAAATACTCAATTGACACTGCAAAACTACAATTTTTCATTGGAAGATGAGTTATATTGGTCACATTCTCCATTCAATTTAATTGTAAATATTCAATATTTGAAAATATTTGAAGTCAACAGTACTAAATGTCATAGAAATAAAATGGACATTGCTCCAAGTCGCATGACACAATAGTATAGTTTATCTCGAGAAACTGATCATAAGAGGAATCATGGTCTCCTCAACCTCGATAGCTTTTTACTATTATCGTAAGCAAATAAATAGTAAAATTTATTCTTTAAAAAAAATTCATAAGTTTTTAATACTTTTATTATTGTGAAGAAAAGTCATGATTTTATGTATAAAAAGAACTTTACGGTAGACTTGAACTTGAGAAAGAGATATAGATTTACGTGAAAAGTTAATTAAAAAAATTGTAGTTCATCCATTTGTGGGTGAACTACCTTAAAAGCTTGTCTAACAATATTATTTTGGATAAATTTGGAATTAATAGGTATGATGGTGTTAGAAGATGATTATACTTCGCCGTTCGTTTTTTTGGTGTGTATTATTAAAGAGTGTTTCTTTTGGTGTTACGGGTTCAAAAACTGTGTGGTTTTAATTTGATGTCATAATCCTCATTCTTATCTCACTAAGGAGTCAATTTGGTAAATTATATTAGAAAAAATAATATTACAATATTGTTTGGTACTTGTTTTCAAATTTGTGTATAATTCGAGTTGATATTATTTTGTGCATAAATGATACATGAAAAATATATTATTAGCAGAGGTTTTGATGCATTCATTAGTTTGGTTAAAAATATAATTGTTTTTTTAAAAAAATACATTTTCTCACAATATTTGTTGGATGGTATTTTTTTATAGATAATGATTTATGTATTTTTTAAATATATATTATTTTAATACATCAAATCAAACATTGCATAATAAATAATGTTAAATACAACGTAACTAATGACAAAATTTTGATATACCATATTTAATATTATTCATATACACTCTAATCAAATGATCCTAAGCGTAACACTTATAAAATAATCTTCATTTTAAAATTAACCCTGGTTTGTAATGGAGAACAAAAGTTACAACACTAATTTGATTGAAAATTACAAGATCAAAAGAAATGAGTGTAACAACTCAATTTCTTTTTTTGAGTAACAGTACTAGCAATGATTTAACGCTTCAGATAAGTGTATATTATGCAAAGGCAATTAAATATTCTATAAATTTTGAACAATTCATGATTAATTTTAGCAGTGCTGGCTCTTGCCTATCATTTTTTAGCCACTACCTTAGCAATTTTTGGGCCTCAAATTTCTATAAAATAAAATATCAAGTTTAATTTTTTCATGAAAAAGAATTATTATTCATAATAAAAAGTATAAATATATTATATTTTTTTGTTAATACTCATTTTAAAATAAAAAAAAATTTAACTCCTTATGCACTCTATTTTTTCAAATCTTTGATAATTAGTAATATTCTATCAAAAGTATGAATCAATAGCTGAAAAATGTCGAATAAAGTAAATTACACATATTTTTTTATTTCTTCGTAATTTTTATATTAAAGTAAGAAATATCAAGTTATTAACTTTTTGAATCAGATTCTATAATTCTATCTCTTATCTTTATTTAAAATTTATCATCTTATTACTTATAGAACTATATTTTCGATTCATTTAATAATTTTTTCAATAAAATAATATTTTCAATGTAGAATTGATAAAAATTTTCTTAAAAAATAATATCTTAAAAAAGCATTTGAAAAAATCATTTATAAAAAGGATATTAAGTAATAATTTACATCTATAATTTTAATAAATAAATACAAATAATTTTTTAAAAATATTTAGGCCTCTAATTAAAATTTCGTTTTAGGCCTCGAATTATTTTAATCCTCCCCTGGATTTTAGGTGCCTTTTAGTCATGATAATTTTATGGTGATTAATTAATCTAGTTACAATGAGATATACAAAACCCTTGTATTGGCTGTGCTTTGCTAAAGTTCAATTTATTATCTCATGTATTCAGACTAACAAATCAGAAATATAAAAGATGAAAAGAAAAAGAAAAAGAAAAAAATATTTGATTCTATAGGATTCACTATGTGTCCCTATGAACCCTTAAAAAAGTCGTAACATTTTATAAAGGTCATAATCTTTTTACCAAATCACAACCCTTTAAAAGAGTTACAACTTTTCATTTCTTATTCACATTTTAAACTAAAACAATTACATCATGATATTAATTCCACAATATTATTTGGATTCTTTAGACAGTATAGCGGGAACAAAGATGCAATATTGTAATTAAGTGTATACCAAAAAAACAAGACCTACAATTAAGTAGATATTTCTTTTTTCTTTTATTAAATTCTTTTTCATAGGAATAATAATAGTTTAAGTATTAACTTTTAACTAATATTATAATTTATTTAATTTTATCAAAGTGAAATGTTTATCCATGTAAAGTATAATGTGACAACTTATTTAGTTAAATAAATAAAAAAGAGAGCGCAATAAAAGATAAATATATTTTTCCTAAGTCTCGCTCTCGTTTATTCTCTCTCCTTTCTCAATCTCAATTACACATACACATTTTATCTTTGGAATTAAAATATAGATGCATAAATATATAATATATCATCCCTAAAATAATATACATATGCACATATTAGTTTTTCAACTGAAACATAGATGCACAAATATATATTATATCACCCCTAAAATAAATATATCGATACACATATTAGCTTTGAAACTTAAACATAGATGCACAAATACATATTGTATCACTCCTAAAATAAATATAAATATAAAAGTTTTTTCAAGAATATCTGTAAAAATTTCGATACACAAATGCGGTGATAATCAGGGGCGGAGCTACCTTGTATGAAGGGGTTCATTCGAATCTTCTTCAGCGAAAAATTATATTATTTATACATAGTTAAAATAAGTTATATATATATATATATATATATATATATATATATATATATATATATATATATATATATTAGATGTCGAACCCCTTTCGGCTATTTATTTTTATACATTTTGAATCTTATATTGCAAATCTTGACTCCGCCTATGATGATAATATGGAACATGTTTTCAGTATAGTAATGCAAACGTTCAACAAAAAGTCAAGAACTCAAAATGGAAACTTTTGATATATCGATGTTAATGCAATTAAAAAAAAATCAACAATCAGCAATCACCCAAAAAATATTGAATCAAGATCCACGGGTATAGATAAAAATAATTCAGGTAAAATTAAACTTCAATGAATTCTTCTATTAGTATGAAAAACACAGAGGAAGAAGAAGAATGATTCACATAATTAATGAATTGTAGAGAGGGATAGAGAGTTTTTGGCCAAAAACAGTTTGCAACTATACCCCAAACTTAAATAACATCCTTTAAGTATCATTTTTAGCAGAAAATATTTTTTAATTATACTCCAAACTTAAACTACATCCTTAAAATATCATTTTTAGTAGAAAACATCTTTAAAGTATTTTAAAGTAAATAATTTTCATCTTTCTACTTGAATTAATAAAAAAACTAATCGATATATCCCACACAAATTAAGTCGTCCCTTCCTAATTATTATTCTTAAATATGCCAAGAATATGATTCTGAACTTTTTCATAATTGAGTTAAGAATTGTGTAAAATCTTTTAATTTGACCGTTTTTTCATTCATTTTTCATGTAATTTTAATAAAAATATTATTAGTTTAAATATGTTTCTTCTCAATTGAATATGCTAGAAGCGACATTTGCTGGAGACTTTCTAATAATGTAGAATGAAACTCAAATACGAGACATATTCAATATTTTGGTCACTTTGATATTAGATTGACCCAAAAATCTATTCATTTAATTGGTTAAGAAAAGGTAAAAATAATTAATTTCCAACTTATTTTCTTTATGAAAAAAGGCAAATCATGTGCACTCACACCTTCCAATCATTTTTAGTTTCCATGAGCAACAGTGTGTAAGATTTATTTTTAAAGACCTTCTTGTAGAAAGTAATGAAATTTTCCAGAATAACTTTTGTTGATAGTCACATTAACTACCTATTTTTTCGTAAGATCCCTTAATTTTTTGACAATATCTAACAAAAGGATGAAAATTGTTCACTTACAAATACTTAAAGCATATTTTCTGCTAAAAATGATACTTTAATGATGTAGTTTAAGTTTGGGGTATAGTTAAAGAATTTTTTCTGCTAAAAATGATACTTTAGGGGATGTAGTTTATGTTTGGGGTATAATTAAAGGATGTTTTTGGCCAAAAAACTCGATAGATAGAAATAGAGGGCGAGAAGGGAATATGAGAGGAGAGAGGAAATTGAGAGGGAAAGAGGGAGAGGTCGCAACGCGGCGGGGATGGGTGGGGGGGGGGGTAGGGGCGAGGGGCGACTGGCTGGCAAGAGAGGAAGAGAAATTAAAGGAAAGATTTGCTATAAAATTTTAAGTATTGTTACGTTTGATAATTATTTTGAAAATATCACAAGTTTTTATGCATATTTATCAAAAGAGGAAAACATTAATGTCCTTAAACTATGCGGAATGAATAAAAATATCTTTAGTTAATAGTTAAGTTCATAAATGTTTTTTAAGTCAAAAAATGTCTTTTTCCAAATAAACATATTTTTTTTCTTTTACAACATATTATTTTCTTTTAATTAGAAAATATTTATCCTACTTCGGAAAAGATAAGATGAAATAATAAAAATACTTTTTATTTTATTAGAAATTTTTAATGAAAATTAATGACGACCATAGTAGTCAAAATAGTGATAAATAAAATAATTACTAATAATTTAAATATGTCGACCACATATATAAGTAGTCTAGATATTTGCATTTATAAATATTTATCTTATTAAATTAGTTTTCCGACTATTACTTTATACTTCCTATATTTCATATTAACTTAATTTTTAAGGCATTTAACCCCCTTTAAAAAAAAAATTAAGACTTAAATTGAACTTAGTTTTTCATTTTTACCCTTATAATTTATTCTAAATTTTTTTATTAAAATAACTAAATATTAATTAATCACTAATTTCAATACAAACTAATAAAGGTAAAATTTAAATAAAATGTTTGCATTATCCACAAGTGAGAGGCTGATCATTTGCATTTCTAAGATTAAACAACTTGCCAATGACCCAATTTTACAACAATAACATACTGTATGAAATATATCACTAGGTGGGATTTGGGAGGATAGAGTGTAAGTAAATCTTATTATTATCGTACAGAAATAGAAAAATTATTTTTGAAAAAGTCTATTCAAATACAATCAAACTGAAGTAATAAAAAAAATATCATCCATGATTTCTTCCTTGGATTTCGAAAAACATCAATATACATGTGCATAGGTACCAATTTTTCTTCTAATTTTCCACTTTTGATTTAACTTGGAAAGGTATGATTTGTTGAAAAGTCGTGAAAAGAAAAGTAATAATAAAATAATTGCAATAATAGAAAAGTTAAGAGACAACAATTTAATTGATGATAACGACTAATTGGGGGAGGTATATAGAATTCAAAAGGGTATCAAAAAATGAAAAAGCAGAAGCACTAATTTTCGATATTCAACGTTTGAAAATTGAGGTTGATCATAACTTTATGCCTTTATTTTCTCCCTCGTGCACCAGCTGCAGATCTTGATTTTTTAGAATTATTAAATATATCTTAAATATTTAATAGATCTTTTTAATATTTTGTAGAGTAAATATTTTTTATATTTATATTTAAGAAAAATTTAGATAATTTAGAAATATTTAAGGGGATATTTGTAGAAAAAATTAAAATAGTCTATATCTTTAGTATCTAGAATTATCCCTAAATAAGTATATATGAATAGGGGTGGCTTTAGTCATTTGTAAACAAACCAAGAACAACCCAAATAAAAGAGTCTTCTTCTGTAAATAAGTTCTCCTTTCTAGCTTCCTCTTCTATAGTTGAATATTTTGATCTTAGTTAACAATCTTGGGCTAGCAGAAGGCTTTCCAAATTATACTTTTCTTCTGCTATTCTCTACATATTCACTTTCTTCTTCTTATGCTAATTGACGAATTACGGGTGTGCTTGGTACAATGAAAAATATTTTTTTTTTTTTGAAAAATAATGTTTGGTAAGTAAGTGCAAAATAGCATTTATAATATGTAATTTTTACAAATGATAATATAGGGTGAAAATGGGTGGGGATTGGGGGTTGGGGGTGGGGGATAGCACAATCATTTATATTGTTTCTAGTTTTATTAGAAAACTATTTTTTCATTTTTAATAAATTTATTTTTGAAGATAAAATATTTTGATCAATTGAGCATCAACTTAATTGATTTTCGCTCTAGGTTGTATTGATAGTAGTATTAGATTCACCTACTACCTTTTGTGCTTGTCGCGCGCTTGGATGGTGGCGTCTAAAGTGTTCGCCGAGGTTAAAAATAGACTAATGCACAATTATTGAAAACAATGGATATAAAGTGTGACGATTTGTTATGATAGAGTCCGAAACTCAAAGGGTACAAAGTTTTTACAAAAATTCCAAAACGGTATATAAAATTTTATATTAACCAAAACGGTAAAATCGCTGCAGGAGCAGCGATTTACAAAGTAAAATCGCTGCTGCGGCAGCGATTTAGCAAAAATTTATTTTTTTAATAAAAAAATGAAATCGCTGCCCAAGCAGCGATTTCAAAAAAAAATAATATTTTTAAATAAATCGCTGCCCAAGCAGCGATTTATAAAAAAAAATAATAAAAAAAATTTACATAAATCGCTGCTACGGGCAGCGATTTATTTAAATTTTTTTTTTTTATAAAATCGCTGCTAGGGGCATGATTTATTTAAAGAAAAAAAAAATTTCCTTATTAAATCGCTGCACGAAGCTTTTTTTTTAAAAAAAAATTAAAATTTTTAATACCGCGATTTTATATTAAAAAAAATTATAATATTTTTTAAAATTAAAATATATAACTTATAAGAAATTTTATTAAATCGCAAAAATGTTAATACCGTTTTGATTAATATAAAATTAAAAAAAAATTATTAAATTGCAAAAATGTTAATACAGCGATTTATATATAAAAAATTATAATAATTTTTCTTATAAGTTATATATTAAATTTTAAAAAATATTATAATTTCTTTAAATATATAAAATCGCTGTATTAACATTTTGCGATTTAATAATTTTTTTTTAATTTTATATTAATCAAAACGGTATTAACATTTTTGTGATTTAATAAAATTTTTCTTATAAGTTATATATTTAAATTTTAAAAAATATTATCATTTTTTTAAATATAAAATCGCTGTATTAAAAAATTTTAATATTTTTTTTTTAAAAAAGCTTCGTGCAGCGATTTAATAAGGAAATTTTTTTCTTTAAATAAATCGTGCCCCTAGCAGCGTTTTAAAAAAAAAAAAAATTTTTAAAAATAAATTGCTGGAAATTTTTTTTATAAATAAATCGCTGCCCGTAGCAGCGATTTATGTATTTTTTTTTTTAATAAATCGCTGCTTGGGCAGCGATTTAATAATTTTTTTTTTTGAAATCGCTGCTTGGGCAGCGATTTCATTTTTTTATTAAAAAAAAAAATTTGCTAAATCGCTGCCTCAGCAGCGATTTTACTTTGTAAATCGCTGCTCCTGCAGCGATTTTACCATTTTGGTTAATATAAAATTTTATATACCGTTTTGGAATTTTTGTAAAAATTTGTACACTTTGAATTTCGGACTCTGTTATGATACTAGACTTGAGTCTTGAGTCAATTTAACAAGGAGTAATATAGGTCTTAGCTTATATAATTTGGGTATTTTTTATTTCAATTGCAAATTTTTAGAGTGTGATTCTTCATTATTCGTAAAAAATTTAAAATTATTTTTATACTTTACAATAATTTATAGAAATTGATTCTCTGCTAGAAATTTGATTTATCGTTGATGCAAAGAAAAGGTTCACATTTATACTGGTAATATTAGAGAAGTCTTAACTTTATCATTATAATTTACAAAATATCTAATTTTACCCTCGTAATTTTCAACGAATCTTTAAGTTAATAGTAGGATTTATTTATTTTTAAACAAAAGAAAACTAAAATGCATGAAGCAAGCTAGCAGCTAAACAAGTGACACGCAATGCCACGCCTTTAAATATCTTAAGAGATTACTATGTGGACTTAAGTGATATATTTTCCATTAGTTTCATGATGATCTTGGGGTTTGATTGGTACAAATAAATTTCTTCAAAGATATTATTTCTTTGGTTTTATTTTATATAACATCGTTTAATTTAATATAATATTTTTAGAAAATAATTTTTTTTAAAATTTATGATTTAAAACAATTTCTAGATATTTATGTGCTAGAAAATTGTTTTACAATAAGGAAAAAAAGAAATTTTAAAGTTAAATTATTTCTAATTATAAAAAGCTATCACATAAAATAGATGGAAGGTATTTTATTTGTGCTAAATGATTCAACGTTAGTATTTCTATAATCAACAATTTTAGATGGACTTAATTGGATTTACATTGATAGATACGTACTTAAGATTGTCTCAAGTCACTTTTAACTTTTTCATAATTTCCATTACATTAATCCACTACTTACTATGCGTTTCATTCTCATATACTCCATAGAATTAAGGAACAAAAAATTAACCCCTTAAATTATAATAACATTTCATACATACAGAAATAATAGTGACAGATCTAGAATTTTAATAAGTGGTAGAATATGTGAAGAACTAAACACATGAGCTAATCGAAAGAAATTCGACATCTATTATATACATGAAAATAATTTAACCATGTATACATAATTAAAAAAATTGCCAAATGGGTTGGGTAGGGTTGGCTCCACCCCTAATAGTAAGTATGCTTGTGTTAACATCGGTACACCAAAAATAATTTTTGGTAGTACTTAATTAATTAAAAATGTATTTTAAAAGCAATTAAAACTCTCACTAAATGACTCTAAGCTCTATAACTATATTAAATTTAATGACAATTAATTAATATTGATAAAAAAATTTAGCACTATTTATTAATGAGCATATTTATTACCACTAAAAAATTATTTATATATATGCTACTCCATGTGTCCCACCTATTAAGAAAAACAATAATTGATGTAGTGAGTTTACCACTTTACCCCTATTAATTATGAAGTTGATGAATTAAAAAATTTAAATATTTTAAGAAATTCTACATTTTTCTAAGTAATTAATTGAGGATATAATCAATATTTTTTTTGTTCTTTTTTATTTGTCTAAATAGATAAATAATAAGAGACAACTAAAAAATTTGAACAACTAATTAGAACGGAGCAAGTATATTGTAGGAAGCCAAATGGTAACGTAATTTATCATTAATTAAATAGTGTTATAAAATCAAGCTTATAAGAATATAATTATAAAGAGAAAAAAGTAAGAGAAGTAGATAGAAGAAGATGAATTTTCTTCTTATTCAAGTGTATTATACAAAAAGTGAATGATATCTTTATTTATAGAGTTGAGATATTACCCCAAAGACCACCATGATAAATGTCCAATTAGTAGGTACATAGTTATTCAAATGATTCTTATCACCTTGAAAACATGTATATATGAATACAATTAAGTCTCGAGTATATCCAAAGAACAATCCACACAGTTTGAATGAATTTATAACAAATAACAACTTTTTTTCAATTTTGATATCTTTTATTGATTTATTTCTTCAATTGGAAGATATGTACAGTACAGGTGCATGCATTCTAATTTACAATGACATAGAATTCAAAAAAGAGGCAGTTAAAGTACTATAAATGATATGAATAAAAGTCGTAGCATCAGAATTAGAGCAGAGTACACATACTGACATACATATGGAGAAGTTATATATTTTTGAATATTCAACCTTTGAAAAATTGACGTTGATATATATATATATATATATATATATATATATATATATATATATATATATATATATATATATATAATATACTAATATTATATCCTATAAACTTTATGAATTATGAGTCTTTATGTATTGACTCTTGACTCTACTGTCTCCATTTCTGAATTTTACCACAATGGGGTATGGGGGCTTCCTCTGCTTTTGAATAAACTATATCTTGATATTTTTCTTCATTTATATAAAAGTATTTTGATTTGCCCGTTTGGCCATAAATTTTTCAAATAATATTTGGGAAAAATTTGACAAATAATGTTTGTCCATACAATTTTCCATTATTTGGCAAATATCCCAAATTTCCAAATACTAGTTTTTTCTAGTATTTGGGCCAAATCTCATTATTTGGGATATTTTAAAAATTAAAATTTTACCCCAATCTTTTATCTTTTACAAAAACACCCTCTCTAGTTGTTCTTTGCGTTGTATTACATCATTTTTTACGTGAACACCAAAATAGTGATGAAATATTTAGTGAATATTAAATAATGATATGATTATTGATGAAAATTATTAAAAATTGGCTTTAGGTAACAAAGTCATGTACTTTGTCTACTTCACAATGTATGGAATAATTCTTGTTGCACTCACTCCAAATTACCACATTGCTTTAGTGTCATGGACATTATTTGTTATTGTTGTAACGAATATTCAATTGACTTGTAATATAAACTTTTAGTTAGTTTTGATAGTTTTTAAAACTTGTGTGTATAAATCATATTTTTCTAAAAAGGTGAAATATATTTCCCAAATTTTATGGCCAAACACATGGTGAAATTTCACCCAAATTTTCACTCAAATAATATTTGCCAAGAATATTTGGAAATCTATGGCCAAACGCTAGCTTAGTGTGTTGTGTAAATTATTTTGATTAAGGGTAAGATGACAAAAATGAAGCTAAGTTACATTGTCAGAGTTTATGAAATAAATTATTTTTTAAAAAAATTTCTTGTCTAAAATTAGCTATGGATATATAGTATCTCTTTAGGAATTATCATATTAAAAGTAAAATAATTTTTAAAAATAAAATAATTATTACAGAAGTATTATTCTTTAGAAAAAATTAATTTATAAAAATGTCATATCAATTGAGACGGATACTAAATATACAAACAATGAAAGTATATATATATACAAAATTTATGTTTATATATTTATGGGTTAAAAAGAGGTTAAATGGGTAGTATACAGGATTATGACACGTGTAATAAAATATGGGTCTGTTAGTGACAAGATTATATTTGTACCACTAATTGGACGGTAAAAGTATATGTGTACACATAATATAACGAAGAATATATACGTACCTTTTATTAAAGTTTGGGGGTAAATTCGTCTCTTTTCCCTATTTTAATTAGTCTTACAATTGTAAGTTGTAACCTTTTCTTAAAGTTCACATTTTCACTTTTTTTTCTTTTTTTTAAAAGGGGTATATAAGTCGGATAAAAAAATATTAGCTTTTCATATATAAATTATATATTATATATATAAAATTACTATATTCAGTTGAACCTTTTAAAACTATGTTCCATATACCTCTATGAATGTTTACTCCAACAATCCGACTCAATGGTGGAATATAGATTTTGATGAGTCAAAATAAAATATTAGACATGTAAAAAAAATGTAGAAAAAAATAAAGAAAATTTATCATATAATATATATAAATGAGGTAACGATTTGATTTCTTCGTTATGGAAAAGTTAATGAAGAAAGAATTGGAGTCAGAAAACTTTTTGGTAGTAACTTAAGATTCCTATCCTAGTCTAGATTTGGACGAAATCGGAGTCATTAAGGTGTAGGAAAATCTGATAATGAATTAGAGACCTAATTATGATTTTGACTACATGAGTGGATAACTAAGATAATAAGGACCTATACCACTTTACATAATCGAATTCGGGCGAGTAGAGCTCCAAAAAATGATCTTTTCGTGAATGGGTACATTCTGTCTCCATGGAGGCCGCTAGAGAGGGATTCTTAGCGTTGGAGCGGGATGGGTCCACTTTAGTGGGCCAGATCAACTTAAGTCGCTAATAAACTAAATGAGCATATTTGGTATTTTTCGACTTTAAGGGCTGAGAAGACGACCTTAGATGATTTCTTGATATTTTTTCACCGTTCTTCAGGCTAAAGGTCAGGTATTAACGCTACAAATTTATTTTTAGATCCGTAGAACCTATTTTCTTGGGTTATTATCATTGGAGAAGGGTTTTGATCTAATAAGAATTATGGTGGGAAAAATTATCCTAATTTGGGTATTAGGATCATAGGTTGGTCTAGGGTTGTTGATTTTATTATAATCCGAATAATTAGATCTTGCATTGTTGATTCTTGTGTATATTAATTGTTATAGACCTAGAACAAGCGGAAAGAATTCGTAAAGGCAAGATTCAAGTGCCTTATGAGATTCAAGCTTGGATTTGAGGTAGGTGATGATTGTGATTTTATGTTGGTTTATATGTTTGTAATTGCTTCGTTACAATGCATGTATATATGCAAATATTGCATCATTGATTGCCCTAATCGTAAACGAGGATAATTGAATAATTGTATGTCATGAATCACATCTTGTTCTATAATCTTGATGATGTACTTGTGATTGTGATCGTGGTGTGTGAATGGGGATCGGATTGCCACGTTCCGGCAAGCTAACTTGGATCGGGTTTCCATATTTCGACATAAATATTGAATTAGATTGCCACATTTCGACATAACTATGGGATCGGTTGCCACGTTTCGACATAAAAATGGGATCGAATTGCCACGTTCCGACAAGCTAATAATTTGGGTGGGGGTTCCATGAGAGGACTATTGAATTGTCTTGTGTATCTACTCGTGATGATTACATTCATATCTAATGAGGATTGATATTGAAAGACTATTTGTTACTCTAAAATATTTTAATTGTAAATTGTTGATAATTGTGCAATTGTTCGTTGATGTGAATGATGATGATATTGTTATGTTTGGTACATTGCCGTTTTATAATGTTATGATTACTTACATGTATTTCACTTATTGGGATACCCGTGTGATCCTACCAATACATTGTGGTTGAGTACTTATACTGCACTTGTTTTTATTTTTGTTGAGTACATGGCATCTTCTGGTGGTTATTGACAAACCTCGTTTAGAAACTCAGTGACCATTTCAAATTCAAGAGTGAGCTAGTTCTTCAGCGCTGCTTGAGTTCCCTTTGTTTAAGTATTCTCTTTTCGGACTCAGACTATTGATTTAAGGTGTTATTTAGTTTCAGAGTTATAATCCTTGTTCTTAGATTTGTTGTTGTTAGAG
Source organism: Solanum peruvianum (assembly GCA_027705065.1). Lineage (NCBI taxonomy): Eukaryota > Viridiplantae > Streptophyta > Magnoliopsida > Solanales > Solanaceae > Solanum > Solanum peruvianum. The sequence goes on from JAKWJD010001757.1 coordinate 49,297,415, forward strand.
TTTTGGTATATTGACTTTCAGGTTCTAGGTTTGATTCCGCATTTGTTTAGTTAATTAACTTGCTTTCGTAACTTAATTGCCTCAGTTTTGATTTAGTTGATTAGTTTGGGTTGTAGTAGTGGTTCTCCCACCAATAATTATTGTGAATGTCAATCACGACGATTTGAATTGTGACACATAAAAATGATAATTTTATATTATATTTACAAAAAAATTAGTACTGTATTTCATTTTTTAACCAAAGGCTGTCACTGTTTCTTCCATTCTATTATTTAACTAAACATAAAACTTAATAGACGATAATATAATGTTATTTATTGTTATTTCTTTATCAAAGTATTGTATACAAAAGGTGAGTAACTCACTATAAAAAAAAAACTATGAGTTATATGGGGATTCCCTAGGAATTACTATGAAAATTCACATGAAATTTATTTTTCTGCAAATTTTTATATTAATTTTCAGAAAAATCCCCATGTAATTTACAATTTTCTTATAGTGAGTAAAGATATATGAAACCAACAAGAGTTGTGTAATTAGACACAGAGCCAAGATTTTCAATAAGGGGGTTCAAAATCTGTAAAAATAGACATATAAAGTGATCGAAGGGGATTCAATATGTACTATATATACATATAAAATTATTTTAATCATGTATAAATAATATAATTCAGACCTAACTAATTCATTCTAAGAGGTGAGAATCATTCCATGTGAGACTCTTATATTATACTATATTTTTACCACATTTTTAATTTAATGTAAGACTCTTAAACAAGTTGTGATAGGATGAAGGATCCTTCATCATTACTATGAGATCTTGACTTTAAGTCTTGGCTTAGGTGTAAAAAATTCTATTATGAAAAGTATTTTTTTTAAATGAGTCTTATAATGGACGAAATTTGAATTAATCGTGGTTTGATTTAAGAATCAAACATAGAATGAGAAAAAACATGTTTTTTTTTGGAAAACTTATTTTACTGGTAATTCTTAAGTTAAAATAATTTTAATATTTTTATGGTGCTTGAATGAAATAAAAAGTTAAATATTTTTTCTAAATAAAAACTAAATAATAGTTTAAACACTAATGATTTTTGACTTTAAGTTATTAACCCATCCAACGAGGCTCTAAGATCTATCATCACAACTAGATTTTTTTGTCTTAAAATATTAAAGTTTATGTGCAGTGTTTAGAGTTCCATGTACTAGAAAATCAGGTAAACTAGTTGTAGAGTAATTTTAATGGTTCTTCGTTCAAGTTTTGCTCGACTCATATGCTTTTTCTAATTAGTAAGTTAACGTTCCGCCATATATTTTTAAATATTTTTGCCAAGTCATTTTTTAGTAAAGTTTCCGTACATGTTTGATCATAAATTTTTAAATATTTTTGGCAAATCATTTTTGAGTGAAGTTTCAACATATGTTTCACCATCAATTTTAGGAGAACTATTTAACTTTCAAAAAATATGATATATACCCAAAGTTTTAAAAATTATTTCAAATATCAATAAGTTTATATTATTATTATAATAAAATGTTTCATAAAAATCCATTACAACGAACATAATTAATATGAATTTGAAAGAAAAAAAAAAGGCAGAAAACGAAAAGGAAATCATTGAATTGTATACGAAAAACCATTATTACTAGCTCTTGTAATTGAAAGTAACTTCGAAGAGTAAGTTCGTACAAAAATTCTGTAAAATATGCATATAGCGATATAAATTTTGTACAACAAACTAAGAATACAATTTAGTCTATAAATGATGAGTGTTTTATAAAAGATAAAAGTTTGGAATAATTTCTAAAATTTTCTAATGTCATGATCTAAACCATCGTGATTGATATCACACTAACTCTCTGGTGGGAGAACCACTAAACCCAACCCAAGCAACTAAAACAATAACCAAAGCATTTAAGTTATGAAGCAAGTTAAGTATCTAAAAAAGAAGTTCCCATAAACTTCAACAAGGATTCTAAAGAACTAACTAAACAAATGCGAAAGTAAACACCCTAGAACCTGAAAGTCAATGTACCAAACTGCTAAAAGATAACCAAGTCTAAAACAAAAATGTTCATAACCCCAATTATCATAAACACATCTAAGAACTAGTCTAAGTCTGGATTGTGAACATAGACCCAACGAGAATCCAGCAGTCCGAAAGATGCTAGCTTATCCTTGAATTCGAAGGCAACAATCACAAATCTTCTAAGCGAGTTTGGCATAGCCACCGGAAGATGTCCTGTACTCAACAAAATAAAGACAAAGTGCAGTATTAGTACACAATCACCATGCACTGGCAATATCACGCGAATGCAATATCAGTACACAACCACCATGCACTGGCAATATCACGCGACTATCCCACTAAGTGCAACATAAATAAGTTAATACAACTATATAACCATGCAATATATCAAACATATACAACATTAAATATCGCATGCTTCAACAATACACATTTATCATAAGTAGTTGGTCCTCTCATGGAATCCAAACCCAAACTATTAGTGCACTGGAAAGTGGCACCCAATACCATAGTTATGTCGGAACGTGACAATCATATCCATCAACACATCACAATAACAAACACAAGTGTACTTTCAAGTCATACAATGAAGAGTGATTTATGACATATAATCATTCATCTATCTCATTTTTAACAAGTGTGAATTCAACAATGCAACATTCTCATGCATACATGCATTCATAATGAAGCAATTACAAGAATACATCACATCATCATAAAATCACAATCATCACCTACCTTGAAAAAATCTTGAAACCCGAAGAATCTTGATCCTTCCTTTTCCGTATGTGTTCCGCTTGTTCTAGGTCTCCAAACAATAAATACAGTACGGGAATCAGTACACACTCACTAATTACTCGAACTTCTAACAGTTTCATGAACCCTGGATCATACCTATGATCCCACGACCCAATTTAGGTTTGTTTTCACCATAGAATCTCTAAAAACCTTTCCCCATTAATATTAACCCATTCTATTACGCTCTATGGATAGAAAAATGAATTTCGGGAGTGAAAAACTTACCTTTAACCTCGAGAATGGTGAAAAAAGAGTAAGAGTCACATGTGGTTCACTTTCTTAGCTCTAAAAATCAAAAAGTATCAAATAAGATCATTTAGGTGTATATTAACGACATTAAGTTGCGTCTTGCCAGCCAAAGCGGCGCCCATCCACCACGGCGGCCCCACCAAAGCGGCAGAAACACCCACCAGGGCGGGATTCCCGAGACAGAGAGTTATCTCAAGAATTTCAAGATCCACATTTCAAAACACACCTCTAAACCACGACTCAGGAAATACTTTCCACGCTAAGACCGATTCATGTAGTTCTACATGCCCGAATTCAATTTCGTAAAGTCGAACAGATTTCTTGACGAGTTATCTATCTAACTACTCATGTAATCAAAACCATAAATGTTTCACCCGATTGTTACTAGATTTCCCGCACCTCCAAAACTCCGATTTCGTCCAAATCTAACCAGATAGAAAAAATTTAAGTTACTACCAAAATATTTTCCGACCCCAAATTTTTCTCCGTTGACTTTTCTATAATGACGAAACCCGATCGTTACACCTAAATACTAAAATTTGGCCCAAATTTTAATTTTTCCTATAACTTGAGAACTTGGAATGTTTACCAAAAATTAGATTATCAATCACGAATTTTCAAATTTTCTCCAAAGTTTTCCTAAATATGCTTGTATCGATCTTTACCACAAACAGGACTCCAGTACAAAATGCAAAATTTTTCCATAAATAATTTGTTTGGTCAAGTTTCTAGAGGTAAAAATATTTACTTTTTTTTATAATAAAAGTGTTTATTTTAAAGAAAGTGAATTGTACTCTAAATTTTTACAAGAAAATAAGTGTTTTTAGCTAGTCGCAGAAGCTAAAAAAAAAATACCCTTAAATATTTTTTACAAATTACTCTTATAAAATTTTTAATTAAGATTAGTCAAACACTAATTATTACTTAAAAAGTTTTTTAAAAAATGATTGGTTCTGAAAAGACGCTACAAATTGTTTCTCACCAAAACCCTCTTTTAAAAAATCACTTTTCAAAATAAATCAATTTAAGAATCTTAGTCCTACATATATTATACATTAATTGACTTTTTACTATAATTTAAATAATTTTAGAATTAGAGTATAATTGAGGGCAAAAAAAGAAAAGATAAAGATAATATTTGACCAAAAGTTGTACGTAGGAAAATTTCCCAAAATTTAATCGTTTCCCTCTTTATTATTCTAAGTGGTTATACTGAATTCTAAAATGATTAGTGGTAATTTAATATTTTCAAACACTTTAATCATATAACTAGGAAAAGAGAATTCCAAATTCAAACACAACTTTGACACATATAGTATAATATCCTGTAATTATGATGCGTACAAAATCGAATTGAAAATTGAATCAAATTGTAAACCGAGTCAAATAAAAAAAACCGATTAATGATTTGGTTTGACTTGGTTTGATGTAGGAAAAAAACTCCGACTATATTTGGGTTGGATTGGTTTCAAAAAAAAAAACTCAAGATCAAACCAACCCGATATTATATATATAATTTTAAAATTTTATTTTATACGTAAAAATACTTACTTTGATATAATTTTTCAGTATATCTTATACTTTTTCATAGTTTTTATCTTTTAATATATTTATTTCATGTTTGAAAGTTAGAATTCTTAATGATCTATAAAGATTATAGTCCATTAATGTTGATAATTATAATAAAGTTTAAATAAAAATCAATTAATACTAATGCAAAAAGAAATTCAATTCAACACTAAGAATGACAATAATATTAAATATTTATTTTTTAGTTTTACATAGATTTAGAAAATTAAAATACATGATCTAATTTTACTTTCTTTTTTTTAATATTTAGTCATGTAACTAATACTTACTAAACTTATTTTAGTATGATTTAGTATTTTAAATTATGATCAATTTCATTATGACTTATTAAGTTGCAATATTTGTTTTACGCGATTATATTACTATTTTTTGTGGGATATTTTAGCGTCATTAATCATATCATATTTTTGTAATTTTCTTGAGAAATGACCTAGATAGTTGCATTTTGGTAGGTTTAAAGAAATTTTTGAAGTACAAGTAAATTATATGTTTGTATAAATACTTTATCGAGAAAACCCAAAAAATCCATAGTTGAAAAATCGGACTTTCATTGGTTTGGTTTATAAATTCAAAAATCCGACACAAATAATTTGGTTTGATATTTGAAAAACCCGAACCAATCCGGTCATGTACACCCCTACCTGTAATAGTTAAACCCAAAGTTCAAACTCGTGTATTCTCGTAATTATGTCCTTGAACTGATAATTCTACTTGTCCAATTTGTATATGTAAACTTTCATAAATATCTACCAACGATAATTCTATTTACTAGCGATAATCCTATAGTCTTGCTCGATATATTGATTTAGAGTTAAAATTCAAAGTTGAAATTGACATAAAAATAATCAATTTGACAGTATATACCATGTGTGTATATCATATATATCATACATATTTTTATGAATATAAAAGATATATGCATGATATATGAGAAAAATATGTACAAAGAAAATATACATAATAACAGACTAGGTCCCTTGACAGAAATATCAAAAAGTAATTGACTCAAGGTAAAACAAACACAACAATTATATGTGGAAATCTCTTTGCTCAAGGGAGGAGAAAACCACGACTTATCTCAAAAAATTTCACCCAAACTCCATTTCGCTCAAATCAGAGCACAACTTCATATTATAAACCCTTATAACCTAGGAACTAAAAAAATTTATTCCCTTCTCCTCTGTTGTAACAACTCTACTACAAACAAAAAACTAAGCAATAACTCTATTGCCCACTAAACCAACTAATTCTTGTTGATTTAGACTTTAACAACCCGAAATAGCTAACTCTAGCTAAGAATCGAAAAGCTCAACAAGAACTTTAAATGATCTAATTCCTTTATAACTTAGGAATAGATCTTACAATTAACAACAAAAATATAAACCCTAGCAACAACTAAGAACAATGATAATATTAAGTCCAGTGACATGGAAGTTAGTTACGTAGTTATAACTAACATATGTACAATTATTTAATAGTGGTAAAATAGTATAGATTGGAGTTAGTTAGATAAATGCATTTAGCATTTTAGTTTCAGTTCATGTATATAAGCAGACTGTAAGTCATTGTTGTATTGTGATATTGAATAAAATGAAATTTTTTCTTCTTCTCTAAACACTCTTTTGTCTTAGTAGATTGATCTGATATCACAACTCTAAATCCAAGGTGTAATCCATGACAGCTAAACTTTACACAATTATTCAAGTATTTTTTCTTCTTCTTGTTCTGAATCCTTCATTCGAAGATGAATCAGACACCAGTAGTTCAAAACATTCCAGTAACTCAGGTCAATCCAGCTCCAATGCGAGCTGATTCAATCATTGACCATAATGATCCTTTGTTTCTGCAACCTATAGATACTCCAGGTATACTGTGATTGCGATTCAGTTGATTGGAACTGAAAATTATGCTATGTGGAGTAGGTACATGAAGATAGCCCTCCTTGGAAAGAATAAATTAGGGTTCATTGATGGAAGTTGTGTGCAATCCTCATATACTGGAGATCTGCTCAATCGATGGGAACGGTGTAATGCAATTGTTCTCTCGTGGATCATGAATGTTGTCTCGAAAGAGTTGATGACTGAAATTGCATATGCGTCAGATAGTCGTAGAGTTTGGGAGAACCTTAAAGAGAACTTTGACAAGAAAAACGGTGTGAGTTTTTTCATCTGCACAACGAAATTGCATTCCTTGCTCAAGGTAGCTTACCAGTCTCAGTCTATTTTTCTAAGCTCAGTGACCTTCGGGATAAATTTGATTCCCTGATTCCTCCTCCAACATGTAATTGTGAGACCTCAAAAACATTCACTTAGCATATACGAAAAACACAGAGTTTTTCAATTTCTCACAGGTTTGAATGATTCCTACTCTAAAGCAAAAAGTCAGATCCTTATGATGCAACCTCCTCCCAGTTTAAATCAGATTTATGTTTTAGTTATGCAAGAAGAAAGCCAGAGATCTCTTACTAATGTTGTGCCATCCCTAAAAGTCACGAAAATCAATGCCTTGATGGATAATAAAACTGCATCCAATCCCAGAACTAGAAAATTTGATCTATTTTGTGATTATTGCAAAAAACTTGGGCATACTAGAGTTGTTTACAGAAGATTAATTGCTCACACCAACGATAGGAACTTTCAGTCATCTAGAGGATATTAACGTAATAGGAGAGATTATCAGTCTGACAGATATTATCAGGACTATAAACCAAAAATGCAACAACAATTTTATCCAAAGCCTACTGTCAATTATGTGACTGAGGAATCACCACACCAACCTGGTAATGACCCTGCAACACCACTTTTCTCACCTGAACATTACTATCAGATTCACCAAATGATTCAAAGGGGATCCATGGAACCTGATATCCCAACTACTGCTAGTTTAGCAACTGTCAACAATGCTGATCTATCTCACAATGCATCTGGCTCAAACTCAGGTACTCCTTTAGCCCTTCCCTCTCATTTAGAGAAGGTTCGGTGGGTTATTGATACAGAAGCTACTAACCACATGGTTTTAGCCTTAGATATCTTGAATAAGCCTCAACAATTGTGAAAAAATCTTACAACTATTATTCTTACAGTAACTTGTATTTATAAGGTTAATAAACAGAAACAGAAATAAGATGAAGCAGAAAAAATATAAAATACAAGAATTAATCCGAGTCCACAGAAATTATGTGTCCTTAAGAAATTTAATCCCCTCACTGTACCCAAGGTTATGGATTAATTTCTCCCAAGATAAAAAGGATTAAACCTGTTAAAGAAATAGTGGTACCTCAAACTTCTTTAACTTCAACGAACTTAAGAACCACAACAAGTCACACAGACTCAGTCGATCGATACTTTGATTTTGTTTGAGAGAAAAATAAATGCAGAGAAAGAAAAATTTTCAGTGGTTTAAAAAATCAAAAATTGACTTCCTTTTATAGCCATTTTCAGCAAGGAACATGTCTATTCAGATCCATTTTATCCATAAAGTTGTGTCTTTTGGAAAAAATAACAATTTTTCGAAAATATGTGTCTGTTAGGAAAATAATTACTTTTTGGAAAGTAACGACTTTTCGAAACCCACAAATTTATAAGAGATAATACTAACAGAATTTATTTGATTTAACAAAAACTGATTAAATAAATTTTGTCCAAAAAATTTATCAATCAATCACATCATTTGCCAAAGCCAAAGCCAAAGCCGAGCGAGCGACGACGACGACGGCGCGAGGGGGCATCTTCTTCTTAGCTCTTTAAGAAGTAATGGAAGTGTTTCCTTCTATAAGGACAACAATTTCCCTTCCTTTTGCCGATATGAGAGAAATGACTTTTCATTTGCACTTTGCAATGACTTTTCATTTTCCCTCCAAAGTAGTTCCCTCACTTTTCATATTCTCTCTTTTCTTTTCCCATTCACACTTGCTAAAACCCAACAATCCCCACATGAATGGGGAATGCTATTGTTAAAACATATGCATGAAAAAACTTGTGTGTCTTGTAGGTAAAGATTAATCGTATCTGGATAAGTAGGTTTCCCTTTCAAATTTCCATAGTGAACATATATCGGATATGCTCGGTCAATCGGTAGATTTGATATCTTTGAACCGTCGAGATTTAGTGTATACCTAGACAACATATGTTACATAATCAACCCTTGAACTGTTCTTAGTTCTCATTTTTTTGTTCGTTTTAGTCATGAACACATCTTGGATAGTAAGTGCTTAAATAACTGGCCTTACTGGATTCTCCTTGAAGCGACTTACACTTCACACTTACATAGGTGATTTCTAAATGTGTTATCCCATATATACACCATTTGATATTCCCTGTATCAAACTTAGAAACCATTAAAAAGTCCTTATGTCTTTATCATGGTTACTAAACATTGTCTCATCATGAGAATGGACCATAAAATAATAATAATAATAATTTTTTTCTTTTCCTTTGACAATGTTGAACCGTCATCAATGACTTTGTTTTATCTCCTTAAACCTAGATCTTGGGATCTCCAGTCTTCTAGGTAGTGTTACCGCCACGATGACTTGTTCTCGGCCATAGTCCCATTCCCGTCGATGATTTCTCAACTCCCTCTCTATTTAGGCCTTTTGTAAGTGGATCCGACACATTATCTTTTGACTTCACATAGTCAATTGTGATAATTCCACTAAAGAGTAGTTGTCTCACAGAGTTATGACTTTGTCTTATGTGACGAGACTTGCCGTTATACATAGTGCTTCCAGCCCTTCCTATTGCAGCTTGAATATCACAATGTATGCATATAGGGGCCATTGGTTTGGGCCAAAATGGAATATCTTCTAAGAAATTCTGGAGCCATTCAGCTTCTTCACCTGCCTTGTCTAAAGCAATGAATTCAGATTCCATTGTAGAACGAGCTATACATGTTTGTTTGGATGATTTTATAAGATATTGCTCCTCCACCAATAGTAAAACTGTATCCACTTGTTGATTTTATTTCAGTTGACCCAGTAATCCAATTTGCATCACTATATCCTTCAAGAATGGCTGGATATCTGTTGTAATGTAAATCATAGTTTTGAGTGTCATTTAAGTATCCCAAAACTCTCTTCATTGCCAACCAATGATTATGATTAGGATTACTTGTGTATCGACTCAGTTTACTGATAGCTCAAGCTATGTCTGGACGCGTACAATTCATGACATACATTAAGCTTCCCTATACGCTTGCATAGTCCAATTGAGACTGACTTTCGCCTTTATTCTTTGCAAGATGAAGATTTACATCAATTGGAGTCTTTGCCCTTTTAAAATTCAAAAATTTGAATTTTTCAAGTATATTTTGAATATAATGAGTTTGAGACAATTCTAGACCGTTAGGAGTTTTAAGAATTTTAATTCCTAATATCACATCAGCAACTCCTAAATCTTTCATATCAAACTTACTAGCAAGCATACGCTTTGTAGCTTTTTAATTAGCAATGTCTTTGCTCATTATAAGCATATCATCTACATATATGCATAAAATAACTTCCTGATTTGGAGTATCTTTAACGTAAACACATTTATCACATTCATTGATCTTAAATCCATTTGACAACATGGTTTGATCAAACTTTGCATGTGTTATGGTGCTTGTTTTAGCCCATAAAGTGACTTAATAAGTTTGCACACTTTCTTTTATTTACCAGGAACTACAAAACCCTCAGGTTGTTTTATGTAAATTTCCTCTTCAAGCTTTCCATTTAAGAAGGGTGTTTTCACATTCATCTGATGAATTTCAAGACCGTATACTGCAGGTAGTGCAATTAACATCCGAATTGATGTAATCCTAGTCACTCGCGAGTATGTGTCAAAATAATCAAGACCTTCTTTTTGTCTAAAACCTTTGACAACAAGTCTTGCTTTATATTTGTCAATAGTTCCATCGTCTTTCATCTTCCTTTTAAAGATCCATTTTGAACCCAAGGTTTTGTTCCCTGGAGGAAGATCAACCAACTCCCAAGTATGATTGCTTAAGATTTATTCAATTTCACTATTAACAGCCTCCTTCTAAGAGGTTGAGTCGCTAGACAACATTGCTTTCTTGAATGTTTGAGGCTCACTTTCAAGAAAAAATGTTACAAAATCTGATCCAAATGAAGTAGATGTCTTTTGAAGTTTACTGCGTCTTGGACTTTGTTCATTTTGTTCATTCTCTTTTGGTTCTTCTCTGGGTTGTTTAGATCCCCCACTAGATGACTCAAGTCTAGTTTTATACAGATAGATATGTTCAAAAAATTCAGCACTATCTGATTCCATTACCGTATTATCATGAATATCCGGATGTTCGGACTTATTAACCAAAAATCGACATGTCTCACTGTTTGTGGCATATCCAATGTATACACAATCCACAGTCTTAGGTCCTATTTTTATCCTCTTAGGTATAGGAACTTGGACTTTGGCTAGACACCCCCACACTTAGAAATATTTCAAATTGGGTTTTCTACCTTTCCATTTCTCATATGGAATTACATTTGTCTTTGAGTGAGGCACTCTGTTAAGTATCTGATTTGCTGTAAGGATAGCTTCCCCCCATAAGTTTCGTGATAAACCTGAACTTATAAGTAATGCATTCATCATTTCTTTTAAAGTTCGGTTTTTTTTCCTGCATTTCCATTAGACTGAGAAGTGTAGGGAGCAGTAGTTTGATAGATTATTCCATTTTTTAAACATATTTCTGCAAATGGAGATTCATATTCTCCACCTTTATCACTTCTGATCATTTTGATCTTTTTATCTAACTGATTTTTAACTTCAGTTTTATATTGCCTAAATGCATCTATTGCTTCATCCTTACTATTTAACAAATAGACATAACAATATCTAGTGCAATCGTCAATAAAAGTTATGAAATACTTTTTCCCACCATGTGATGGTGTTGACTTCATGTCACAAATATCAGTGTGAATCAATTCTAAAGGATTTGAATTCCTTTGAACAGATTTATAAGAATGCTTAGCATACTTAGATTCAACACAAATTTGACATTTTTATTTATTGCACTCAAATTTTGGCAAAATATTTAAGTTAATCAGTTTTCGCAAGGTTTTGTTATTAACGTGTCCCAAACGTTCATGCCATAAACATTTAGACTCAAGCAAGTAAGAAGAAGCAAAATATTTATTCATATCAACTGCAATTACATTGAGTTTGAAAAGGCCATCACTAAGGTAGCCTTTTCCTACATACATATCATTTTTTTCTTACGACTACTTTATCAGAAACAAATACACATTTAAATCCATTCTTGGTCAGAACTGGAATTGAAACTAAATTCTTTCTCAATTCTGGAACATATGAGACCCTATGCAAAGTCACCACCTTGCCTAATGTCATCTGTAATAGGACTTTTCCAGTTCCTTCCACCTTTGCAACAGCGGAGTTTGCCATAAACAATTTTTCATCTGTAATTGCTGGAGTATATGATGAAAATAATTCTTTGTTGGCACAACCATGGCATGAGGCACCAGAATCTATCCACCATTCTCTTGGATTTCCAACCAAGTTACATTCTGAAAGCATTGCATAGAAATCGTCCATTTCTCCTTTGGATTAAGCCAAGTTTGCTTGATCCTTCTTTTTCTTATCCTTCTTAGGACCCCGGCATTCATTAGCCCTATGACCATGTTTACCATAATTAAAGCAGTTTTGGACCAGATGCTTTCTTTCTTTTCTTTAATTTTGTGGGATCTTCTTCAACAAAATTTACTCCAGATATTGCTGAATTACCACGTGACCTCTTTTCTGCAACCTTATTATCCTCTTCGATTCTCAACCTTATTATGAGATCTTCAACAGTCATCTCCTTGCGTTTGTGTTTCAAGTAGTTTTTAAAGTCCTTTCACAATGGAGGTAACTTTTCCATAATTGCAGCCACTTGAAAAGCATCATTCACAATCAGTCCTATATTAAAGGTTATGTGAGTATTAAGGGAAAACTTAATATTTCTAACATAAGCATTAAATAAATTTATACCTTCAGAAAGGAGATCATGGATTATGACCTGCAATTCTTGAACTTGGGTGACGACAGTCTTACTGTCTATCATCTTATAGTCCAAATATTTTGCCACAATGATTTTCTTCATTCCGGCATCTTCTGTTTTGTACTTCTTTTCTAAAGCATCCTAGAGTTCTTTTGAGGTTTTGGCATTGTTGTACACATTGTACAGATCATCTTGCAGACCACTCAAAATATAATTTTTACACAAAAAAAATGAGTGAGTCCATGCTTCTGTTACCAAGAATCGTTCATCAGCCGGAGTTTCATCTGACATAACAGGAACATTCTCATTGATGAACTTCTACAGACTCAACGTAGTGAGATAGAAGAACATCTTTTGCTGCCATCTCTTAAAGTCGACTCCAGAAAACTTTGTTGGTTTCTCAATCGGTGCTAAGGCAGCATTTGAACGATTATGTGCAACCGTTGTTGTTGCAGCACTTACTGTTCCAGCATTTGTTTGACTTAAATTAGTCATTTTTTTCTGTCACAAATGGCAGATAAATTAAGTATTTAAAATACCACCAGTAAATAACAAATCTTTACACAAACTGTTTCTGATTTAACGATAAAGTTTTTATGTTCTTTTAATTGTTAATCGAATGAATTTTAAAAATTCAAGCAGAGTAGAAAACATAAAGGTTTTAATCTCCAGAAACCTCAAATACAGAAACTGTATAAATTTCTTAAGATTGTTATTCTTACAATAACCTGTATTTATAAGGTTAATAAACAGAAACGGAAATAAGATGAAGCAGAAAAAAATATAAAATACAAGAATTAATCCGAGTCCACAGAAACTACTGTGTCCTTAAGAAATTTAATCCCCTCACTGTACCCAAGGTTATGGATTAATTTCTCCCAAGATAAAACGGATTAAACCTATTAAAGAAATAGCGGTACCTCAAACTTCTTTAACTTCAACGAACTTAAGAACAGCAACAAGTCACACAGACTCAGTCGATCGACACTTTGATTTTATTTGAGAGAAAAATAAATGCAGAGAAAGAAAAATTTTCAGTGGTTTAAAAAATCAAAAATTGACTTCCTTTTATAGCCATTTTCAGCAAGGAACATGTCTGTTCAGTGAAATCTGTTCAGATCTATTTTATCCAGAAAATTGTGTCTTTTGGAAAAAATAACAACTTTTTGAAAATATGTGTCTGTTAGGAAAATAACTACTTCTTGGAAAGTAATAACTTTTCGGAACCCGCAAATTTATAAGAGATAATATTAACAGAATTTATTTGATTTAACAAAAATTGATTAAATAAATTTTGTCCAAAAAATTTATCAATCAATCACATCAAAAGCCAAAGCCAAAGCCAAAGACAAAGCCGAGCGACGACGACGACGCGAGGGGGCATCTTCTTCTTAGCTCTTTAAGAAGTAATGGAAGTGTTTCCTTCTATAAGGACAACAATTTCCCTTTCTTTTGCCGATATGGGAGAAATGACTTTTCATTTGCACTTTGCAAATGACTTTTTTCATTTTCCCTCCAAAGTAGTTCCTTCACTTTTCATATTCTCTCTTTTCTTTTCCCGTTCACACTTGCTAAAACCGAACAACAACTTATTTGCCTAATTGTGAGCAAGCTAACATCACACAAACTGGTAGTGTAACAATATTGACTTCCCACCAAATTGCTGATGTTCTATACATTCCCAAATTCAAGTTTAACCTGTTGTATGTTTCCAAACTCACAAAGGAATTACAATGTTTGGTTTCTTTTTATACTGATCATTGTGTTTTTCAGTCCCTCTCCAGTGGCAAGGTATTGGGGATTGGTAGAGAATCAGGGGGATTGTATCTTCTCAATGATATAGCTCAATCCATTACACCTTTTACTTCTGCTTCTCCTGCTGTTCTATCTACTACAAAAGACAATACAACCCTCAGTACTTGGCACAAAAGACTTGGACACATGCCTATTGCATCTATATTGAAGATGAATAGTTTTTTCATTTGAAAATAGATAGTACATATAGTTTGTGTCCTGCATGCCCTTTAGCTAGGCAAACCAAATTACCCTTTCCTCATAGTACTACTCATTCACATGTTGTATTGATTATTGGGAAAAGGGTCTGATACATCCTTCAACTTTGTCATTTGGAGTTGATATACCCCTTGTTATAAAAGTGGCTCATATATGCCCTTACCGTTATACAAACGGCTCACATATACCCCTGTCGTTCCAAAATGACTCACATATATCCTTCATTTAACGGAAGTTAAAAAATTAGTTTTAAATTTATATTTATTACTTATAATTTTTTAAAAAAATTATTTAGGGTATATATGATTCTTCTATCAAAGTTCAAGGTATATTTTAATTTTTTTCATACATAAATTCTTTTTTGACTTATTTTATTATAATTATTTGAATTTCTTATTCTTATTTTATTTTTTTCTTTCATTCCTTAGTTTAAAGAAAAAAAATTACACTATTTTTTTTGTGTATTGTAATTTAATTTTTTATTCGAAGAAAAAATTTGGTCATCTACAATAAGTTTTACAAGAATATTAGTGAAACATAAATAAATTTGATTATCAAAATAATAATTATAAATTAGTCATTGAAACAAAAAAAGTCAAAAAAAATATGTTTGACGAGGATTAAATTTATTCATATGTGATTATATTTTTTAGAAAAAAATAATAAAAATTTAGATTAACATTATTATTTTTTTCATTAACGTTAGAGGAAAAGGGTATATGTGATCCATTTATTTACAAGTAGGAATATATATGAGCCACTTTCATAACAAGGGATATATCAAATCTAAATGATAAAATTGAGGGGTATATCAAACCCTTTTCCCTTTAATTTTTGACATATAGATGTATAGGGCCTTATAGAGTACCTAATGTTGATGGCAGAAGATATTTTTTGACTATTGTTGATGAGTACTCTAGATTGACTTGGTTGTTTCTTATGAGTTCTACTGAGGAAACTTGTTGGATGTTAAAATCTCTCTTTTCCATGATTTCTACCCAATAATATGCAACTATTAAAATTATCAGAACTGACAATGGTTCTAAATTCATAAACTCTTCAGTTCATGACTTTCTTCATTTTAAAGGAGCCATTCATCAAACTACATGTGTATACACACCTCAACAAAATGGGGTGGTAGAATGGAGACATAGATACATCCTAGAGATAGCCAGGGCCTTAAGGTTCGAGGCAGCCATTCCTATTACTTTTTGATTAATAACAAAAGATTTTTAACAATATGAATGAAATAAGAAAAATATTATTAATAATAAAATAACCAAATATGAAAAGAAATCCTAATATAATTAAATAACAAATATTCTTCCATAATATAGTAATTTGTGATTGATAAGGTATATCAATCAATTGATTTTCTTTCTATTAGTTGATTTTTATTTTTGTTGTTATTATTTTTCCTATTTCTTTCGCCGCATTATTCTCAAATCTCAATCATTTGTTTTTTTAAAAAAAAATAAATTCATCACTAAAAAGTAAAAGAGTTTTTCTAAATCTTGATTCAACATATAATTTTTTTATGATTTAATCAATTTTAGTTTTTTTCCTTTTTTATAAGTTTTTTGCTTTTATCTTATTTTTTCATTTTCTTAATCTGATTTATTTTTAGAAATAACTATTGATTTTTATCAACTTTTATGTTATTTTTAATTTTTATTATTATAATCTGAAATTCTATTGTTGAGAAATAAAAAATTATTTTCCAAAATTTTGATTCGATTTTTGGTGTGGTATAGGGAGTGATTTGTGGATTGAAATAAGGAAGGAATAAATATTAATTTTGGGAGTTAGGATTTATGTATCAAATGTTTGGAGTTTGGAAGTAAAATAAGGGATTTTGGAAAATTTTAAAACTGGAAGGAAATAAGGGAGATTATGAAAAGAAAAGATGTGTATATATAGGTAATTTATCCAAATAAATATGGTACCAACAAAAAATGTGATAGCTCCTTAATCAGAAGTTTCGAGTTCAAGCTCTGAAAATAATTTTTTTTGATAAAAAATAATTATTTCGAATGAAGCTACTTTATAGAACAAGAATATAAATTAATCGAGCTTTAATATAAAAGGTCGAACATCAATTTATTGATTTATTTTACTTTTTGAAGCTAGAGACAAATTTTTTTATATATTTCAGCAAGAAAAACAAAATTCTAGTATTTTGATGGACTTAAATTGGTCTTTGCAAAGAGAGTCAACGGCAACAAAGGAAGGGAGCATTAATTAATCGTTGGTCCACAGGAAAATGTTTTTAAAAAAGAAAAAAAGAAATTGACCAAATGTTTCTTCAAGGAAAAGAAATCAAAGAGTTGTATAAAATTAGAAAAAAGTTTCTTAAAGTAATGAAGTACTCCATGAAATCGGATCACGGCTGTAGAAAAAAACATTGCGGCTGAAATATATCACCCTTATATTAATATACTTTTAATCTATTTAAAACAAGATGACATTTTTTATTTTTAGCAATTTTTTATTTTAAACTTTGCGCATGAGTTTTATGTCATATATGCATAAAGTTTAATCAGTATTTTAATTGTATTTTAAATTTAAAATCATACTATTTGAATTTTACATTTTTAAACTTTGCATCAATCCCAAGCAAATTTTTAAGAAAAAGATCTTTGTTATTTCGCAGAAAATATGATCTCATTATGTTGATTAAATGAGAAGTTGTAACTGGTAATTTTAATGTCTTCTCATATCATTTTATGTGATATCGTCTAACATTACATGATATCTAAAGAAAAAAAGAGATATTTAAAAATTATAGTCCAAAACAATCTTTAGATATTACTTGTATAGTCGTAAATCGTTTATTTAATATTAATTTTTTTTAAAAAAAAACTAGTATGTTTGGATAATCTTTTTAAAATCAGATTATTTTGAAAAGTGTAGGAAAACTTTTTTTGAGAAATATAGCTTGAGTTTGATGTTTAATCAAGTTCTTTCAAAGTACTTTTAAAGTTACTTATCTTAAAAGCTTTTTATCTTTATTTCATTTTTTTTAAAAAAAAAAACTATGATATATAGCTTCCGCTTAGTACTTATTTTCTCCCCAAAGCATGATTCAATACATTACTTCTATAAAATAAGAAATTCTAATCTAAAAACTTAACCTGATATATTTCTTTTATAAAATAAATATTTTATTTTTCAAAATTTGATCGAACATACTATAAACGTCGCTTTAAATATTTAATGATAAATAGAATCAATAAGAGAGGCAGCAACACGGATCGTTCCGAAATTAATGCAATTTTAATCCTTTGGAAGTTGAAGTAGATGTTGAATCATGAATGTAAGTCAAGTTTTTTGCTATATTTTATTATTTTAACTTTTTATTTTATTTTATTTTATCTAATTAAATAAAATAATACAAAGTCGTTGAAAAGTATGTTAAAGTCATTATGAGGTTCCTTTAGTCAGCACACGTGCCATGTTACGTATACGTACTTAATTATATATGGGCTTAGATAAGAATAGTTGATGCTTCTTCATACGTAAATCTAATTTACTAAAACTACAATTCAAAAGGATATAATTAAGGGAAAAGACTCGAACTTTTATCTTTGGAAAAGACTCGTTCATGTTATCAGTTAAAATTTTGATTCATTTATATTATTATTTATTTTATAAAATTATTTTTGATATGTAGCTAATTATAATTCGGTCAATTCATTAATTTTTTAATAAAAAATAATAATTTAATTTTATTTAGAATTTTGATTTTTTTATTAAAAAATTTAAAACATGTTCAATTGCAATTCAATCACGTCATCAATTTTTTAAATAAAAAAAGTCAAAAAATTAAATTCATTTTTTTCAGAATTACTTTTTTTAATCAAAAAAATTAATAACGTGGCCGAATACAATTAGACACGTGTCAAAAATGGTTTTGCAAAACCATAATTAAAAAATAATGGCATGATAAATCTTTTCTTGAACGATAATGGTATAGATGAGCCAAACTTTTAACAGATTACATACATGAATCTTTTTTAAAATTCGATAACATATTTAAATTTTTTTTCTATAATTAAAAAGGCCATTACACATTATATTCGTATTTGATTGATGACCAGTCATCGAAAGAATTTCATCATGTAATGGCTATTTTCAGTTGTATATTTATTTTTTTCTTTGCTTCGAAAAATAAAAGGACTATACACTACTTTGCAGGTGTTAAAATAGACCTTCCTAGAATATACATAAGTCAAATTATTTAGTCAAACAAGCAACCATTAAAATATCCATTAATTATAAATTCTTATTGAGGAACAGACTAGTAGTACATTCTGTGTGTTTGTTTTCTTATGAAAAGCATATCAATTTTTTTTTATGGAAAAAATAAGCAAGAAAACTCAATTTAATAGTATGATTTATGGCAAAGAATATATATTTCTCATTCAAAACTACTTTAAAAATTGAAATTTAGCAACAGAGAAATTTTGTAGCTAAACAATAAAATCTATCGTCAAATTTGACATATTTAATTAGGTACGGGCAAAATAGCGAAAACCAGCGACAAAGTTCAGAGCTAATTTCGTGTTTCTTGAAGTAGTTAAATATAATCATATAAGCGGTTTGAATTTCATTTTCTTACCAATGTTATAACCTCTTATCCTCTAATCATCATCAATCATGTGTGCCAAAGGGTAGCTTCCTCCTAATTAAATAGTAGGAAGGCAGAGTTAAATTGTAGTTTTTTTTTTTTTACACCAATTTGAACATCGCATAGAGCACATTCTACACCATTTTTAACCAACTTAAAGTAACATTTTATGTAATTTAAATTAAAGATCTAGAAAAAGATATAATTATCAAAATGTGATAAAAAGGGAAAATTCATTTAACATTACTTCAAACATGTAATGACATGTTTCCGTCGTCAGAGAAAAATCAATGGGAAAAAAATTGGGGCAGAAAACTTTTGAATAGTGACTTGAAAAATTGTAGTCTAGTCAAGATATGGACGAAATCTGAGTCAGGTGAGGTTTAGGGAAATTTGATAATGAATGGGGATTTAATTGCGAATTTGATCACATGGGTAGATAGCTAAGACGTTAGGGAACCAGTAAGACTTTACTGAATTGAATTTTGGCGAGTAGAACTCTCGAAAATGATTTTGGCATGAAGGGATAATTTGTGAACGTCAAAGGTTGAAGATGTGTTGTGGAATGGGAGTTTGTAACTCAAATTCCGAAGTTCTCTCCGTGCAAGTCTCTGCGGCGGAATTAATCTCGTCATGGTAGGGCCATTCTGGCGGGTTAGGGTCCGCTATAGTGGGTCAGTCGTGACTGAAGTTGGGGAAAAAAATCTCAATTTCGTTATTTTTCTGCAAACTTTGCTCTAAAGAGTTAGGAGACAATCCAGGACGAGTACTTGAAAGTTTTCCGTGACTTTTGGTGTTAAATGTAAGAATTTTACTTCCCTAATCCGTTTTTTTTATTCGTAGAACTTAGATTCATGGGTAATTATCGATGGGAGGGTCTTAGCCTGAAGTTAATGGTGGGAAAAGCCCTAATCGCACATTAGGATCATGATTTTGGTCTTGGGTTTGTTATAATCCGGATAAATTAGACCTTAATTTATTGATCATTGTGTTATATTAATTGTTTGTAGACTTGGAATAAACAGAAAGAATTCAAAAAGGAAAAAATCAAGTGTCTTATGAGGATTCAAGCCTGGTTTCGAGGTAGGTGATGATTTAATTTCCTGTTTGCGTGATAAATGTTGATTGATTGTTACATTGTATGCATATGTGTATGTGAATAGGGAAATGTGAACTGAACCTAATGAAATAATGATGTGTGAATAATACTTGTCATTAAACCGCTACATGATTGTATTATTCGAGTATTGCTCATTATGGATGTGATAATGATTATGATTGTGTTGATTGGATCAGGTGCCACACTACAACACATATATTAGATCGAGTGTCACGTTCCGTCACATACTTTGGATCGGGTATCACGACCCACACACTAATAGCTTGAGTATGGTTTTGATGAGAGGACTGCTTGTGATTAGTTGTTTATGTCTACTTGTCATGATAATGAAAGACTGTATGTTGCTCTGAAATGATGATTGAACTGTAATTCTGTATATGTGTGCTTATTGTGTTGTGATTGCTCGTTGTATATTGTGCTTATGGGAGTAGTTGTGGTGATCCTACCAATATAGTGTGTTGTGTATTGATATTGCACTTGCTTGTTCTTTGTTGAGTACATGACAGCTTTAGCGACTACTAAGAGACCTCATTTAGGAGATCACTTATCGAGATCAGATTCAAGAGTGAGTCGGTTCTTCCAGACTATCATGAACTTTCTGATATTTAGTCTTCGGGCTTAGACTAGCTCTTAGATATTTGTTATGTTTTAACTGTCAGGGTTGTACTCCTTTTCCTTAAACTTGTTGAACTTTACAGTTTTGGTACATTGACAGTTTCTAGGAGTTTTTTTCCGCAAATATTTTGACAGTTATTTGTTAAACTTAGGAATTTATGGGAACTCCATAATTTTCTTTAGACATTTAAACCTGCTTTTGTATCTTTAAATATGTTAGTTTTCAAAGTTGTATAGTTGGATTGGAGTAATGATTTTCCCACCGAAGAATTACTGTGAATGTCAATCAAGACGATCTGAATCGTGACAAACAATTAAATGTTTTTACAATTCATCAAACCACCAAATTTGTCATTAGATTCCTCAAACTATAAAATGCATCTACATTGAATCACAATAACATAACTCGGAATTTATCAAAATTAGTGGGGAAAAAACTAAATCCACTTAAGTAACATCGAGAAATTTAGAAGAGGGGCTAGGCTTCGAATAAAAATATTCTGTAATGGTTTAAAGGTTTAAGAACGAGGAAGAGAATGATATATCGATAATTCATCAAATTATGTCACAATAAGAATATAGTCGATTCAATTAAATAACATAAAAATTGATACTTAATAAAGTCAAACTATTAACTAAGAATAAATTTTATAAATTATATACACTTATAAAAGATATTTTTAACTCTTTTCTCTTATATTAAGTTATTAATAATGATCCTTCAGAGAAGGTACCCAAAAAAGGTCACATTCTATAATTACCCGTTAGCATATATATAAAATACTACGTCTTTTTTAGAAGAATAAAAAAAAAGGAAGTCTATTTTCGTATTCAACTTGTGTTAAAATAATATTCATTGATTTAAAAGAAATATTTCCCATATATAATATTGTGCTAAAAGTTACATAAGATCTACTTGTAGTATCTCAGTATTCACTTCTCTCTTAGATTCTTTATATAAAATAGTATATTTATGTAATATATTGTATTTTTTGAAAATTAAATAAATTAAGTTTAATTGTAATTTGTGCATAAAAATTTTCATTCTTTTTAAATAAAATTTGTATATTTTATAAATTACGTAAAAAATATTATAAATTATAATAATTAATAATTTAAATATTTATAAAAAGAAATTTCACCTAATCTGTTGAAATGTGAACAATTTCGATTTAGATGTGTCCATGTAGTAAAATAAAAAAGATCTCAAGTTTTTCCCCTTGTTCTACGTCCATATATTGTATAAAATATTTACTTCTCAATCTCACTTTATTTGTCATAATTTGATACGTTTAACATTTTCAAATTTTTGTGATCTTATTTTATATTATTTTGGATTTGTTGAAACGTGTGATTTTAGTATTTCATAGCATTTGTATGACCATAAAAAGTTTTAATTAAAAATATACCAACACAGAATTTAGTTAAACATTAATAAAAAACTAAGAGATCGAGAAGTATTGTAACAATTCAAATTCACCGTGAATGGTTAGTTTTATTTTCAAATTATTGACATCTTAAAAAATCTAAGTATATATATATATATATATATATATATATATATATATATATATATATATATATATATATATATATATATATACCTCTTAAATTTTTATCAAAGTGTAGGAGTATTTCAATACTTTTTTTTGATTTTTTATTAAAAGTTTTATACTTCTATAAAAACTTAATCACCAACTTGCTATATCATGCTACTAATAAATAATGTATATAAATTTAGGTAATGAAATAAAAATATTTTTTTAAAATTATTAATAATTCAAAAAGATACGCATATTTTACACACAATTCAAAAATATTGTGGACACTTATCTCATCATTAAACAGGATTTAGAAAGAGGGAAAAATAGAAGCAACCTAGAAATAGAACTCTTGGTGGAAGAGATAAGAATCATCCATCAATACCCAACTTTTTTAATTGAAAAACAACAACAAAAGAGACAAACAAACAAAGCAACATCATCACATTGTTGTCCCACATCATTTCTCATTTCGTTGAAATAATAATATTATAACATATATTTCCTTAGTCTATTTTTATTTATCATATTATATTTTTATATCTAAAGTTAAATTAGTATATTAATTCAATATATTAGATAAAAAATTTAAATATTTAAAAACTATACGAAAAATACTATATTTTACATATTATAACTTTTTGCTTATTTATTTTATAAAAAAAATATTACAAAATATTAATTAAATTTTTATAATTTAATTTTAAAAATAAAAAATATGACAATTAATAATAGACGGAGTGAGCAATATTTAGAGCCTGTTTGGCTCAGCTTAAAAGCTGGTCAAACTGACTTAAAAGCTGGTTTTTGACTTATTTGACTGTTTGGCAATATTCAAAACAGCTTATTTTAAGTTAAAAAAAACTTATTTTAAGCCAAAAGTTAAAAGCTGGGGTAGGGGTGCTTTTTTTTTTTTTAGCTTATAAGCTGTTTTAAGTTGACCACATTTTTACGTTTTTTCCCTTAATATTTTTATACAATCTCCAAATTATCCATATAACCTTAACATCTCTTTCTTCTATTTTTCCCTTTTCACGTTTGGCGTAACAACTTCAGCACTTTTATCCAAACGCATAACTGCTTATTTTAAAAATAAGTTTCAGCACTTTCAAAAGTACTTTTTTAAAGCTGCTTTTATTAAACCCATCCAAACGGGCCCTTAATTGGTGTATAACAGTACAATAAAGGTTTATAGATTACCCCACCCCCACATGATGCTTCCTCTCTCCATCTTAGAGGCCTCCTAGGAACCCTCTTCTCAATCTTCAAATTTCCACTCTATATAATCAACCCTCAACACACTCTTTTTTTTCCACTCAACTCCCAACTTTGAATTTTTAACATTCCCTTTAAAGAAAAAAATGGGTTCTCCACAAGAGACTTGTACTTCACTTGATTTGATTAGGCAACATATTTTTGATGAATCTCTGGACCAGAGTTGTTTCTCTTTAATAACTCAAACTTCAAATCTTGATCATATCTCAAGCTTCTTTAATGCTACTTCTAAAACAGAGTATGATGGTTTTTTCCAATTTGAGGCAAAACCACATGTAAATTCTCCGAAACAGAGTAACTTCAGAGAACGGAAGCCATCTCTGAACGTCGCAATACCCGCGAAACCTGTTGTTGTAGAGAACGTTGGGAGTGAGAAGAAGCATTACAGGGGAGTTAGACAGAGGCCATGGGGGAAGTTTGCAGCGGAGATTCGTGACCCAAATAGAAAGGGGACTCGAGTTTGGTTAGGAACATTCGATACTGCTGTGGATGCGGCAAAGGCATATGACAGGGCAGCGTTTAAGCTTAGAGGAAGCAAAGCAATATTGAATTTCCCACTTGAAGTTGCAAACTTTAAGCAACAAAATCATGATATTGAGATTCCACAGCCGGTGAACTCATCAGGCAGTAAAAGGGTGAGAGGAGAAACAGAGGAATTAGTAATCAAAAAGGAAAGGAAAATAGAAGAAGAAAGAGTACTCCCAACGGCGGCGGCTCCATTAACACCGTCAAGTTGGTCGACGATTTGGGATGAAAAGGGTATTTTTGAGGTGCCACCATTATCACCATTATCTCAGCTTGTAATGATATAATTTGGGGTTTAGTATTTGATGAATATGCACCTGACTATAAACTAAGTCTGAGGTGAATTAGGATTATAATTATGTGTCTCTTTGGATCTTTAATCTTTAATAATTTCATTCATTAAGCGTTATTTAATGTAAATACGCAATCAATCTTATAATATAGAAATTTTAGAGCATAGACATTTAATAGGAAGCAGCTTGTTCATTGCACCAATTTTATTCAAAACAATTTTGTGTACTTGCAAAGGATTTAAGTCCCAGTGAAAGGCTATCTTAGTAAAAATCCTCTTTAAAACCTATATTACGTCGTTGTAATCGTAAAAACAGCATCTTGAATTATAAGGAGGTTGGAGAGCTGAGCCTTTGACAGAACAAATATATTCACGCTCTATTTGGATACTTATTATTTAGCAATAAATTATATTGTATTATACTCTATTATAGATACAATATTTTATTAGCTTGTATTATTTATTGTTATTTAATAACATTTTTTGATTTGATTGAATTGACGTACAGAAACTATAATTACTCATTTAATCCCTTTTTTCTTAGGGAATCTCGATTAGACGAGAGAGATATAAAGCTATAAAAAAAAATTATTGGATAAGTAATGAATTATTTCTTATTAGAAGCTCATTTGACTAGACAGGTCTCCTTTGTCGGGGGTTCCACAGAAAAATCTAGCTCGGCTTGTAAAAAGTGTTTAATATTAAAAAAATGTTGAATGTATTACACACTGGTGAAATTGCGTAATAAGACTTTTAACTTGCTTAGTGAATCGATTTAAACTAGTAAATATAGTATGTTTTTGTTGGCAGTGAGTAAATCATTGATTCAGAGGGTGGAAGATGTTATGAATCTAAAGTGGGCTAGCGGCTTGGGTTCACATTTTCTTTTGTCTTTTTCTTGAAAAGGTATTGTAATTTATAAATTTACTAATATATCTTTAATTATTTTAGGGTAAGAGATATGACTAGAATTAAATAATATAGGGTAAAAGGTAAAAAAATATTATGAAATATTATGCTAAAATATAATTGAAAAAATGAATTAAGTAAAAAGGGAAACATACTAAATCAATCGTTCGAGAAAATTTTCATTGATACGTAATAATAAAATTTAATAATATAATATAATACATTTTAAATTTAAAAAAAATATTATAGATACAATAACTATATAATACGAGAAAATAGATAACAATAATCCATATAAAGTATCAGATTCAGAGGTCAGAACTATTATTGATACAAATAAATTCTTGGTATGGCTTTCTATTTTATTGAGAGCTATAATTATATGGATGTTTTTCAAAAGATGATTGATAGTTAAAATTTTAAGATCTTTATAATGTGAATATCTTCCTAAAATAATGGTGAAAACTAGAGAAAATGATATAAATAGTTGAACTCTTCAGAAATAAATTTTTAACCCAGTGAAAATAATTTAAGTGGAGAAAAGATTTGAAATATATTTAAATTTTAATTAAAATTGTTATAACGATGTCAAACCTTGAAAATGATCTTTTGTCTTGCACTATTTAATAATGTGTTTCAAAGTTTCTAGACTAATGGTGAAAATTTGAGAAAATGTTACAAGTAGTTGAACTCTTCATAAAATGAATCTTTAACCCATTTTTTAGTAGAAAAAAAGATCTGAAATATATTTGAACTTTGATCGAAATTGCTTTAATGATATCAACCTTTTACTCCCTTCACCATTTAATAGTGTATTTTAAAGATATGCATATGTTCCTACATGAACATAAAATATTACATAATTATAAATAGTAATGTATCCACTGGGTACAAATATATCTTTAAAATACACTATTAAATAGTACACGGATAAAAGGTTCTACATAAAGTTTGGTATCGTAACAATAATTTCGGTTAAAGTAGAAATATTTTTTAGATACTTTTCCCTTTTTATGTTGTTTATCTATCTCCGCTACTTTTTCTTTAAATTACTCTTACGAAATAACTATAATCCCAACAATTTCTAATAAAATTAATGAGGAAAGAAGTTATAAGTTGTATTTTTATTTAATGGACGATAAAATGAAGCATGTAACTGTTGCTAATGACGTGAATATGTGGTAGTTCCTTCTTTGGAGGTTAACGATTCATAATCCGCGTAAATGTTTTAAATTATATTTTTCATGCGAAAGAACAAAAAAAAATTGATCTGAGTACTCAATTTTCTTTACGTAAAAATAAGATGAACATAATAATAAAATCAATCTACTTTTTAGAAAAACAAAAGGTTACCAATCTACCATTTTATAAATTTCAACATTTGAAAAATTAAACCTATCTGTTTAACAAAGTTGTTCGAGTACAACTTTTGAATTCAATGAATAATATTTTTTTGGTCTTATAATAAGTTTAGCATATTCAAGCTCTTAAGAGCAATAATATGCTTTATTTTACTGTCCGTTGAATGAAATTATTACTTATATTTTTTTTCTTGTGAATTTTATCTTGAATTGTTGAGATAAAGGTTCTCTACGTAAGGGTAATTTGAAGTGAAAGTAGTTGGGAGAGAGAAACAATAGAAAAAATGGCTTTAAAAATTATTTGTATATAAGCTAGTTAGTGGTCAAACCTGATTTTAAATACTTAAAGGACTAAATTCGTTAGTGTATAGTTAAAGAACTAAAATCAATAAATATATAATTAAGGATCAAGTTTGATAAGTTTTTAAATAATTAAATGACTAAATTCTATAAAATTATAGTAAATAGACTATTTTAGAGACCTACTCCTATAGCTAAATAACTACTTATAACATTTTCTCATACAAACAATAACTCAACTTACTTGTTAATGAAGCCTCTAACACACTGAAGAGAGGTTATTGGGAGAAGACATAAGACTAACTAACTCTTAACAATATATATGAACAAACAAGTATGCTAGATAAACTAAAGCCTTGTGCAAGTAAAGAGGTCTCACTGAAATTGAATGAAAGTAATCCTAGTGATGCTTCGATATCGTGAATATCTAAATCTGCATCATAATATAAAGCTTCGTCAAACGACATCAGTAAATAAAATGTACGATATGTAAAATAATTTAATGTAATAAAAGGCTAAAACTGAACATATTGAACTAAACGAATAACTGTGAAGAAAGACTGAATTTAAATTAATTTGATAGTAGTGCATTTACGTGTACATTAACAACAAAACTTTATGACAGAAAATATGCATCAATAACATACTGAAAAAAACTTAATTTTACTTTTCTTGTGAAGTTTCTCTAACTGACAGCTACCACGTGAGTCTTATGATGACACAATATTTTACTTGTGTAATCAAAATTATAATATAACTTGTCAGGATAAAGGATAAACTTAACTAATAAATTCATTCACTAAGCTCTTACAAGAGCTTTTTGAGGGGTCGCTTGAATCAACCGACATGATCCTGTTCTACACATATATTGAAACCCTTACCCAATTTGATACTTGAGAACCTTTTTCCTAATTCTAATAACAAATGTTGTCTAATTCAATTGAATTTGTTTGATTATTAAAGGACAAAAGGCAACAACCTGGATAATTACCTAGTTGATAAAAGGAAACAACCTTTTGCAAGTTGAATGATGGTTGATTGCCTTATTGGATCGTTGACGTTGAATGCAAGTAAAGGTAGAAAATGGATGGTTTGACTTTTAAAAATTATTTGAGTGAAACAAGTTAAAAATGTGAATCATAATTCAGGCTGTTCGATTTTTACCAATTTAAATTATTTTTTGTTCTCTTTTTTATCATGATTTTATGTAACATATCAAATAAAATGAAATATTTTTAATTTTTTTTCAGTTTCTTTTTATTACTAATTTGGACTTGATAGTCCAAACTTTGATGGGCTCAAATAGATCAGATTGAGTTAATAATAAGTGTTTCTTACGCAGTTGTACAAATAATGAAATCAACAAAAACTGTCATACGTATATACAATATATCAATATTATATAATCATATGCATATGATATATATATATATTATATATATATATATATATATATATATATATATATATATATATGTATATATATATATGTATATAATAGATGATTATACATCCATATATGTTGTTTATGTCATATTTATGAATTTGTAAGTTTTTTATTTTAATTCCGAACAACACAAATTTTTTTTAAACATCTCAAAATTTAAGATAAGAGCTCCTCTCGATGTTAAAGCTTGATAATATCAAAATTTGAAACAAGCTTTAATGATCGAACATTGAGTCTTTTAATGTGGGTCAACTCAAAACCTCCTCTAAAATATTCAAAATTTTAAATATGAGCTCAAGAAGAAGAACGATGGAAGGAAGAACAAGGAGGAGAAAGAAGAAAAGAAGACAACCAAAATTATACTCCTTTCGTCCAGAAATATTCGTCATGTTGCGCTTATCGAAAGTCAATTTGACTAATTTTTAAAAATAAATTAGATCACATTAATTCGATATTTTAAACAAAAAAATATTCTAAAACTATATGAAAAGTACTATAAATTACAATTTTTTACATATTAATATGATGAAAAAATGCATCTTAAAATGTTAGTCAAAGTTTTTATAATTTAACTCTAAAAATAAAAATCATGACAAACAATACCGAAAGGAGGGAGTACTTTGTTGGCCATAAATAGAGCCGAATGATAACTTTGAGTTATTAATGATAATTGAATTATTTTAAATAAAAAATAAATTTAATTTGATAAGTATTTTGTGTAATTTATCAATAAATAAATGAATTATTAATTAATTTCAATTTAAATAATAAATAATAATTTTATAGATTAATTTTATGGACAAATAAGAATGGTACGTGACCTATATTATTATTTGTATTATCTCCTACATTATATATTGTTTTAAATATTACAAAGCGTTAATGCCGTTGAAAAGTATGTTTGAGAGGAACAATTAAGTCAATTGATGGGGTCCTTTTTGCCTTTGGTCATTTCAACGTGTTATGTTTTTTGTTTGATTGCAGCTTCCTGTTTCTTATAAAAAGTTAAAATTACGTGCAATGATAGTTTATAATATTTTCTTACAAATGAATTAGTTTCATTTAAAAATAATGATAGTTGGTATCATTGATTGATAACCTGTAATAAATAGTAAATAATCTGTTAAAGTTAAATTATTATAGACATAATACATAGATATACTTTAAATCACATTTATACACTTTAATTTTGAATGTGCACAAGTAGATACTTAAACTTGTATAAAGTTGAACAAACAGACACACATGTCTTACATGTTATCCTACATGACATTTTTTGTCCTGCGTGGTATCCTATGTGTATTGTGTCATGTAGGACTCATGTGCTTATTTATTTAAAAGTTAAACAGTTAAATTGTCTGTTTGTACATTATGAATGTTGGAGGTCAAAGTTAAAAGTTAAAGTCAAATTTAGGGTCCAATATATGTGTTATGTCATTATTATATTATACTCTATTTATTTCAAATTAATTAAATAATTGAGATATTTTTTATTTTTAAATTTATTTATCTATTCAATTTGTAAGATCACATTTAGAATTTTTTTTTTTAATTTCACCCTTCATTAATTAGTACTAAAATTATTTATTAATTAATGTTTAATTATTTTAATTATAAATTTTAACAATAATTAATAACCGGAAAATGAAAAACTATACCTAATTTATAACTCATTTTTTTTTCTTAAAATACATAAAATACCTCTAGAATAGTAGAATTTTAATTAATATAAAATAAAGAGAGTATAGTTATGTATAAATGTTTTTTCAAAAGTTTAAGATATGCATTAATTGACATTGTGGAAAATAAATTTATGCAATTAAATTACTTAGAAATTAATTACAATAAGCTAACAAAATGACCAAAATAGCACATTTCATCACTTTGTTTTGTTTCAAACAGCAATCTTTAAATGTATTTTAATATTTCCCTAATTTCAAAATAATTATCACGTTTTATATTTTAAAAATTAATTTGATTAATTTTCAAGACTAACTTAGATTAAATTAATTTGTTATTTTGAAGCAAAAAATGCAGATATTAAAAAAAATATACGAAAAAATAGTATGAATTTGAATTTTCTCATATCAATGAAAAAAGTACTTCTTAAAATATTGTTAAAATTTATTTTATTTGACGCTCAAAAAGAAAATTACGACGAATATTTCATGATCCTAACATGTACTATAACAATGTACGTAAATGTCGTCCATCTGTAATTTTAAACATGTTTCGTGAAAAATTAAAAATTATTTTTTTTTAAAAAAAAGAAAACATTCTTTTATGGAAATTGGAGTTGAATTATAACATCAAAAAATATATATTTTTTTTATTTAGTTTACAAATATATAGATTTTCACAATCAAATTTAAACTATTTGTTTGTCGAAACAAAATATTAAAACAGAAGAAGAATTGACTTAATAGTAAAACTATTCAAAACTAATTTTAAACTCCCAATACCAACATGGGTTGTGCTGCACTGGTGGAAATATTTTACCCTTAACCAGAGATGTCAAATTCGAGTCCTGGCTATGAAGAAAATCTTGTCGGGAGCGTCACCCTCAAATAGTGAACCCTGCAATATGCAATCTGAATTTAACCGAAGCTCCAACGTGAACTCGAGACACCATACGGAATTTAATTTTTTTTAAAACTCCCAATAAATAATGAGAGGGACTAAGATTTTGGATTAGGGCTGAGGATGCTTCCTCTCTCCACCTTAGAAGCCTCCTAAGAAACCTCATCTCTTCATTTCACCTCTTTATAACCCAGAATCCAAACACTCTCTTTTCCACTCAATTTTCTCCTCAACTTTGAAGTGTTAACATAAATAGTTGACTTCTCCAACACAAATTATTCTCTTTGGTTGATTAGTGGAAGAAAAATGGGCTCTCCACAAGAGATTTATACTTCACTTGATTCCATTAGGGAACATCTTCTTGATGATGATGTTACTTTCATGGAATATTACTGCTCTAAATCTTGTTTCTCTTTTCAAACTTCAAATCTTGACCATACCTCAAAAACAGAGTATGATGGTTTTTTCAAATTTGAGGCAAAACCACATGTTATCAGTTCAAATTCTCCGAAACAGAGTAACTTCAGAGAACGGAAGCCATCTCTGAATTTAGCAATACCCGCGAAGCCTGTTGTTGTAGAGAACGTTGAGAGTGAGAAGAAGCATTACAGGGGAGTTAGACAGAGGCCATGGGGGAAGTTTGCAGCAGAGATTCGTGACCCAAATAGAAAGGGGACTCGAATTTGGTTAGGAACATTCGATACTGCTGTGGATGCGGCAAAGGCATATGACAGGGCAGCGTTTAAGCTTAGAGGAAGCAAAGCAATATTGAATTTCCCACTTGAAGTTGCAAACTTTAAGCAACAAAATCATGATATTGAGATTCCACAGCCGGTGAAGTCATCAGGCAGTAAAAGGGTGAGAGAAACAGAGCAATTGGTAATCAAAAAAGAAAGAAAATTACAAGAAGAAAGAGTAATTCCAATGGCATCTCCATTAACACCGTCAAATTTGTCGACGATTTGGGATGAAAAAGGTATTTTTGAGGTGCCACCATTGTCACCCTTGTCTCAGCTTGTAATAATATAATTTTGGATTATAAGTATTTGATGAATATGCACCTGACTATAAACTAAGTCTGAGGTGAATTAGGAATACAATTATGTCTCTTTGGATCTTTAATCTTTAATAATTTCATTCACTAAGCTTTATTTAA
The DNA here is from genome assembly GCA_027705065.1 of Solanum peruvianum. Taxonomy (NCBI): domain Eukaryota; kingdom Viridiplantae; phylum Streptophyta; class Magnoliopsida; order Solanales; family Solanaceae; genus Solanum; species Solanum peruvianum. The sequence goes on from JAKWJD010001757.1 coordinate 49,329,841, forward strand.
TGTAAATACGCAATCAATCTTAAATTGTTCAATTCATATGTATTCATTTTTATAATTCATCCAAATTAGATTGAATTTCTTTTGATGAGTTTTGGAGGAAGAAGATGAGAAATTTTTTTTTTGATTATCACCATTATATAAAGAGAAAGGGTATCCCTCAACTTTGTCATTGTTGATATACCCTTGTTATGAAAGTGACTCATATATATCCCTACTTGTATACAAATGACTCACATATACCCTTTTTCTCTAACGAAAATGAAAAAATAATAATTTTAATCTAAATTTTTATTATTTTTTTTTAAAAAAAATATAATCTCATATGAGTAAATTTAATCCTCGTCAAACATATTCTTTTTGACTTTTTTTTTTGTTTCAATGACTAATTTATAATTATTATTTTGATAATCAAATTTATTTATGTTTCACTAATATTCTTATAAAACTTATTGTAGATGACCAAATTTTTTCTTCGAATACGAAATTAAATTACAATACACAAAAAAAAGATAATTTAATTTTTTTCTTTAAACTAAGGAATGAAAGAAAAAAAAAATAAGAATAAGAAACTCAAATAATTATAATAAAAGAAGTCAAAAAATAATTTATGTATGAAAAAAATTAAAATATACCTTGAACTTTGATAGAAGAATCATATATACCACTAAATAATTATTTTTTTAAAAAAAATAGAAGTAATAAAAATAAATTTAAAACTAATTTTTTAACTTCCGTTAAACGAATGGTATATGTAAGTCATTTTGTAACGGCAGGGGTATATGTGAGCCGTTTGTATAACGGTAAGGACATATATGAACCACTTTTATAACGAGGGGTATATCAGCTCCAAATGACAAAGTTGAGGAGTATATCAGACCCTTTTCACTTATATAAATACACCACATTGATGTTATCATGTTGGATGCTATTCGCACAAATACAAAATTTATTCTTGAAAATAACATCCATTATGAGGAGTGCTTCGTGAGATTTAAGAAAACAACATGTTTCTAAGGAATGGTTGTTGCTTTGGTTCTTGATTTGATTATGTATGTGTGATTCTTTTATTTGAGAGTAACTTATAAACCTAGGCACTTTTTATTACAAGTATTTAATACATTCTTTAAAAAAAAAAATGATCTACTTTGATTAGGCACGAAGTGTTAAGAAATTAAAGAAACTTTTAAATCTTGTGATTCTATTTTAAAATTATCCTTTATTCTTACAACCTTAAATATGCTATGTGTAAAACTGAAATTAAAATGTCACCAAAAAATAAATAGATCATTTTTTTTAAACTGACAAAAACGGAAGAAAATTGTAATAGTTGTTTCGGGTGTTTGAAGTTTTGCTTTCTACTTTCTGGATCAGGGAAAAGTCTTTCAAAGGCATTGTTTCAAGGGAAAATGGTCAAAAATATCCCTCAACTTTGTTTTATTGGTCGATTACCGTTACCGTTAAAACGAAGTTAGTTTACCCCTCCAGTTTGCAAACTTATCATTTGTACCTTCCAAATTAACGATTTGCCCCAAATCAAACTCAAATTTCCAAGTTTAACCCGAATTACTCATTTAAAACAAATTATCAATAAAATTGGACCCATAACCCGTTAATCTGGTCTTACATGCCAAATGTATAAAAAGAAAGTAATAAATTCACCAAAACCCATTTCAATTCCTGATGAACAAATGAATTTTCAGCCATTAATGAACTTTTAAGAAGTAATGTTGGAAGAAAAAACAGAGGATGAAGACATGCCAAGCTTGTGTTCATGCACAAAAATAAGAACAATATTGTTATTGAAATAATCCAATAACCATCTTCCCCAAAAGTCACTGGTCTGATTTTTCAAATCCGCCGCACACGATAGCAAAAATGGAGGTGTTCAAATTTCACCAATAAACAACGACAACAACAAAAAAAAAACTAAAATGTTCATGCTGCTGCAATTTTGGGTGGGAAATCCTCTAATTACACAAATTCAGATCTGTAATTTCAGTTGTGAAGAAATGGGTGTTCTGTTTTCGATTTGTGTGTTTTGGGAAAGAAGTTGAAGTTATTGATTTTCGAAATTTAAAATTTGGCGAAATAGTCTGGTGGACCCTTGTACTTGTATCAGTTTGTATTCTAAACCCTTTTACTTAACTATTTGTCAACTAACCCTTAGATTCAACGAAACTCAACATTTTAAACACCCTTGGCTTTGTGTGAACTTCAATCGCTCAACAAAAGTGACACGTCGTCATCCACGTCAGATTTTAAATGACACATCATTAATTATTTATTTTTAAGAAAAAAAATTATTTTCACTTCTTTCCTCTTTCATTCTTCTTTAACCATGTCTCAATTTTTACATTAGATATCAGAACTAAAATCATCATCTTCACCATTATCACCACTTTCCTATATCACAAAAATCACCATTATTTTTATGTTTTCATCATTCATAAATTTCAGTTATAATTTTTTGTAAAACTTTGTTCATCACTTGAAACTTCATAAACCTCTTTTGTCCATTAATGCAAACTTTATCACCATTAAAATATTTCAATATATCCAAATATTAATTTAACAATTATTTTTTACCCATCAAAATTATCAAATTTATTACCTTACAAATTTGTAGAAATGAGAAGCAAAAACTAAATGAAGGACGCCGTATTAGAAGCTAAAGAAAAAAATATTTTGAAGATGCCACCGTCACACCACCAGATCTAGCGGTCGCCGCCAAATCTGACCGTAGTTGCCACACCATCATAACACTGCCGCCGTCGTCTGTCAACGTCATACCACCAGATCTGGCCGAAATCTCTTCAATGTTGTAACTAGATCCTCCAACCTAGCCATCGCCGCCGCACTTTCTCTGACGAGCACCACTAATATCAGCCTCTCCCTTTAGAGGCGAATCAATGGAGACAAGAAGGTTTCAAGGCCAAGATCTGATAACAAGAGAATAGAAAGAAAAAAGAAAGAATTGGGCATGGAATAGTTGGTGTTGAAGGTGGAATATGGTGAAGAAGATGTGATCTTCTTAATTATTTCTTAATTTTTGTATTATTTTATTTTTTTATTAATATTTTTAAAATTGAAATATAGTACTCACTCGCCTTAAGGAGTGTGAAATCACACACTCTCGCCAACTCAGCCATCTTAAAGGCACATAAGCGTGGTCAATGGTCAGAATGGTCCGATATATTGTGTTTTATTGAGTCTAAGGGTCCAGATGACAAATAGATAAGTAGAAGGGTTCAGAATACAAACTGATATAAGTACAAGGGTCCATCAGACCATTTTCGCCTTCAAATTTTAAACACAATATCTAAGCTCCATTAATGGCTATAAAGTTTTCATGGTTGGTTCTTCAAGTTTCTAAGCTCTAATTCAACAACTTATATCCTTAGAAGCGTTTAATAATGGTTTTGAAGACATTACATATGGAGCAGCAACTATAACATATCTAATAGCAAGGGAGAAATCCATTCTTTTTTGTTTTTGTTGACTTAACAAGATTGAGAAAATTGAAAATTAAATTCGATTTTGTTTATAATGATGGCGGATTTTATATGGGTTGGATTAGAAAAGAATTTCCTAAATGTTATTTAAATGGGTAATTCGGGTCGAAATTGGGAATTTAAGTTTGATTTGGGACAAATCGTTAGTTTGGAGGGTATAAATGATAAGTTTCCACACGATAGGGGTAAAACTAACTTCGTTTTAACGGCAAGGACATAATTAACCAATAAAACAAAATTGAGAGGTATTTTTAACCCTTTTCCCTTGTTTCGATCGTTTTAATTTTAGGGGTGAAAATTACTTAGTAATCATAAAGTTGTAATATAAAATAATTGAGAATATAGTGGAGATCTATTACGATATATAGGTTAATGATTTTTTACTTCTTTGAGTAAGATATTTTTAAGGGAAAATACCCAAGTACCCCCTCAACCTATGCCCGAAATCCCAGAGACACACTTATACTATACTAAGGTCTTATTACCCCCCTGAACTTATTTTATATGTAATTTTCAACCCCTTTTTAGCCTACGTGGCACTAGTTCGGAAAAAAAAGTCAACCATCGTTGGGCCCACAAGATAGTGCCACATAAGCTAAAAAGGGGTAAAAAATTATTAATAAAATAAGTTCAGGGGGGTAATAGGACCTTAGTAAAGTATAAGTGTGTCTCTGAGATTTCGGGCATAGGTTGAGGGGGTACCTGAGCATTATCCCTATTTTTAATGATAAAATGGTCTCTATGTTGTGTATATTTTGCAACTTTACTTTTTATTTGATGATTGAAGAATTTGATTATTTAACACAGTAGATGATTCTTTACGTTAGAATAAAATGATTTAAATATTTTGGGATGAACTAATATTAATAATTTGAATAAATAAAAATTATATTTTAGAACTAATAAAAGAAATAAATTAAATGTGGGTTAGATATACTTTTAGATCAAATGATGTAAGGAGGATATCTTTAAATTAAAATTAAAAATAAAAGATTTCTAAATAAAAGAAAATAGAAGAAGAATATTTTAAAATTAGTTTTAATAAATGTAGATCTTACTGGAAAAAATTACATAATATGGCAAATTTCAATATATATTTAAATAATATAGTTATAGTTTAATTTTTTTTTATGTTATATGACTATAACTGTACAATAAACAACAAATTTAATTGTAAATCAATAATCAGCTTTTTTTATATTTAATATTAACAATTAATAAATAGAAAAATTATTATTAAAATCATAATAAATTATGTATTCATACCTTATCTTTCATCAATTTTCTTATATTACAGATTTTTTTTGTATTCCCCCCCCCCCCCAATTCCTTCCAATTCAAGTTCCTTTTATATGATTGTAGGAGTGATTTTAGTGGTTCAATTCGTTATACGTATATTTATACTTATATTTGTGGTTCAACCAAATGTCAAATGTCTATATTTAATAATACTTATATACATAGATAATTGTATTGTAATATTAATAAAATGGTGATTTCTGAATACAAATATTATATTTGGATACATAAGTAATTTATCCAATTTGATTAGGCAATACAAGTATAGTTGGATACATCAATACTATATTTCTATAAATAAATACCTCAGTTAACGTCAAACCTCAAGTATTATAGAAAACTTTACAAAAAAAATATCGACGTTTTGTTGGTTTTTTTTTAATTTTTTATATAGTCGAATACTTACACACTTTGATACATACACATTCTATTGTTTTACCATTTTCTTATTTAACAGCAATGTATTCGTATTATAATATATTGGTGTATTCATTTTTTTGGTTAACAATAGTATATCCATTTTTCAAATTGTTGTATTCATATTCTAAAATTGTACTACTTTACCTTGTTTGATGTATTATTACATTAATTTTTTATAAATACTTGTATCATTGATATATTAATACTTTAAGTTTTATAAATAGAAATACCAATTTGAATCCAAAGTATTCATAGGCTAGTTATACAAGTAATACATTTTTCTTATTTAGCTATTGTAATTACAACTGTATTAGTGTATAAATAAATAAAAAATAAAAACATATGCAAAAATACAACGAGAAAAGACATGAATAAACTTTTATATTCAAAATTTTATGAATACCTTTATGATTATTATTTAGTGAATATATTGTTTTTAAGAATATAAATACAATCTTTTGTATTATGTGAATCAATCATATTTGCATACAATATGTAATTATTAGTTGGTAATTTAATAATGGAAATTTCAGTTATTTAGGATCATAATAAATAGTTGGTACTTGAAAGTTATGGTAACATATCATACCTTATTTAGTGCATTGTATAAATAATAATAATAATAATAATAATAATAACAAAAATAAAATAAATTTTAATACAAACATGCAACTAGAAATTGACATAAAATATAGTCATTTCTAGTAAATAACATATTTATAGCTATTGAACTTCAATAACCCTATAAATATAGTCATTTTTATAAATTGCTCTTCCTTTTTTCTAATATAAAAAATATCATCCGCAATTTAAATTACAAGAATAAAATACCCAAAATTAGCCATAAAAGAATTATTACTAATAGTAACAGGACAAGAGGCAGCAACCTGGATAATTCCCTTGTTGGTAAAAGGAAACAAACTTTTGCAAGTTGATTGCCTTGTTGGAGTTAGTTGCATGCAAGTAAAGGTGACAAATAGGTGGGGGTCACCGCGTGAGCGATTCAAAATAAATTGAGTTAATAAATATGTAAGTTATTAATTCATCAAAATGAATTAAAATATAAGTTATAATTCAACTTGTTTGACTTTTATTAAGTTTCAATTTTCTTTTATATATTCTTCTACCATTTTTAGTATCTTCTAAAATTAGTTACTTTTCTTAATTATATATTAAATAAAATTTAAAAAATATGAACAAAAAAATTAATTAATAATTTAATTATATATTAGCCCAAAACTCTAATGAACAATAGTTTAAACTGTGCTGATAATAATAATGATATAATATATGCCTTCACTTAACAAAGTAATGGACCAGGTCCCTTACTACACTAATGAATAAAACCAGAAAGTTAAATGCTGTAAAATCAACACAATGATTTTACGTGGAAACCTCCTTGCTTAAGGGAGTAAAATCATGACCTGTCTCACAGGATTTTCAATCGTTTTCACTAATCTTCAAAAGCAAAAGTAAAACACGATTACACCAAATGTGAGAAGAAGCTTTTAATCTCACTTTTAAGCAATAGTCTCTATTGCTTAACAAGCCTAAGTTGTAACAACCTGTTTAGTCGTTTTGAGCAGCAAATTGTAATTCTGGAAAAACTGTCTGAGTCGACGGAACCCACGACAGACCGTCGAGGGGGTCTCGTTCCAAAACACTTAGAATTCTGAAATTTGGGTACTGAAATCGACTCTCTGAACTTCGTGACGGAATGGCAGGACGGACCGTCGTAGGCACGACGGACCGTCACACATCTTCCATAGAAATTAAGTCTCTGAACTTTGTGACGGACCTGCAGGACGGACCGTCACAGCCATGACGGACCGTCAAAGTTTGCGTAATCCCAGGCTGGGTCGGATTTCTGTAAATATTTTAAGGGGCGTTTCGGACTATTCCTGCTATAATTATATATTTAGTGGGTTAATATTAATAAGTCAATTTCTTGGGGGTTAAAAGAGATAACCTTGAATTAATTAATGGGTTAATTCATCATCTTTTATACTTAATTATATGCTAATTAGGGTAAAAGAAAGAGGGTTTGAATAAGAAAAATAGGAAGAACAAGAGAGGGAGAAAACGAACGAACAAGGGAGAGAAGAAGAAACGCTGCTTTGAGGATTAGCTTGCTTGATCACAATTCTTCGGTGGAGGTAGGTTATGGTTTATGCTATTCGTAGTAAACTCTTAATAGCGAATGATATGTATTGGGTAGTCTTGTAAACCCTTCTATATGCTTAATTGTATGCTTGTATGAATGTTATTATATAATTGTGATAAAATAAGCATGATGAAGCTATTGAATCCTAAATCTTGAAAAACCCTAATCTACTTTATTAATGAGATTGATGATGCCTTGGTATAAAGGAAGGCTTGATGAACTAAAGTGATGAGAGTAGTGGAGCGGGTGTCACGAACCGACACGTAGAATTAGGGGATCGGGTGTCACGAACCGACACGTAGAATTAGGGAATCGGGTGTCACGAACCGACACGTAGAGTTCGGGGATCGGGTGTCACGAACCGACACGTAGAATTAGGGGATCAGAGTGTCACGTTCCGACACCAGGATAGTATATGAGGATCGGAGTGTCACGTTCCGACACCAGGATAGTATATGAAGCGGAGTGTCACGTACCGACACGAGAGAAATAAAGATAATGAATCTTGAAAGATGTTAATATACTCAATCTAATGAACCTAATTCCCAAATGAGTATGGTATTGAGGCTTGAGTCCTCATGGGTGAACTTGGCGGTACTTATTAATTATTATAGTACTTGTTGTTGCTACATGTTGAGTATTGTAGTTGGTTTATGATATTATCTGATATATACTGTTTTCTATTTTGAGTTGGCCGATGATACCTACTCAGTACTTGTGTTTTGTACTGACCCCTACTTGTATGTTTCTTTCTTTGTTATTTGTGGAGTGCAGCAAACATACCGTCGTCTTCAAATCAACCGCAACTCTAGCCAGTCTTCATTACACCGGATTTCAGGGTGAGCTAATGCTTCTAGCTTGGACTGGATCTTCTTCTTCATGTCTTGATGCCTTGAAGTTCCGGCATGGACTAACTTTTATTTATTTTAGCTTCTTAGAATACTCTTAGTTTAGTAATTTGAGGATAGATGTTCTTGTGATGATGACTTCCAGATTTTGGGGATAATAATAGTTATTGAGTTTTTAGAAGTTATTGAATTGATTTTCATTAATGAGTTTAAGTCTTCCGCATTGTATTTTGTTCGTTATGTTTGAAATGTTGGGGTTAGATTGGTTGGTTCGCTCACATAGTAAGATAAGTGTGGGTGCCACTCGCGGCTCGGTTTTGGGTCGTGACATAAGTAGAAAACAATCTACTCACTAAGCTATCCCACTTGGACAACCTAGACTTTTAACACTACCCACTGATTCCTTTATAGTTTCAGGAATAGTTTACAATGTAAGAACAAAAGAATATATTCCTAAACAGCTACACGAAAAGCTCTAGAAATTACTGTTGTTCTTGGAATAATTCTGCCTTTTGTTTGCTAGCAGCCTTTGCAAATGTTCTTGAAGAGTTTTATCTCAAGTTGCAAAAACTACAAAAGATGTTTAGGAAAGTGCCTTTATATGGACAAGTCACTTTCCTTAAACTCTTTGCCATTGGTTGGAGAAGTCTTACTTTCTGACGCCATCGGGAAGTGTGCACCTACTTTCTGTACCGTCTCCAGCTGGCAGTCAACTGGCTCGTCACCATGAGAGCCTGGTACCTCTACAAGGTCCCTGGGTTTGTTTCATCTTCAACACTCAAGTAAGAGACCTGGTACCTTTACAAGGTCCCTAAGTTTGTCAAATCATCAAAACTACAAATAACAAATAAGCTCGAACTTTAATAAATTGAAAGCATTATAATTTTATGAATTAATTCTACGTACAAACAAGATGTGCACGATACCTACATATTGTTAATTATATGTATGATTTATATTATATTTTGTTAAATATTACTAAAGTGTCAATTCCATTGATAAAGTACATTTCGAAAGGAACAATAAAGTCAAGTGATGGGGTCCTTTTTGCCTTAGGTCAATTCACGTGCTATGTTTAATGTTTGCTAGTGGCTTCCTGTTTATATATTGCCTCATTTTAATGAGTTAAATAAAATTATATATGTGCAATGATAATTTAGAATACTTATCTACAAATAAATTATATTTTATATCATTATCCATAATAAACAATAAATAATCTATAAGAAGTTTAAGATCTATCCATTATATAACTAACAGGGTGAAAAGAATTTATACAATCAATTCAAGTTACTTGAAATGTACGTAATTACAAGTAAGTATAACAATAAAATATTTGTTGATAATATTAATATAGAAGCTAGCTGGAAATTGGATTGTTGTTGGAAGACGTTGGACTCATCTACCATTGAAAAAGAGAGCTACCAAAAGGACCAAAATAGCATGTATCATCTCTTTGTTCCAAGCACCACTCTTCAGCATATTTTAGTACATATGTTTGAAATTGGTGCTCTAACTTATGTCATGATCTTTGGCTTTCGAGTGAGCACTTTTACTAAATATAATTTATATCTTTCAATTTTTTTAAAAAGAAATAGTTAAAATTATTTAGCTCGATTAGTTTACCTGAAAATACAAGCAAATCTATATTAGAGTACTTTTCCTAAAAAAAATACCATAAAATATAAATTTAACATGAAATGTAATTTAAATAGAGCCATATTTATAAAAATAAAATTTATTGTAAAAACTAAAAAGCATGTATATAATGGAATTTTCAAGTTGTATTTGAAATTTCAATGGACAAACGAATTCTAGGAATTTTTTAGTTCACACATTAAATTATCTCAAAATTATAATCTTAAAAAAAGAAAATTCTTCGACTAGTTTATCTGATCTACAATAGCAAATTAGATGACATAAAATGTATAGTAGTCACTTTGAGTATTGTATTCGTGACTATACAATGTAAAATTACTTACTATAGTAATATCGGTTGCTCCTCTTAACCCGTGATTATTTCTCTTATTTAGAAGGGTTTTTCAAATAAAATTCTTGGTGTCATTATATTTCCATTTAATATTCATTACTTTTACCATATATATTTTTGTGCTTGTCCGCATTTTCTCAACAAACTGGTATCAGAGTCAAGGTTTTATCTGAATATGTTCTGTGGTTGCAGCATATTCTGAACTTCCACATCATAAAAAATTACTTTGATTTGCGATAACAATAATTTTTGGGCAAAAACAATGGAAGCCAACACAAGTAGAATGATTACTTTGAATGGTGTTAATTATGCTAGTTGGAAGGGTAAAATGGAAGATCTGCTTTATGTCAAGAACTTTTACAAAATAGTATTTATCACTGTAAAGCCTGATAATAAAACAGATGAAGAGTGGAATCTGTTGTACAAACAGATCTGTGGATTCATTAGGCAATAGATCGACGATGATGTGTTTAACCATATTTCTGGAGAAATACATGCCCGAACCCTATGAAAGCATCTTGAAAGTTTGTATGCTCGGAAGAATGACAATAACATAATGTTCTTAATAAAGCAGATGTTGAGTTTAAAGTATCATGATGGTTCTCCGATGACAAACCATTTGAATAATTTTCAGGGGATCATGAACCATTATCTGCTATGGGCATCAAATTTGATGAAGAAATTCAAGGCTTGCTTCTACTTGGTTCTCTACCAGATTCTTGGGAATATTTAAAACTTCATTGTCAAATTCTGCTCCGGATGGTGTGATCTCTATGATTCCGCCAAGAATAGTATCTTAAACGAAGAGATGAGAAGAAAAACTCAAGATTCTTCTTCGTCGGATGTCCTGATAATTGGCCCTAAGGGGAGAAAAAAAACTCGTGGTTCTCAGTATAAAGAATAAAATAGGAGCAAATCCAGAGGCAGACTTAAGAATATTGAGTGTTATCTCTATGGCATGAAAGGGCACACAAAGAAGTTTTGCAGGAAGTTGAAGAGGGAAAACAAAAACAAAGAGGAAAGTAAAGAAGATGTTAATGAAAATTGCCTAGCCACCGTCACCATCGAAGATTTTGTTAACGTTCTTGATGCGGATATGATAAACATTGCTTGTGATGAGTCAAGCTGGATTATGGACACTAGTGCCACATCTCATGTGACATCAAGGAAGGATTTTTTCTTTTCCTATACTCCTTGTGATTTTGAAACCTTGAGTATGGGTAATGAGACTGTTTCTAGGGTGGTTGATAATGATACAATTTGTTTGGAAACTAGTGTTGAAACTAAACTAGTTTTGAACAATGCGAAATATGCTCCTGATGTTCGTTTGCACCTAATTTCTGTTGGTGTTTAGATGATGAAGGATATGTTAGTACCAATGGTAATGGAAATAGAAACTCATTAAGGGTTCCTCAGTTGTGCATCGTGGTAAAAAACGTCGTGGTCTATACTAGACTACAACATCTGTTTGTGTTGACATGGTGAATGCGATTGAGAGCGATAACTTCTCAACGTTATGGCATAAGAGACTTAGCCACATCAGCGAGAAAAGACTTAACGTTCTAGCCAAGAAGAAATTTTTGTCAAATTTCAAAGGTGCTAAATTAAAAAGTGTAAGCACTGCTTAGCTGGTAAACAAAATAGAGTTTCGTTTAAGTCCTACCCTCTTTCAACAAAGACAGAGTTGCTTGAGTTGGTGCACTATGATTTATGTGGTCCAATGAAGACAAAGACATTTTGTGGTGCACTCTACTTTGTCACTTTCATTGATGATTGCTCGAAAAAACTTTGGGTCTATGTCTTGAAGACTAAATACCAAGTGTTAGGTGTCTTCAAGCAGTTTCAGGCTTCAGTTAAAATAGAAATTGGAAAGAAACTGAAATATAATCGTACTGATAATGATGGTGAATATTGTGGATTATTTGACGAATACTGCAAGCATCAAGATATTAGAACCAAAAGACTTCTCAACTTAATGATTTGACTGAGAGAATGAACAAGACCTTGATGGAAAGAGTTAGATGTTTGCTTTCTGAAGCAAAGTTGCCGAACTCATTTTGGGGTAAGACTTTATTGAACACTGCACATGTTATTAATCTATCTGCAGCTGTTGCTTTGCAAAGTGATGTACCAAATAGTATTTGGTACGGAAAGGATGTTTCCTATGACCATTTGAGAGTATTTGAATGCAAAGCATTTGTACATGTGCCAAAAGATGAGAGGTCAAAGTTAAATGCCAAGAAAAGGCAGTGCATCTTCATTGGATATGGCCATGATGAATTTAGTTACAGGTATTGAATCCAATTGAAAAGAAACTTGTGAGAAGCCGTGATATTATTTTCATGAAGTATCAAACAATTGAAGATATTGAAAAAGTGGAAAAAGTTGATTTTTCAAGTTTGATGGTATAGTTCATCATGATGAGGTTCTTCACACAAGTGTGCATGATGTTATTGGGTTTGATAATTATGGTGACACCTAGAATCATGTATTGCATCAACATATTGATTTTTATACTAACAATGGTATTGTTATTGATGATCCTATTACTCATGAAGTTGTGGACGAATCAAATATTTCACTTCGAAAGCCCAAGACAACGATTTTCTTTCTCCCGTTATTCACCCAATGAGTATGTGTTACTCACTGGCGGGGGAAAACTGAATGTTATGAGGAGGCTATGGAAGATGAGCACAAGAATCAATGGATTAAAGCATGCAGATTAGATGGAGTCTCTGCATGAGAACCACACCTATGAGTTGGTAAAATTTCCCAAGGGCATGAGAGATTTGAAGAACAAGTGGATGTTCAAAGTTAAAGTTGAAGAACACAACTTGAAGACCAGCTACAAAGCTAGATTGGTTGTTAAGGAATCAGGTCAAAGGAAGGATAAAGATTTTGACGAAAGATTTTCTCCTATTGTGAAAATGTCCTCGATTTGCACAGTTCTCGGTCTGGTTGCTAGTTTTGATTTAGAGACTGAGCAGCTAGATATGAAGACGGCTTTCCTTCACGGTGACCTAGAAGAAGAGATTTATATGGAATAACCAAAGGGCTTAAAAGTAGAAGGTAAAGAAAATTTTGTGTGCAAACTCAAAAAGGGTCTTTATGGCCTAAAACAAGCTTCCAGACATAGGTACAAGAAGTTTGAATCTGTTATGGGGGAGCAAGGCTATAAGAAAACTTCATCTGATAATTTTGTGTTTGTATTAAAACTTTCTAACCATAATTTTATCATCCTTTTGTTGTATGTGGATGATTGATTGTGGGCAAGAATACTTTCAAGATTGACGAGCTGAAGAAAGAGTTGTGTAACTCTTTTTCTATGAAAGACTTGGGTCATGCCAAGCAAATTTGGGCATGAGAATTATTCGTCTCAGAAATGAAAGGAAGATTTATTTGTCGCAGAAGAAGTACATTGAACGTGTACTAGAGCGCTTCAATAAGAAGAATGTTAAGCCTGTTAGTACACCTCTTGCTGATCATATGAAGTTGAGCAAGAAGATGTGTCCTACAGCTAGTAAGGAAAATAGAGCATGGACAAAGTTTCATATTCCTCCGACTTTGGAAGTCTAATGTATGCAATGGTTAGCACTAGACCTGATATTGCTCATGCAGTTGGTGTTGTCCGCAGATTTCTCGAAAATTTGAGAAAAGAGCATTGGGAAGCTGTGAAGTGGATACTCAAGTATGTTCGAGCAAGCTCAGATGAACGCTTGTGTTTTGGAACATCAAATTCAATCTTGAAAGGCTATACATATTCTTATTGGCAGGTGACCTTGATAACAGAAAATCCACTACTGGATATTTGTTTACTTTTTCAAGGGGAGCTATATTATGGCAGTCAAAGTTGCAGAAGTGTGTTACACTATCTACAACTAAAGATGAGTATATTGCGGCTACTGAAGTCGGCAAGGAGATGATATGGCTAAAGCAATTTCTTTAAGAGCTTGCTTTGAATCAGATGGAGTATATTGTCTATTATGACAGCCAGAGTGCAATAGACTTGATCAAGAACTCCATGTACCATTCAAGAACAAAACACGTCAAAGTCAGATATCATTAGATTCATGAGGAAGTGGAGAGTGAATGATTTCACGTCAAAAGATTCAACAAGTGAAAATCCTGCAGATATATTGACCAAGACGATATCGAAAGACAAGTTCGAGTTATGCAAAGAACTTGTAAGTATTAGCTCTCTAAAAAGAAGATGAAGATACCTCCTTCCAGTAAATGGGACTGGAGGGGGAGATTTGTTGAGTTCATCGCATTTTTTTGGTCAACTTTTGTTATACAATTGATACAAGTAATTGTTAAAAAGGAATAGTAATTAAAGTTGAAAAATAAAAGATTTGGTGATTGGCAAATTGGTAAGATTTGCAATCATTTTTTACTTTGTTATATTTACCGATGTCATTAGTGACATAGGCATGATTTTATCCTTCTATAAATAGAGCATTTTTGCTCATTTGTAGAACATACAAAGTTGGAGAGAAAAATCATATTGAGAACAAAGTGAAGTATTCCATAAACTATAGAAGAAAAATAAAGTGTGAGCGATATTTTAGTAAGGTGAAAACCAAAAGAGTGTTGTTCCTTTTGAGTGTATAGTAGTCACTTTGAGTATTCTATTCGTGACTACACAGTGTAAAATTACTTACTATAGTAATATCAATTGTTCCTCTTGACCCGTGATTTTTTTCCTTATTTAGAAGGATTTTCACGTAAAATTTTTTGTATCTTTATTTTCCCATTTTATTTTCATTACTTTTATCATATATATTTTTGTACTTGTCCGCTTATTCCCAACATTTACAATGCTTTTAAATGCATGCATTAGTTGTTTAAAAATATTATTTCTTCCTCAAATTTCTTTTTCACTATTTCACTATTAGTGAAAGAGAATTTTGTAAATAAATAATTTAATCCCTTCTTTTTAGTTTTTTTTTTTGAAAAAATATTATTTGTCTGATTTTGTTTCGATTCAAAATTTAAGAAAAAAATAAATTTTATAGTCTTAAATTAAAGATGTATATAAACACTTTTAGAAGTTAAAAACTGACTTAGACTTTTAAGTCAATTCAAACGGGCTCTAATCTTCTATCGAGCATTATTCTTATATCGCTCGAGTACAAACATCCCTAGGATGATGTTTGATAGTTGGATAGAGTTATACAGTGGCGTAGCCAGAAATTTTAGGAAGGGTGTCCAAAAATATCATAGCTCGTAAAAATAATTTAAAGAATGGGTGTACTTAAATTTTGTAAATCAAACTACATAACATGATTAATTTTTTTAATTGAAATGTACCAAATTTTTTTAAAATCAAACTACAAAATATTTAGCTTTAGTGTTACGTTTATTGATAGGAAGTGAACAAATAAAGAAAAAGAGATATATTTCAGTTTAGAGTGAAGTCATTTTTATAGTTCAACATTTCACAAACCTCTGATGACTAACAACAAAAAATAAAAAATAAATAATAGAATCAAACGAGTTATATTAAAGAGAATTTATATAAAGTATTTTCACTTTTAGTAGCTCAATGGAACAAATAAATAGGATTTTCTTATAAACTTTAAATTTAATAATTCTTTTAAATTTTATTTAAATTTTTAATAAAAAGAAAATAATCAAAGTCAAATAACTTAGTAAGAGTTGAACGACTAAAATTACTAAGCTAGAAATTTTTTATTGTTTTTCAAAAGTGTACAAATTATGTTATTTAATCATTTAAAATATTATTTTTTATAAATACGATTTAATTTTTTGACGAAGCATATTCAATTGGATACCCTATGCCCCTGAAGTTATATATGTATTAAAAATGTGAGAATTAATTATGCGGATATTTGTTAACAAAGATAAACTATGAGAGTGACTAAGATTTTGGATTAAGGCGGAGGATGCTTCGTTTCTCCACCTGAGAAGTCTCGTAAGAAACCTCATCTCTTCATTTCTCCTCTTTATAACCCATCCTCCACACACTCTCTTTTCTACTCTATTTTCTCTTCTACTTTGAAGTTTTAACATTAACAGTTGACTTCTCCAACAGTTTGTTTGATTAGAAGAAGAAAAATGGGCTCTCCACAAGAGATTTGTACTTCACTTGATTCCATTAGGGAACATCTTCTTGATGATGATGTTGCTTTCATGGAATATTGCTGCTCTAACTCTTGTTTCTCTTTTCAAACTTCAAATCTTGATCATACCTCAAAAACAGAGTATGATGGTTTTTTCGAATTTGAGGCAAAACCACATGTAAATTCTCTGAAACAGAGTAACTTCAAAGAACGGAAGCCATCTCTGAACGTAGCAATACCCGCGAAGGCTGTTGTTGTTGTAGAGAATGTTGAGAGTGAGAAGAAGCATTACAGGGGAGTTAGACAGAGGCCATGGGGGAAGTTTGCAGCGGAGATTCGTGACCCAAATAGAAAGGGGACTCGAGTTTGGTTAGGAACATTCGATACTGCTGTGGATGCAGCTAAGGCATATGACAGGGCAGCGTTTAAGCTTAGAGGAAGCAAAGCAATATTGAATTTCCCACTGGAAGTTGCAAACTTTAAGCAACAAAATGATGAGACTAAAACAGAGATGAAGTCATCAGGCAGTAAAAGGGGGAGAGGAGAAACAGAGGAATTAGTAATCAAGAAGGAAAGGAAAATAGAAGAAGAAAGAGTACTCCCAACGGCGGCGGCTCCGTTAACACCGTCAAGTTGGTCGACGATTTGGGAGAGTGGAGATGGAAAAGGCATTTTTGAGGTGCCGCCACTGTCTCCACACATGGTTTCCAGCTTCATAGTAATTTAATTTGAACTGTCAGTATTGGGTAGATGAAGGATAAATATATGGCACCTGACTCTAAAATGTCTGAGGTGATTTGGATTACGAAGAAGATCGTGAGTGTATCTAAGTTGTCTAATTTGAGGTAAAAACATCTGTAAGAAATCTGTTCGATTTTGATTTATTCATTTGTATGAAGTGGGAAGTATATACCTAGTGAAGATTCAGCAAGAACTATGTATGTGTGTATAAATTTATTATCCCTGTTATCTACTGAAGATTTATAAATATTTGAATTGATTTCATTGTTAAAAATTCGGGTGTGTTTGGTATGATAGAAAATGTTTCTCTAGAAAATAAGTAGATTTTGGCCTTATTTCTCGTGTGGAGTTGGGGGTTGGCTCGTGGTGGGTGGGTGGAGGTATGGGATCGGGTAAAAAAAATAAAATTTTAAAATTGAATTTTCTTTTAAAATGTTGTTTTTCTAAAAAAATAATGTAATTTAAAATTGGAAGAGAGTTTTGAAAAATGTTTTTTTTTAATTTTTGAAGGGAAGTTTTTTTTCTTAATTTTGAGGAAAATGAGTTGATTTGAAAAACATTTTCCAAAATTTTTATTTCAACCAAACATGAAAAAATTAGAAAACATTTTTCTAATACCAAACATACTCTTCATTTCAAACAAACTCAATTGATTTTTCTAATAAATAAATTCTAGGCTAAGCAAATTTGGTACCCAATATGGGGCCTTAGCCATATTAATTTTTAGTAAAAATTAGGCAAATGACATACTGTAAATGATAAATTATATTTTATCCCTATAATATCAATATTTACCAAAAATCCCTTATTTTTAAGAATTCCGGATACTTAATAAAATAGAAATGATACTTAAATATAAATGACCGAATATTTTATTTTCTGTAACTATTATAGCTAAAATCAAGGGTAACTGATTTCCCTTCACTTGATTTAAGTTAATCTTGTAACTAATTTCACTCCCAGGAATTTGAGCAAATCAACTCCATGAAAAAATAAAAATAGCAACAATAATAGTACCATGTGAAGGGGATATATTAATAGACAATTTTTTTCCGGATATATAATAACGATGCCCTTTGATAAGTATTTGTCGTCACAGCTCCGGTGAGATGATATATTGTAACTAAAATTTAAGTATCAAATTTAAATTCTGAATTTGAGTATCTTTTTATTTGTTGGACATGAAATTTAATGTATCAAAGAAACATATTTAAATTTAATTTTTCGTTTATATATAGATCCAAATAGTATTTTGTAAGTATCACGTGATAGAATGATTCTTTGTTTCATTTTTACTTATATTTCGTATATATTAAGGTATCAAATAATAGTATATGTGTATAAAAATTTAAGCATCTAATTTAAATTGTGAATTTGAGTATCTTTTCATGTGTTGGACATGAAATTTAATGTATCAAAGAAATATATTTTAAATTTAATATTTCGTTTATATATATAGTTTCAATTAGTATTTTGTAAGTATCATGTTAACCTGTTTTTTTTATATGTTAGTATAAGATGAATTGTATTAAGTATCTTTTTAATCTTATCATGATTTTTGAATATATTTGTTAGTATGTTCAATTAATTTTATTAAGTATCATTTTTTGGTGATCATGATAGAATGATTCTTTGTTTTATTTTTACTTATATTTCGTATATATTAAGGTATCAAATAATAGTATATGTGTATCATATTGTCATACATCTGTTATTTAAGTATCATATTATATGAATTATTGATAAGTATATAAAAATTTAAGTATCTAATTTAAATTGTGAATTTGAGTATCTTTTTATGTGTTGGACATGAAATTTAATGTATAAAATTTAATTAGTATCATTTGAGATAAAAAAAAAGGATTTTTGTAATTTAATACATCAGTAGGGAATTAATGAAATTAAATAAATTAAAATAGTGTATTTTAGTAATTTTTCCTAATTTTTATCCAGTTATTCTAGTTCTTCATTTATTTTGTGTTTGCAAGCAAACATATATTAAATCAAATAATAAAATATGTACGATATTGTTGATCCTAAACCTGAGAGTTGGAGTGGTGATTCAAGGGGCGCTATCTAGTATAAGTGTAATTTTTATTACTATGAGATATTACAATATGTACATATTTGAAACTTCGAGATATGGACGTAATCTCAGTCTCAGAGCTGCTTATCTATCTTAAGCCAGTGACTTGCTTGGAGGAATTTTTTTACGATCCAAAAGTTTGCTTGGTTAGCACTTGAATATCCAAGTTACGTGTGTTGAAAATACTTATATGACATCATCTCGATTGATCATATTTAAAAATATGATGATAATATCATTGTCAAACTAATTGTATCCATAGAAATTTTTACGAAATATTTCTTTCGTAATGCTTAAGTATATTCCAACAAGTCAACAACAGTGCAAGAATCACAAACTTTATACATATAAATTTTTATCATTCGTAATATGAAGCCATTGATATGATCTCATCAACTTACATTTTCTACTACTATGATTGCTTTAAAGCAACATGTCAAAGTTGTGGAATTCTAATCCGTATAACAGTAACCAATATATTCAAGATATTTAGGTACGCAAAATGCACAAAATTTCAATGAATTACGCACGTTATAAAGAAACTGGCCAATTGTAATTGGTTCATCTCTTTATCATTGAGCAATTGCCTAAACAAATCTAACTATTTGTTGAAATAATAATTAAAAGAAAACTGAACCAAATAAGTGTTGATGAAAAATAAATATTTTGTAAGTTATAGACATCAATCAAAGATGCAATGATAATAAAGTACTATAACTCATAATAATTGACTATACAAAATATCTAAAAGAGACTATATGCGAAATTTACAGTAGAAGATTAACTTGTTTGAATCTTGAAATTCAAAGTGTTACATTAATTGAGACAAATTGACTAGTTATTATTCGTAAAAAATGACAAAAAGTCTCACATCGGTGATTAATGAGATGTGTGGACTCCTTATAAGGCTCGTACAGTTCTCCTCCCTTTAAACTATCTTTTGGGGTGTGAGTTAGGCCTAAGACCTAATTTCAACATGGTATTGTACAGGGCCCGTCTCACTTGATGTTGGACCCCTCAAATTCAAAATTGGTCACGCACCAAATGATAAGCACTGGGCGTGAGGTGGGTGTTAAAGAATGACAAAAAGTCTCACATCGGTGATTAATTAGATGTGTGGACTCCTTATAAAAATTGTGCAATCTTCCTCCCTTTAAGCTAGCTTTTGGGGTGTGAATTAGACCTAAGACCTAATTTCACAATTATTACATCCGTCCACTATTGTCACGCTTTCCGTTTTTAGAGTCAAACTTTGACAGACATTTTAAGATAGCTTGCTATGTAAAAAATTGGAACGTATAGTACTTTTCGTATAGTTTTTGAATATCTATTTTTTTTATTTAAAATATCAAATTAATATAATTTATTTTAACTTTAAAAATTAGTTTAACTTTTATAAATTTTATAAAGCTCAATAAGCCAAAGAAAAATGAAATACAGATATATGACAATTGGATTCTTTTCGTACTATAGTATATGAATGGAGAATTACTTTTTTTGTAACAGTCTAACATTTTGAATTATCGAAAGGTGAATAAATTAAACAGTTAGGAACTTATTATAATTTCAAAAAGAAATTATGACTAGTCAGAAAGATATGAACGCAATATTCAAGTTTAGCGACCACTGAGAATTAATGTAATTCATGACAGTGATCCAGTCATGTTTGTTTATACTGCCCCTCGTT
The DNA here is from genome assembly GCA_027705065.1 of Solanum peruvianum. Classification (NCBI taxonomy): domain Eukaryota; kingdom Viridiplantae; phylum Streptophyta; class Magnoliopsida; order Solanales; family Solanaceae; genus Solanum; species Solanum peruvianum. Next base: position 49,350,671 of record JAKWJD010001757.1, read on the forward strand.
TGGATCTAATTTCTATTTTTACTTCAAATTAAGATAAAAATAATTTCATTCTAAGCCCAACAACCAGCTCGGTCGGATCCAACCCGGATCGAAAATTCTCCGGGTCGCGTAATGGATCTTCGCCGGCCGATGAAGGAACGAAGAAGCAGTATAGAGGGGTTAGGAGGCGACCATGGGGAAAATATGCAGCAGAGATAAGAGATCCGACCCGGAAAGGCTTACGGGTCTGGCTCGGAACTTACGAGACCGACGTGGATGCTGCCAGAGCTTACGATTGTGCAGCTTTTAAGCTGAGAGGAAGAAAAGCCATCCTTAATTTTCCGTTTGATGCCGGAAATTTAGTACCGCCGGTGACGATTGGCCGGAAGAGGAGAATTCATCAGTGATGCACTTAGTTGAGTGGGTTTTTGTTTTAAATAAAACTTAATCAATTTGTCGGTTTATTATAAATGTATAAATAAATCAAAATAAACCTAATTGATTGTGGTCATTTTTTTTTTCACTCCATCTCTTATCATCTATGATATATTCTAATGGAAAGTATGATAAAATAAACACATGTATGTTATATGATATCGTATAAAATTTTAAATTTTCACGTATAACGTTACGCAAGACAAATATGATCTATTTGTTCAATTTTATAAAAATATCGAACTTATAGTTAGATTCCTAAACTTGTTGGGTTATCCTCTTCAAGTACCTCAACTATGCAATTTTCCTATTGAATCATTGAATCACTCAAAATTTATTTCTTTTAAATAATGTTGACTTATTTTGATCGGCTATTCTATTATAAATGTCTTTAATTGTGTTCGTATCGTAATGATTTTGATTGAAGAAATGAAGACAAAATATATTAGTCTCATTTGTTTTCTAATGTGTTCAAATTACTTGAAATAAAACACAATTATATTCTCGAACAGTTTCAGTATCAATTTGATTAATGAGTTCTGGAACAACATATGTATCCTCTATCAATACCCCTCACAAAATCTGGTTCCACATTCGTCAATGATTTTTTAGAAGGAATAAATTATGAGTGCTTCAATGATTCAATAGGGAATATAACATAGTTGAGATACTTGAAAAGAAAAACCAACAAGTTTAGAGATCTGTTTATATATTTGACTTTATAAAAAATTAAGTGCCTACTCAAAATTTAAGTCATATTTATCAGTTGACATCAAATTAAAAATCATATTTATGTATTTTATCTAAATTTTAGATAAACAAGTTAGTCAATTAAGATATTTAATTTACTATAGCTATATCCATTAGTTTTTATAGTTTAAATAGACTATAAAACTCATGTCATTTTCAATTTGGTATTGATATGTATGACATATTTATATGGTTAACTTATATAATAGATGTTCAAACATATAGATAAAAGTTTTTCTAAAACTTAAAGTGTAACCGTTTAATAAAAACATTTATCATGTCTTCAGATGTTCAAGTGTTTAAATGAAATTAATCGACAATTTTAAAACATTGTCAATGTATATATTCTACCTCCTAAATAATGTTATGTATTATACTAAAGTATTTGGTCGCGCTTCGCGTGGTTATGAAAAGAATTAAAATAAAGTTACATATTAATACTAGTAATTACTTTAATAAAAGGATTTTTTTATTAGTCACACAATTTCATAGAAGAGAAGCTATGAAAAATATTTAGGTTAAATATGAAATTCATTAAGTGTCACGACCCAAAACCGAGCCGCGACAGGCACCCACACTTACCCTCCTATGTGAGCGAACCAACCAATACAAAACCCCAACATTTCAAACATGATTAACAAAATACAATGCGGAAGACTTAAACTCATTAATAAAATCAACGGAAAAGGGCCTAAAATACCCTCGAAGTATTGAAAATGGTACACAATTACCCTTCATCCACCTATTGGCCCCCAAATACCCTTCACATCCACCTTTGGGTCCAAATTTACCCTTTCATTAACGGACCAAAATTAAAAATACGGAAAAGGGCCTAAAATACCCTCGAAGTATTGAAAATGGTACACAATTACCCTCCATCCACCTATTGGCCCCCAAATACCCTTCAAATCCACCTTTGGGTCCAAATTTACCCTCTTCGTAAATGGACCAAAATTAAAAATAATTAAATAATATTTTTTAATTACGTGGCACTCAATCATTGGTTGTAATTTAATATTTAAAATAATTTTAAACCCCCCCCCCCATTTTAACTAAACCCGGCCCACTTGACCCAATTTAAAATAATAACACATCTAATTAAAATATCCTAAAAACTTATTCCTCCCATTTTCACAAGTTCCATGAAGAAGAAGAAGAAGACAATGGAGTCATGGAAATTGTGAAAATTGGAGGAATAAGATTTTAGGATATTTTAATTACATGGGTTAATTTTGTTCAAATTGGGTCAAGTGGGGCGGGTTTAGTTAAAATGGGTGGGTTTAAAATTATTTTAAATATTAAATTACAACCATTCATTGAGTGTCACGTAATTAAAAAATATTATTTAATTATTTTTAATTTTGGTCCATTTACGAAGGGGTAAATTTGGACCCAAAGGTGGATTTGAAGGGTATTTGGGGGCCAATAGGTGGATGGAGGGTAATTGTGTACCATTTTCAATACTTCAAGGGTATTTTAGGCCCTTTTCCGTATTTTAAATTTTGGTCCATTAATGAAAGGGTAAATTTGGACCCAAAGGTGGATGTGAAGGGTATTTGGGGGCCAATAGGTGGATGAAGGGTAATTGTGTACCATTTTCAATACTTCGAGGGTGTTTTAGGCCCTTTTCCGTAAAATCAATTCAATAACTATTATTATCCCCAAAATCTGGAAGTCATCATCACAAGAACATCTATCCTCAAATTACTAAACTAAGAGTATCTAAGAAAGCAAAAACAACTAAAAAGCTAGTCCATGCCGGAAGTTCAAGGCACCAAGACTTGAAGAAGAAGATCCAGTCCAAGCTAGAAGCATTAGCTCACCCTGAATTTCCGATGTAGTGAAGACTGGCTAGAGTTGCGGTTGAGTTGAAGATGACGGTACGTTTGCTGCACTCCACAAATAACAAAGAAAGAAACATACAAGTAGGGGTCAGTACAAACACAAGTACTGAGTAGATATCATCGGCCAACTCAAAATAGAAAACAGTATATATCAGTTAATATCATAAATCAACTATAATACTCAACATGTAGCAACAACAAGTACTATAATCATCAATAAGTACCACCAAGTTCATCCATGAGGACTCAAGCCTCAATACCATACTCATTTGGGAATTAGGTTCATTAGATTGAGTATATTAACATCTTTCAAGATTCATTATCTTTCTTCCTCTTGTGACGGTACGTGACACTCCGCTCCCTACTACTATGTGTCGGTACGTGACACTCCGATCCCCTACTTCTACGTGTCGGTTCGTGACACCCGATCCCCTAATACTATGTGTCGGAACGTGACACTCCGATCCCCTAATTCTATGTGTCGGAACGTGACACTCCGATCCCCTAATTCTACGTGTCGGTTCGTGACACCCGATCCCTTAATTCTATGTGTCGTAACGTAACACTCCGATCCCCTAATTCTACGTGTCGGTTCGTGACACCCGATCCCTTAATTCTATGTGTCGGAACGTGACACTCCGATCCACTAATTCTATGTGTCGGAACGTGACACTCCGATCCACTAATCTCATTCTATCAATTCATCAAGCCTTCTCTTATACCAAGGCAATCATCATTAACAAAGTGTATTAGGGTTTCTTTCAAGATTTAGGATTCAATAGCTTCATCATGCTTATTTATCACAATAATATAATCACATTCATGCAAGCATACAATTAAGCATATAGAAGGGTTTACAATACTACCAATACATATCATTCGCTATTAAGAGTTTACTACAAATAGTGTCAAAACCATAACCTACCTCCACCGAAGAATTTGATCAAGCAAGCAATTTCCCAAGCAGCGTTTCTTATCCTCTCTCGTTCGATCGATCCTCTCTCTCTCTCTTTGTTCTTTCTATTTTTCTTATTCAAACCCTCTTTCTTTTACCCTAATTAGCATATAATTAAGTATAAAAGATGGCAATAATAACCAACTAATTAACTCAAGGTTACCTCTTTTAACCCTCAAGTAATTAGACTTATTAACATTAACCCACTAACTTTATAATTAGAGCAGGAATAGTCAAAAACGTCCCTTTAAACATTTAAAGAAATCCGACCCAGACTGGGATTATGCAACCTGTGACGGCCCGTCGTGCCTGCGACGGTCCGTCCTGCAGGTCGTCGCAAAGTTTAGAGACTCAATTTCCACTAAAGAATCTGTGACGGTCCGTCGTGCCCACGACGGTCCGTCTTGCAGGTCCGTCACGAAGTTCAGAGAGTCGATTTCGGTACTCAAATTTCAGAATTCTAAGTGTTTTGGAAAGAGACACCCTCGACGGTCCGTCATGCCCATGACGGTCTGTCGTGGTGTCCGTTGCATCAGCCAGTTTTTTCCGAAATAAAATCTGCTGCTCAAAACGACTAAACAGGTCGTTACAATAGATACCAATTTACCCATCGTTCGTCCTCGAACGATCACAAGAAAAGGAACAAGGGCGAAAAGGAGTACCTGAATCTGTAAACAGATGTGGGTATTTTTCTTGCATATCAGCCTCCTTCTCCCAAGTGGCCTCTTCAACTGGTCGATTCTTCCATTGAACTTTGATGGATGCAATATCCCTCGACCTCAACTTGCGAACTTCTCTATCTAAAATGGCAACAGGTTCCTCCTCATAAGTCAAATTCTCATCAAGCAGAACTGAATCCCAATGAATGATGTAGTTTCCATCCCCATGGTATCTTTTCAACATAGACACGTGAAATACCGGATGCACTCCGGACAGCCCTGGAGGTAAGGCTAATTCATAAGCCACCTCCCCTACTCGCTTAAGTACTTCAAATGGTCCAATATACCTTGGGCTTAGTTTACCCCTATTACCAAACCGCATCACCCCTTTCATGGGCGAAACCTTCAACAAGACTTGTTCACCCTCCATGAACTCCAAGTCTCTAACCTTTCGATCTGCATATTCCTTTTGTCTACTTTGAGCCGCTAAAAGCTTTTCTTGAATAGCTTTCACCTTCTCCAAGGAATCCCTCAACAGATCAGTACCCCAAGGTCTGACCTCAAATGCATCAAACCAACCAATGGGAGACCTACATCTCCTCCCATACAATGCTTCGAATGGAGCCATATCAATACTTGAGTGATAGCTATTATTGTATGAAAACTCCGCTAAGGGTAAGAAGTTATCCCAATGACCACCAAATTCTATCACACATGCACGAAGCATATCCTCCAACACTTGAATCGTTCGCTCAGACTGACCATCAGTCTGAGGGTGAAATGCAGTACTAAGGTCCAACCTAGTACCTAATTCCGCATGCAATGTTCTCCAAAACTTAGAAGTAAACTGCGTACCTCTATCTGCTATGATGGAAAGTGGAACTCCATGCAATCGAACGATTTCTGAGATGTAGATTTTGGCTAACTTCTCTGTATTGTAGGTCACCTTGACCGGAATGAAGTGAGCGGACTTAGTTAATTTGTCCACAATTACCCAAATGGAATCAAACTTTCCCAATGTCTTTGGAAGACCAACCACGAAGTCCATTGCAATTCTCTCCCACTTTCATTCAGGAATGGGCATTCTCTGAAGTGTTCCTCCGGGCCTCTGGTGTTCATACTTTACTTGCTGACAATTTGGACATTTGCAACAAAATCCACAATGTCACGCTTCATTCTACTCCACCAAAAGTGTTGTTTTAGGTCACGGTACATCTTGGTTGCACCAGGATGTATAGAATATCCGGAACTATGAGCCTCGGTAAGAATAGTGTGGATCAACTCATCAACACGGGGTACACATACCCTTCTTTTAATCCTCAAAACACCTTCCTCATCAATTATTGCCTCTTTAGCCTCTCCTCGCAACACCATATCCCGAATTCGGCTTAGTTTCTCATCATCAAACTGTTTTCCCTTGATCTTGTCAAGAAAAGAAGATCTCGCCTCCACAGAAGCTAAAAATCCTCCCTTCTCATTTACTTCTAGCCTCATAAAGTCATTAGCCAGGTTTTGGATTTCTCTAGCCAATGGGCGTCTAGAAACTTGCAAATGAGCTAGACTTCCCATGCTTCATGCCTTTCTACTTAAGGCGTCTGCCACCACATTAGCCTTTCCCGGATGATACAGAATAGTGATATCGTAGTCCTTCAGTAGTTCCATCCATCTCCTCTGTCTCAAATTCAAATCCTTCTGAGTGAAGACATACTGTAGGCTACGATGGTCCGTATAGACTTCACATTTAACCCCATACAAATAGTGTCTCTATTGCTTTAGTCCAAATACTACCGCGGCCAACTCCAAATCATAGGTCGGATAGTTACGTTCATGCACCTTTAATTGCCTCGAAGCATAAGCAATCACATTCTTCTCTTGCATTAGCACTGCACCAAACCCAGAATAGGATGCATCAAAATAAACAATGAAGTTCTTACCCTCTACTGGCAAGGTAAGAATTGGTGCAGTAGTCAACAAGGTCTTGAGTTTCTGAAAGCTTTCCTCACACTCATCCGACCATACAAATGGAACATTCTGCTTAGTCAAGTTCGTTAATTGGGAAGCAATAGAAGAGAATCCCTTGACAAATCGGCGGTAGTAGCTAGCTAAACCAACAAAACTCCTTATTTCTGACACGTTGGTAGGTCTCACCCAATTCTTCACTGTCTCAATCTTAGATGGATCCACCATCACTCCATCCTTAGAAACTACGTGTCCCAAGAAGGATACTGAATCTAGCCAAAACTCACACTTGGAGAATTTGGCATAAAGTTTCTTCTTCCTCAACAACTCTAATACCATTCTCAAATGCTACTCATGTTCCTTCTTACTCTTTGAGTATATCAGTGTATCATCAATAAATACGATCACAAAGAGATCCAGATATAGCTTAAAAATCCCGTTCATCAAGCTCATGAAAGCAACAGGGGCATTCGTAAGACCAAAAGACATTACCACAAATTCGTAGTGCCCATACCTAGTTCGAAAAGCAGTCTTTGGCACATCCGTTGCCCGTATTTTCAATTGATGATAACCGGATCTCAAGTCAATTTTAGAGAAGACACAAGCACCTTGTAACTGATCGAACAAGTCATCAATGCGAGGAATGGGATATTTGTTCTTAATAGTTGCCTTGTTTAACTGCCGGTAGTCTATGCACATCCGAAAACTCCCATCCTTCTTCTTCACAAATAACACCGGAGCACCCCAAGGAGATGCACTTGGTCTAATGAAGCCTTTGCTCAACAACTCTTGAAGTTGGGCCTTTAACTCTCTTAACTCCGCGGGAGCCATTCTATAAGGGGGTATAGAAATGGGGTGAGTACCCGGTTCCAAATCGATGCAAAAATCAATATCTCTATCCGGTGGCATACCAGGAAGATCTGCAGGGAACACATCCAGAAACTCACGGACTACCGAAACCGACTCAATTGGAGGTACTGGGGTAGTGTCATCCCTGAGATGTGCCAAGAAAGCTACACACCCCTTACTAACCATTCTCTTAGCATGAAGAAAGGAGATGATACGAACCGGAGTGGAAGTGTAGTCGCCCTCCCACACTAACTGATCTGTCCCAGGCTTGGCTAACGTCACAGTTTTAGCATTACAATCCAAGATTGCAAAATTTGGAGAAAGCCAAGTCATAGCCAGAATTACATCAAAGTCAACCATTTCTAAGATAACCAAATCTTCATAAGTGTTGCTCCCCACAAAAGTCACCAAGCAAGACCTATATACTTTTTCAACTATCACCGACTCACCCACCGGAGTAGACACACGAATAGGTATGTCAAGCAATTCACAAGGTAAATTAAGACCAGTAGCAAATGAAGAAGATACATATGAAAACGAGGAGCCAGGATCAAATAATACAGAAGCCATGCAATCACAAACCAAAAGATTACCTGTGATAACCGCATCTGATGTCTCCGCTTCAGATCTCCCAGGGAAAGCGTAACAATGGGCCCTATCGCCTGTCTGTCCGTTGCCCCTACCATGTTGTGCTGTAGTGGCCCCGGTTTGCCCATCACCCCGGCCGTTTTGGTGACCACCATTACCTCGACCACCACGTCCTCCAGAATAACGGCCTCTACCATGACCACCTCTACCTCTAGCTATTGGGGGTCTATAACTCTGTTTCGGACAATTTCTCCTAATATGTCCAGTCTCCCCACATCCATAACATTCTCTCGATTCAAGCATAGGTCTCTCAGAGATGTGTTGACCGGTCTGAGGTGGACCCCCAACTACAGTCTGTAGTGAAGACTGAATTGGTCGGACTGAGTAACCTCCTGAACCCTGTCCTCTAGAGTAAGAACCATTAAACTCACCTCCCTTTCGAAACCTTTTTGATGTCGATGTCGTGGTGAAGTCATCTGGCTTCACTCTTCCACCTCTATCACGAAGTCTACCACTTCTTGGAAGGAATTTGCCATAGCCGCTACCTGTAAGGCCGAAATCTACAATTCTGACCTCAACCCCTTCACAAAACGGCAAATCCGCTCTTGTGGACAGAAACAAAGTTGGGTGGCATACCTGGATAATGCACGAAACTTAGCCTCATATGCATTAACCGTCATCCTACCTTGTTCTAGGCTCAAGAACTCATCCCTTTTCCTATCCCTCAAAGTCCGGGGGATATACATCTCCATAAACAAGCTAGAGAATGAGGCCCAAGTCATAGGTGGTGCCTCTGTTGGTTGACACTCAACATGTGACCGCCACCACATTTTGGCGTTCCCTTGAAACTGATAACTCACGAACTCAACACCAAACCGTTCTACGATACCCATCTTGTGTAGTAGCTCATGACAGTCAACCAGAAAATCGTAAGCATCCTCAGATTCAGCACCCTTGAAGACTAGAGGTTTCAATTTCAAGAACTTACTGAAAAGTTCATGCTGATCATTTGTCATTATAGGCCCTGTAGTCAGACGAGGAAACGTGCCTATTTCCAATGAGGCATCCATGCGGGGAGCCACAATAGCCGCATGTTGTACCTTTGGAACCTGAGGTGCTGGTGCAGAAAACACTGGAGGTGTCTGGCCTTGATCAGATAACCCGCTAAGATAAGCAAGAACCTGATTGATCATCTCTGGGGTAGGTTGGGGTGGAAATCCCTCATTCTGTACTTGTTCATTCTCCCCTTCCTCACCCTCTCTTATCACTTCCTCAGTCGGTGGAGGAGTCACCGCCCTAGTACCAGATGGGCTAGGTGCTTGTCCTCTTCCTCTAGAGGACGTCCTCCCACGACCTCTTCCACGGCCTCTCGCCGCTACTCCTCTTCGAGCTACAGCCCCAGTGGTTGGCTCAGACGTTTCTTGTCTTGCCGGTGTTGGTGTTGGTGCAGTCGTTGCTCTAGTTCTAACCATCTGCGAAATAGAGTGAAGATGGTCAGATACCAATTTGTATCACCTAGATACCAATTTGTATCACCTGGATCCAAGTAATAGCACGAAAGAAAGAATGAAAGAATGGAATTTTTCCTAAAGTCTTATAGCTTCCCAAAGAAAAGTAAAGGCGTCCCCCTACCGTTTCTTAAGACTCTACTAGACTCGTTCTTGTGTGATGAGACCAACGAACCTAATGCTCTGATACCAAGTTTGTCACGATCCAAAACCGAGCCGCGACTGACACCCACACTTACCCTCCTATGTGAGCGAACCAACCAATACAAAACCCCAACATTTCAAACATGATTAACAAAATACAATGCGGAAGACTTAAACTCATTAATAAAATCAATTCAATAACTATTATTATCCCCAAAATCTGGAAGTCATCATCACAAGAAAATCTATCCTCAAATTACTAAACTAAGAGTATCTAAGAAAGCAAAAACAAGTAAAAGCTAGTCCATGCCGGAAGTTCAAGGCATCAAGACTTGAAGAAGAAGATCCAGTCCAAGCTAGAAGCATTAGCTCACCCTAAATTTCCGATGTAGTGAAGACTGGCTAGAGTTGCGGTTGAGTTGAAGATGACGGTACGTTTGCTGCACTCCACAAATAACAAAGAAAGAAACATACAAGTAGGGGTCAGTACAAACACAAGTACTGAGTAGATATCATCGGCCAACTCAAAATAGAAAACAGTATATATCAGTTAATATCATAAATCAACTATAATACTCAACATGTAGCAACAACAAGTACTATAATCATCAATAAGTACCACCAAGTTCATCCATGAGGACTCAAGCCTCAATACCATACTCATTTGGGAATTAGGTTCATTAGATTGAGTATATTAACATCTTTCAAGATTCATTATCTTTCTTCCTCTTGTGTCGGTACGTGACACTCCGCTCCCCTACTACTATGTGTCGGTACGTGACACTCCGATCCGCTACTTCTATGTGTCGGTTCGTGACACCCGATCCCCTAATACTATGTGTCGGAACGTGACGTGACACTCCGATCCCTTAATTCTACGTGTCGGTTCGTGACACCCGATCCCTTAATTCTATGTGTCGGAACGTGACACTCCGATCCACTAATCTCATTCTATCAATTCATCAAGCCTTCTCTTATACCAAGGCAATCATCATTAACAAAGTGAATTAGGGTTTCTTTCAAGATTTAGGATTCAATAGCTTCATCATGCTTATTTATCACAATCATATAATCACATTCATGCAAGCATACAATTAAGCATATAGAAGGGTTTACAATACTACCAATACATATCATTCGCTATTAAGAGTTTACTACGAATAGTGTCAAAACCATAACCTACCTCCACCGAAGAATTTGATCAAGCAAGCAATTTCCCAAGCAGCGTTTCTTCTCCCCTCTCGTTCGATCGATCCTCTCTCTCTCTCTTTGTTCTTTCTATTTTTCTTATTCAAACCCTCTTTCTTTTACCCTAATTAGCATATAATTAAGTATAAAAGATGGCAATAATAACCCACTAATTAACTCAAGGTTACCTCTTTTAACCCTCAAGTAATTAGACTTATTAACATTAACCCACTAACTTTATAATTAGAGCAGGAATAGTCAAAAACGTCCCTTTAAACATTTAAAGAAATCCGACCCAGACTGGGATTACGCAACCTGTGACGGCCCGTCGTGCCTGCGAAGGTCCGTCCTGCAGGTCGTCGCAAAGTTCAGAGACTCAATTTCCACTAAAGAATCTGTGACGGTCCGTCGTGCCCACGACGGTCCGTCCTGCAGGTCCGTCACGAAGTTCAGAGAGTCGATTTCAGTACTCAAATTTCAGAATTCTAAGTGTTTTGGAAAGAGACACCCTCGACGGTCCGTCATGCCCATGACGGTCCGTCATGGTGTCCGTCGCATCAGCCAGTTTTTCCCGAAATAAAATCTGCTGCTCAAAACGACTAAACAGGTCGTTACATTAAGAAATCAATATATGTAACTTCTGAAAGTTTAATATAAAAAATAAATTACACAGGGAAAAAGAGAAGGTAACATTAGAACTATGGAATGTAAACTTGAGAAGATGTGACCGTTTTTCTTTTTAAATTGGGATCTTATTTAGTATAATTTATCTATATTTATGTAAACTTGAAATATGAACGTTCTTTTTGCTTCTTTGTAATCTATTTAATCATATTCTTAGTATAATTTTCGACAATATGTATACTCAGTTATTATCGTTAATAATTATTATCCATGACTACATCGTTAGTCAATGCTATTTTTATTCATCATCCGCAATTATTATTACTTGTCGTCGTCATCACTCAATTATAATATATTTTAATTATTTTATTGTACAATATTAAATAAAATTAATATTTGATTAATAACTTCTTAATAATTAAATAATGAAAAATAACAATCTTATTAGTTAGTTTTCATGTCTTAATATATTATTATTATATTTAGGTTCACATATCTAATTGCTTTTTGGGATAACTTATATTGGAAAACAAAAGAATGTAAAAAAATAAATTTAAAAATAAACATAAAAAGCAACAAAAGAAAGAACTAACAACGCAAAAAAAAAAAATACACAAACAAATTCCAATTTCTTCTAATTTTGCTTGGCTTAACACAAAAATATTAAAAAACATAATTCACATTTTAAATAAATATTACAGTTAATATAATAAATTTCTAAGAATAAAGAGTCAAAGTAATTCAAAGGATTAATATGACTTTGGACTTGTTTGTAACATAATTTTGATAAGGAACATTAATTATAAAAAAAATGAAAAGAAAATTAAATTAGAACTATTGAGATAAATATTTTATTATAAGTAAATAGAAAGTAAGGAAGCCAACAATATTTTTAAAATTATAAATTAATCGCAATTTTGAAATAACTTGGGAATTTCTGAAAAACAACAAAAATGAAAAATATAAAGGCTATATAACTTGACTTATTAATAAACAACTTGAAATCTCCTGAAAAGCAACAAAAATGAAAATTTAAATACGGCAATTTTACACATTAATAAATGATTTGTTTTTAATGAAACCAACTGTATTTTCAAAATCATAAATTAACTTTACATGCTTATGTTCTATCATTTTTGTTAATAAAAATTGTTCCACCGGACTATGAAAGTATATGTAAATATTTCTTCAGTAGCATCGATATCCACTGACTCATTTCCTGCTTCTATGTTTTAAAATATTATAGCCCATAAATACAATAAACTAATATTATCAACCAAAAACTTAAAAGATGAATTTACGTGAACAAATAAATTTTTTGAAGAGTGTCATCAATATACTATAATCAAATTATCTAAGAACTACATAAAGGACTAAAGAGAATAAATTAAATAATTTTTTAAAACAAACATAAATGTATGATTTCAACAAAGAAAGAGTCGTAATTATATTAGACATATCAAATAATTTTACCTTTTAAAATCAAATTATGCAAGAATGTTTACCATTTTCATCCTAGATATATATCCTATAATCTACGAAATATGATCAAATAAGTTAAAACAACATCTAGCAAAAAAAAGATAAAAGAATAAGGAGAAAATTGCATTTAATCATAATTCCTCCTACACATATAATCATTTTTTTAAAAACATAAATAAACCCAAAAAAATAATATAATGGAAACATTACCTTTGAAGCACCTAAAAAGAAATAATCAAATTATATAGTTCAAAATTCATTAATTTCCATCTCTGAATGATTTCATTTCATCATATATACAAGAGTCAAGAAAAATAACAACAAATTATTAGTACTAAAATAAATCCCATTTTCATGGTCATAAAGAGAATCATAAAGATAACAAACCAAAATAATCCATCCAAAAGAAACAAAAATATGTTTTGAAATGTTAGCCTTACTTACTAATTAAAGTAATATATGAAATCATATTTGAAAAAATAATGAACCTCAAAGCTTAAAAATATTGTAACATGTCTGCCACTAATTATCTAACCAAAGATGACTACAAAGTAGCATACAATTTTAGTGTGATTTTATAGTGTTTATATAACCTTCTACATTAAATAATTAGATGTTATGAGTATGAAAGGCTTGAGAAATTATGAATATGAAAGGTTTGTAGTTATGAATATTATTAATACTAATTTAAGAATATGATTTATATAATTAAAGAGGTATATAAGTTTTTTTTTGGAACCTAGGATAACCCGCAACCACAACAATCTCTACCACATCCTCTGCCCTTCGGGTGAGCACTCTATTGTCAGTACTTTGTGTGCACGGGTAAATTCCCCACTGTGCAATCACTACAATCTCTACCACATCCTCTGCCCTTCGGGTGAGCACTCTATGGTTAGTACTTTGTGCGCACTGGGTAAATTTCCCATCGTGTAATAGCATGCAAACCACACAGGGATGTAAACCGCACTAGGCAAGCCCTATGCAACAGACTCAACTCAGAACTCATTGAGGGGAATCAATCTCAAATCATCTGTGTGAATAACTATCATCCAAACCAACTGAGCCATCACGAAGGACTAAGAAATAAGAAAAGATGTCAAAAAAGGAGATAACAAAATGAATGGAGGTCATAGAAAGTTGTACTTCACATTATCTCTCTATATATATGATTAGCTTTAACTAGGAGGCATGAGAAGCGGAGCACCAAATAGTTGAAACAAAAGTATTATAAATAAAATATATTACATGTATAAAAATTCCTTGACATACTTTAATTATCTACAAATACTTGAAAGGAAAAAAAAACATTGACAAAAACGCATGTATGTTACGTAGGAGGACATTAGAATAAGAACGTGGAAAAGTTAAAGATTGAGAGAAGTTTGGTAGCAAGACAACTTTCTTCCTTCTTTTTTTGCTTTTTTACCCAACTTGATATTTGAAATCTGCATTGAAGTCCAACTAATTTAGAATCGTGTTAGGTAGGATTTCATTCAGAGGGTATAGCTCTTCCTATTAAGGATTTTCCCATACTCAAGGCTAGAAATCAGAACTTTTGGTTTAGGTTATATTGATCAGTTCGGTTCAGTTTTAAAGTTTATCAGTTTGACTTATTAGTTATCGGCTTGTAGAGATGTTAAATCATTATAGAACCACTAAGATATTGGCTTATCGGTTATCGATCGTTATCGATTTAACTGTTAAGATTTAATACAATTTTTTTCTATTGAAAATCACTTAGAAACAAGGTGATAAACCAAATGAACCATGCACATGAGTTTACAAATTGCATCTTGTTCAAAAGCAAACACTTTTACATCATAGAATAACCAAGAGTTTGAGACAGCTAGAAATAAAAGTATGAAACTCAACTCTAAGTCACGGACTTTATATACAAAATGGTATAAGTATATTTTTTTTTATCTACTATCGATATCGATTAACCCATTTAGAAAAATCTCAAACCGTTAAGAATCAATAACCTGATAATAAAAATAATCAAAACCGTTATCAAAATCGCTAAACCAAAAAAAAAATTCAACCTTACTCTAGCTAATAGAGGAACAACTCCAACCATCGCATTACATTTTCAATCGTGACAACAATGTTCTTGCTCATTACTCTCTTCGGTCGCTTTTATTAATCTACAATGAATTTCATAATTGGAGAAAATTCAGTGTTTTAGAAGACTTGGTTGAGACTCGCCTTGGGGCTCGCCCTGAGACTCAAATATGGGACTTATATAAGACTTACACTCTAAGCGCCCAATTGTACGTCCTAAACACGCCCATCGCCCAACGCTAGGGACTCGCCTAACAGATTTTAGACAAGTCATGCGTTAATATATTACTCAACATCGTTGACCCTCTAATTCTTGAATAAATTAATTATACTTAATTTTTTTAATCTATAAAGATAAGAAGATTAAGAGTAACTTACTATTGGATGACATTGTGAAGGTGATTATATATTACGTAATATTTCTTTTAAAAATACGGAACACAATTTACTTTTTCACTTATCATTGGTCTTGATGGTTTTGTGATAAATCTCAAAATTATCATATTTTATCTAACTATTTGAAAGTAATTTTATTTTTATTCATGATGGAGTGATGTTTTTATTATAATACTGGTAAGTTTTATTGATTATTTTCTTTTAGGGGGTGAATTGTACATATCATGATAAAAAAATATTTTTAGAAATAATGATTCTTTTATTATTCAAAAGTTAAGATATTAGATTATTTATACTTGTATGATCACGTTAGAAGTTTTATTTTCTATAATTTCATTAATCATGTTCCTAATTATTTCAAATTTTGATGTATTTTTATAATTTGTGTTATTATACTATATTCTAAATTAAAACTTTAGAGATCCATAGGACTTAAGCTCCACGTCTCGAGGCTTACATCTTGCCGTATACTCCCTCCGTTTCAAAAAGAATGTCCCTATTTCCTTTTTAATTTGTTCCAAAATGAATGACCCCTTTCCTTTTTTGACAACACTTTAACTTTCCACGTGACATGTTTAAGACCACAAGATTAAAGGACATTTTGTAAGTATTTGAACCACAAGATTAAAAAGTCTTCTTTTTAAGTATTTGGTAAAATTAAAGGTGATAATCAATATTTTTTCAGTTAAAATGATTGACATGCTCTTAAATCTATTTACAGAAGATATAAATTTTGAAAATACTACAAAAAACGGATAAATGATTGAAGCCGAATAGAGAGATAATTATTAAAAAGAATATATTAGGAGTAATATTTTAACGATAATAGGAGAAAAAAAACTTACCAAAGTATAACCAAACAAAAAAAGTATACAAGTTTATAAACTAGTAAGTTAATAGGAATGATTGAGTTGTGATTCTTTATTGATTTAGGCTTATATACACTTTTTGCGTTTACAAAAGGCAATAACAACAACAACAATATAATCTAAAAAAGTGGAGTCCCAAAATAATAGATATACATGCAGATCTTATCTTGAAAACAAAAAAAAAAGTATTTTTGAAGACCCTCACTTAGCTAATTTAACCAATTTATAAAGTTTTTTTAATTAGCTAAACACCACAATGATAGACCAACAGTCAACAGTGTAGTATATTTTGTTGTTTAATTTCTAGACAAGTATATGAAGTCATCAAGACAATAATCAGACAAAACAAGATAGGGACGATAGTATTTGCTACTTGCAAGATGGGGGATCCTTTTTTCAAACAAGTTGCCAAGTTGTCTCAAAATTCTTTACATGGCCTACAATGATTATTGGATAATTACGATTTGAAAATTTTAGGTGATTTAGTTTATAATATATCGATAAATATATAAATTTTAGCAACTAAATTAATAATCAAACATGTCATATTCTGATTGAACTCTAGTTGATTAGGAATGTTGCTATGAAAAGTCATTGAATGAAAAGTTACACGCAAGACCCCAAAAATTAGCTCAAAAGAAATAATTATTCAAGCCTTATAAAGAATTCACACATCTCATTTGACTAACAATATGAGACTTGTCATTCTTTAACCATAGACATATATCTTTCATGTGGAGATGTGTGTATCATGTTACCAAAGGTTAGATATTTTGTTCAAGATTATCTTTGCTTTTCGATATAAAAATACTCCAATCTAAAAATGGGCATATCACTTGTCACTTCTCTTCCAATGGCACATAATGAATTTTATAAAACACGTCTCAATTTTGTTCATCAAGATTTCAGAGAATGAATTTCAAATATAGACAACACACCCTAGTATAATCTCACTAGGGAAATGAAATCAAATATAGAATAAATGATTGAAAAGCACCTTATATAAGACACACCTCATTGATTCCAGCTCAGAAAGTGTTGAGTTCGTAAGAAACATCAAAAACCAGACTAATCTTCCCATAAATGCTCCTCTACATTGAATAATCTTTTCCTACCTAGAATAATCAAGAAGTAAAACAAAAAAGACGAAGGTATTGGATGTGCGGAGACAACTGTCGAATAAATATTTTGATATGGATAAAAATATTCAATCACTTGCTTTTCCGGACTGGGAAACTGCAGCTCCCAACAAATTAGCAAAAAATCAATCTCTGGTTAAAAATGCTTACGGAGAGAGATTACAGGATGATGAAATCTATGTGGAATTGATCTTCATATTGTTAATTGCATCAATAGTATTCTTATCAACTCTTTCTCTCAAAGTCTGATGATTAACGAAGCTTGGTTGATTAGTAGAGGCAAGAAGTCGTGCCCACATCCTGCCTGTCATGTTCACGGTGTTTGTAGTTTCAGTGACACGCTGCAATCAAACATCAGGGCATAAACATTAGATCTTCATGGAGACACGGTTGACCAGAATAAAAGCACTCACAAAATCATCAAAATTATTCCAAAAAAAAAAAGTATATGGGAATAACAACTCTTAAATGTCCACTAGCAAACTCAATCATAATGATCTGCACACAAGCTTCAAATGCCTCTTTAATTCCACAAGAAACTGCAACTAAATTTCTAAGATCTCTTATACCAAGGATGATAATCATCCGCATACCATACAGAGGGTTGTATACCTCATTAAGTTGGTGAAAAAGCTTCACTGGTTTTGATTGACAAAGTAATATGGTCCAAGTTAGAAGTATAGATTATTCAATGAGAAGACTCAGTGGATGGCAAAGTGCAAGGTTGATAAATTTCCTCAACCAGTTGAAGCAGAAACTTATATATGTTGCTAACTAGCATACTTTGCACAGGAAAACATACATCAATAACTTTGACTAATGAAACATGTATCAGTCCTAAATTAGTTGGTGCCTGTCATACATGATCCTCTTTTTATCCATTCTACTTCGGTCAATTAACTTCAATTCAACAAATTAATAAATGTGAAAATAGGCTTACATTAATTGGAATATAAGCATGTCTGCTGTTTACAGGTCCAACTGTGAAGCCTGTGAATCCAGCCATCGCTCCATGGACAGCACTTTGTGCAAGAAGTGTACAGTAGATGTTATCTGATGCATTGCTTGGAATTGCTCGAATCATGTATGTAGGGTCTGTCAATAACAAATGAGTAAAGAACATAATATGAACAAAAGCAATGACGTAACAATTGACTGACATATAGGAATTTAGGGAATACTATAGCTTAAGACATTCAAAAAACATAAAGCAATTACTACAAATTGTTTTCACAAACAAATTAATGAAACTCTAAGTTGCTCGGACTCTTCAGTTTTCGTGCCGTAACCATATCAAGACCGCATGGGTGTGGGTGTCGGTATGGGTGTGGGATCCGTGTCCGATTAGGTCAACCATTTTTAGGTACTTCGATCAAAATCGATGGAGAAAGTCTGGACAGTTTTAATGAATTCTATGATTGATACACGAGCTAAGGTGAAATTGAAGAAAATAGAATACCTTTCAATATAGAAATTTCCAAGTCACTCATTTTCCTTTAATCTCCTTCCAAGATTCTCCTGAATTTCTCCACATAATATCTCATAATTTAGGTTATATAACTCTATCTTTAGATATTTTAATTATATTTAGGCCAATCACCGCACCTGTATCCATACATGGATCCATATCCCCGAATTTTAAAAATTAGATCATGAAGGATCCGACCTCTAGATCCGCACCCTAGTCTGAGCAACTTAAATGAATTCTACTCTCATTACTAGTTTTGATAATTCAACCTCACAATACTATCGAGAAAGAATGTCTGAAAGTAGAACACTTTCATGCTTCAGTTTTCAAAACTTCCATAGAAAAGGACCAAACACCTTAACGTATCATTCAACAGAAGTATCTTATCACTGTAACATAACTAATAGATTTGCCAAAGGTTGAACATAGAGGCAACACTATTAGGTGTCATCTTCTGCTTATTATGTAATTGTTTGATCCTCAAGCTGAAGATAGAAATTCTGTGTATCAACCACATCAGTGACAACTCCTCAAACTTCATATTGCTGTTTTATTAAATAACTTCTTTTGAAAATTCCCAAACAATCTTATTTCCCACTATGCTCTTTTTTTCCTTCTCAAACTGACAGAAGAAAAATGACAAGGGAAAGTAACCAAAGAGGCTGATTAATCATTAACAACTAGTACAATCGTTTGGTCTCTCAATTTTTTCTTTTTCTTAATGCTCCCTGTTTTGCAATTTTCCAAACTACTTCACAGGCAGAGTAATATACATCCATAGGGAAGAATTCCTTTGTCAAAAAGACTGTCTCACTTCCTTTCTTGTCTGTAGCAAAATGATAATCACCTTCGTCAAATGAAAGTATTTTCCTCAATTTATAATGTCATCCTATATTTAGTTATGTTGGGGCCTATCCAGCATCTGAAGGTTATGAGTGCCACTATATTTTACGCAAACCTACCACTAGTGACTGAGGTAGAATTTGGAATTGGAGTACATTCGGTCAGTTCAATCCATTTTGGGTTAATTCGGTTCAGTTTACACAAATTTTGGTTCACAAAGAAACCATGGGATCACCAAATAAAGCAGGCTAGGTCCAACTCGACCTAGCTCTCTTGATTCAAATTTGATAGAATAATATCAAGAGAAACATAAAAAATAAAAATAAAAGAAGGAAAAGTAGCCTTTTGAATAGGCAATCATACCCCTTCAATTAAGAGATGATGAACTAATCACAAGAAAATTGCAACCTATTCATAATTCTTCACGAACACAGGGTAAATCAACTTCATTCAGCAAGGGAATTGCACCCTTTCCATCAACGAAACAAGCAAAGAGATATAGGTCTGTTGTTGGGGTTCATACAATTTTAATCATAACTATTATTGTTTCGACCTATACAATGAACTGTTATCATAGTGTGAAATAAGTAAATGAACTAGCATGAAAAAGCCTTTGCCATGTTGCTGACCGATTTTATTTATTTTTGATGAGCATGGTTGTCCGGGCACCTCAACTACTTCCACGGGATACCTGCCACATCTCACCAGCAACAGGAGACTAGGACAGATGGGAATAGTCACCTAGTCTTTTTTTGTCTCCACTGAGTTTTGAACCTGAGACATCAGGGTTCTCAACCAGTTCATTGACCACTAGGCCACACCCAACGTTTATTTATTGCTAAACATTGAGAGCAATCAACGTTATTTATTGCTAAACATTGAGAGCAAAAAATAAGATTCAACAGACATTCCATATGATTTATAAAAAATGCACATTACATAAGAAGGGGATTGTATATGTCAATGCAGATGTAAACTGTTTAAAGTTAAAGGAATATGATTTTTAAAGCAAAGTAGGAGAGAGAAGAATCATCCTATGTAAATAAATGAAGAATACAAAGAGGCTAACTGAGTTTATAAAAAAAAAAACAATGAGGCTGACTGAGCAAAGAAAGATGGAGCAAAGATAAATTGCCTTTCTTGTGTGGTTACAGACTATTACACTGGAGCAGGGTTTACCATGTGCGCACCCGAAGGGTAGAGGTTGCGGTTCCCTAGTCATTAAAAGAAGATGCAAATTAGGCCCATGTTTACTTGGACAGATTTGAACTCTGGTCAAGTGGGTGGAACCCGCATGCTTAACCAATGCAGCTACGATCTCCATTCAATGTGAGTTCGGGTGCCACCCATTCTTTATATTTGATTTTTTTGGAAAATATCTATACATACAAGAGATTTTAGCCAAGTGTCTGGGTGCTAGTGCACCCCCACCCTTCTACATCACTACATGGATCCACCCTAGTGACTTCTATTCCTCAACGTCATTAAAGAGTTCCATCAATTCTAGTTTTCACCTTGCTTTCTTTACTGTAATGTAGTACATAGTTTCAACCTATTCTAAAATCCATCCAATTCAAACAAAGGTAATAAATTTGGGATATTGGAGGAACTAACATTTCGACATAAGCAAATAGAGGACGCATAACACAATAAATTACTTAACCAGCATACATCATATGTCCGAGACAAGATCCAAAGAAACAAGTTAAGTACCTATGTATTTCATATTTATTGTCATCTTCCTTTCATTTGTGAAATGATCCTGTAACATAAAAAATGGCATTTGAAGAGTAAGTGATCAAGAAAGGAAAAGATAAATTCAAAGTGATTCAGTTCAAGTAGACTAACAAACAGCACAAAACATCCAATCAGAGCAACAGCTGTACTCCAAGAGTGGGAACAAGGAAGAAGATACACTACTAAAATTGTTTTGGGTCTTAAATTGTACATCCTGACAAAACAATCTATATAAAAAGGAATCTGTTAATAGTGTTTATAAGGCATAAGTAGCCCAACAATAAGCTGGATGTGACGTATGCACATGCAATTGGGCTGATCATCTTAAAAACCAAGCGGTATGAAATGCTTGAAACATCTTAGAGATCCAAGTTCAGCAAGAATAAAACCAAGAAAAATTATATAAAGACAAACACCAAGATTCAAGTTATCAGCGGAACTCTCCAACAGCGATATGGAGGAAGACACTCGGATTATACCTTAATTTGTTGTGTTAACCAAAGACCGACATCTAGGAGTAGCCTATTTCCAGATGCATCTTTTTCTTGAAATGCTTGCATACTTTGAGCAACATATTCCTGCCCAGCACCTTCTGCTAATACAATTAACACATGCCTATTTTCTTTGAGCTGTTGTTCAACATATTCATAGAGCCCACCTGGACCTTCTAAGTAAAATGGGGACTCTGGGATCAAGCAACAGTCCTGGCACAATTAAGACATTATTAAATGAATATAATCAAGTGCCATGTAAAGTAAGAATCACATAAAAGATTTCACCTTAGATTCCATTTTTTAAAATAAGTATGCTACCCTTAGATTTCAGTTTAATGAAGATACTGTGAACTGCATAGCATATACTACGAACATGTGCAAACTGAATAAAGACAGATATCATTGGACATGATACAGATGTTTATTTTATGATCCACAATATTGATGCTGGTTCAAGTCTCTACATATATTATATAATTTCTTATTCAACCATAGGTAAGTACCTTCTATCTTTGCCCTTGTGTTGCATGCAGTAACATTTGAGCAAGCTCCCCCCCCCCCCCTCTTCTTCCTCCAATAGAAATAGACAAATGCTTTTGTAATAAAGTCACAGGAATGACTTCTCTATTCTATTTTGATTATCATGATGTTAAGAATGTCAGATATCAGGAAATTGTAAATATGGCTAGAATCGTACCTTGTGAACGTTGCAAAGGTTTAGAATCCCTGCAAGTGTGTAATTAGGCATAGGAATTACTATCTTTTTCCATTTCTTGGATTACTTTTAAACGCTATTTAAATTCCAACATGCTTCAGGAAATAACCAAGCAATAAATTTAATCTCTTATCTCTTCTTTCTTTACATAGTATCAGGACGAGGGTAGCAAGTGCTTCTCTTAATTTTTTTTCTTTTTAGTTATTTATCATTTTATTTCAATAACTGTAGTGTCCACACCAACTTGTGTGCATCTCGACTAATTCCATGAGATACATGTTATCTTCACCAGCACATGTACGGGATAACTCGATCCACCAAGCCTTAGACAAAAGGGAAGAAATCACCTAGTGTTTCACCTACACTAAAATTTGAATGTACGACCTAATGGTTCTCAATCAACTTCATCCTAGATGCTTTTAGTTCTTTATTTTTTTTTACAAACCGAAAATTTAGGGAATGCAACCCTAAGGCTGAATACTGAGCAATGGCTTTGGTTACATGTGAGTTTGTATAGCTGAAGTAGGTTGATAAGGCACGCATCTTCCATACTTATTCAAGGAGGAAGAAACGAAGAAAGATAAGAGAAGATACTGATTTGTATCTTCTCAAATTCCTGGAGATTTCACCCATGGAGCAATGAGCAGTTTCTTACCGTTAGTAGGAGTTACTTAGCAGTTTCTTATTGTTTCTAGAAGTTATTTATCCTTTATCCTAAATAGTTATAAAGTAGTTATCAGTTATCTATTATATATTAGGAGAACTAGTAAATAAGTGGACATATGGTAATTTATCTCTTATATGCAGAAAAGGTTGTTCTCTCAGAGATAAGGTTGTTCTAAGAGATACAAGATACTTGTCTCTCTTTGTATTTTCTATTGTTTTTTGAGATACGAGATACTTGTGTCTCTTTTTGTATTTTTTGTTGTTTCTATTCAGTATAAAGCCTCGGTTTCTATCATTGGTTCAGAGCAGTAAGATCTGCCATGGTTAACACACGAAATTGGGAGCCATTGACGATGTGGCTGCATTAAAAGCTCAAAACATGCAAAATCAGCATGGAAAATCAAAAAGTTTTTCTGGAAGAGGGTGAAGTTGATAGCACTTGGAGGCATCAAGAAACTTATCGACGTTCGCACACAAAGATGGAATTTCCTAAGTATGAAGGAGGAGATCCTCGAGGTTGGATTTTGAAAGAAGAGAAGTATTTTCAAAATTATCAAACACCTAATGATTGCAAGATTGATGTGGCTTCAATGTATTTGGAAGGAGATTAATTGCATCTTTTTGCTTTGATCAACATTGAAAGAACAATTTATTACTGGGATGAGTTGGTAAGTTATGCAGGAAAATTACGGACCCGCTGAGTTTCAAAATCCAGATGAACATTTTTGTAGTATCCAACAGACTGGATCAGTTTTCGAGTATAGGCAAGAATTTGCAAAACGGGCAACCCGTGTGCAAACTTGGCCAGAACTTTGTTTTGCTTGGAGTTTTCCTTAGCGGACTCAAAGAAGACCTTCGTGTGGATGTTAGGATTCAAAATCCTTGATCTGTGTATAAGGTGATTAGTTTGGCCTTAGAATATGCAGGAAAACAAGGACTAAATTAGTCCAGTAAGGTGCCTGCTTGGCCTTATGTATCAAGACCTTCATCAATTGGGACTTCCTCTCCACAGCTCGAGAATCCTTTAATTTTCAATCATCCCGCCAACCAGTTACATGCCCTTTCTCACAGTTGCATGTTGTGATTCACTTGATATCCGCTAATCACTCTCAATTGATTGCTCTGGCATGAGAAAAGTAGGTGTTGAGTTACAAGTTGTAAGATTTGAGACCCTTCACTCTTGAAAGTCAAATAAAGGCAGTTGAACCCAACTTTTTTTGTACTTCATCGAGCTGGACTGTCGTTAGAGTAAACTGGATGTTCTATTTGATCTTTTAACCCACAAAAGATTGAGAAAGAAAATCCCTCTCAAGAGACACTAGTGGTGTTGATTGTCTCATTTCCTCACCCTAGTCTTAATGAAATAATCCTATTACCAATATCTCTTTACTTCTAAAACTTTATTATTTGAAGTCCTGGTTGTGCAATGATCAACTCCATCTAAATTATCTAATCCACAATACCCCAATTTGGGACCTATGCCGTCAATCTTTCTGGCATTTCCCCAGTCCAATTAGTCTTTTGAGACGCGCAGTATCAGATATCATATGCCTATTGAATTTGGAAATTAAGAATATTAAAACTCCATTGCCAAGGTCTTACCACATCACGGTTACCTAAAGTTGCAAGCATTGCAATGAATCCTGCAGAACCAAAAGAGAAAATGTTTAACAGAGATGTTTCATAGATGCATAAAAATCCAAGATGACAAGAAATGAGGGTACAAGGAACATCGCCTATTAATCAATCAAGCTACTTACCACTGTATCTTCCCATAAGCTTTACTATACCAACTCCATTCTGCACGCTTTCTGCCTCTACATGGGCAGCATTAATGGCCCTCTGAGCTTCCTCCACAGCAGTATCAAAGCCAAAAGATTTGTCTATCACCTACATGACATTGTAAGAATAAAAAATTGGACAAAACCTGCTGACATGCATACGAGAAGATTTATATGAGAGGTCAATGTGGAAAGTCCGATGATTTGATATGTTTAAGAGTGTCATATAGGTTCTTTCATGTGTTGAAGCGTTTTTAAAAAAGCCCCAGCTAGGACAAATTAAAAAATGCATAAAGTGAAAGCACATAAAGTAACTATCTCTTCATGCAGGCGCTGAGACTACCATCTATTTGAAGGGGAAAATTAGTAGGAAACACTTCAGGGATCTTTCAGATAGATTCCTCCAAACATAATCTCAGCAACATAAAAATAATACTAAATGTGGAGTCTGAAATTGGCTTGTGCTGTGGGGTAAGAGAAAATGTAAATTAGCCGTGCTTAGTAACTTCTTATTTTCAAATGTTTCATTCACACAATCTATTAAGCAGTTACACTTTTCTTTGAATTTTTTTCCACAGAATGCACATCTGCTAATTCACCGAACCATTCACATCAGGAAAAGAGAAAGCGGATATCTTAAGCACATCATACAAGACTTTGTAGGTTTTCTAGTTCTCATATTAAACGAAGGAGAAATCTAGCAGAGGTAGCTGGCAAAAATCATGTGTAAGGCAGCTGATCAAAAATCATGTGTACGTCTCTTTTCATGCCATTTTTATGTTTTTTCCAAACAGTGTTCAGGAAATTGTTTAAAACATGAGTATCAATGTAGTACTTGTCTCCTATTTATGCTTCTAGGTCACATATATAAACTTCCATGTGAGAGAATTTTAGAAAATTGCACTCATTATAAAGGAATATTTTAGAAGAATGCAAAACAAATTTTACTGGAAATTCTCTTGAGATATATCAACTTGCTTCTAATATTTATTACCCAACAAATCTTCTTTGATTGGATTGGCTCTTGGACAAACAAAGAGGTAAAACAAAAAGGGAAATACAAAAGAATTGTTGATGTATCAATCTAAATTCTGAATGACTAAGTCATTCCATGTTGAACAGAAACTAAGCTCCAGTTCACATATGGTTTAAGTATTTTAGCAGAACTTTTGTTTCCTTCCGTTTTTCCCTGTTTCCTCAATGTATGGCATAAATCATAATGACAAACTTATAAGACAAAACAGATCACCCTGAGGCAACAAGCAGCACAACTTAAGTGTTCATCAGCAAACACAAATAGTAGAAGATAAACATCCCACTTTAGTTGGCATTACTTACCGCGATATCATTATCAATTGTCTTGGGAATCCCAGCAACAGCTACCTTAATACCACGTTTTTCAACTTCCTAGGCAAACATATAGATGCAGTCATAGATATTTTAAAGAATAATAGTTTCAATAGTTAGAAATTAATTGAGGAAAAGAAAATAGCATAGTATAAACACCTTGTAGATTGCAGCAGCCCCTTTTTGAGTTCCATCCCCTCCAATTATGTATACCTAGAACTCAAAAATGAAGAAAGCAACTAAACACTGTCAGATTGTACTAAACTTCCAGGTTAGACATCACAGATGGGTACAACACACCAGTCTTTCTTCTTTTTGGAGGACAAGTAACAATACCTGATTTATTCCACGGTCTTGAATGTTGTCAACAATCTTTTTAGTATCATGACCTCCTCTAGATGTTTGAAGAAAGGTTCCACCACGTTTATGAATATCATTAACGACTTTTGTTGTCAAGTTCAGGGTATTTTTTGAGTAAAACCCACTGTAACCTCCCTGGAAATATAGAAACAGTATTAAAGCCTCTATGCACAGAAACTACGACAAACATGTCGAGATACAAGATATTGACGGTAGGATCTCTCATAGTCTGCTCCAACAGAGACAGACAAATAAATAAGATTAATAAAGCTCACATCAAAACATCATAATTTTTCTAAGATTTCAGAATATCAAATGAAAATTTAGTATTTAGTCATCATCACAAAACCACAAGAAAAGAGCAAGAAATTGCACCAGCAACGAAAATCAAAGAGACTCCTTAATTTTTTGATAAAGTAAATAAATTTCACTAATATTTGAGCCAAAATGCATTCATACCAAAGTTAGAGAACCTACCAAAATACATGATTTCTTTTATTTACAAAAGACACCCAATCTTCTATACAACAAGGAACTTCATGGATGCATCAAGAGAAAACAAGGGATAGAAGAGTATTCTTCAATTTAACATAATCCATCTATACCCCTACGCCCACAAAAGCACTCTTATTTCTTTCCCTGCAAATAAACCACAAAAGTGCTAGTGGCGCAACATTTCAGCCATGTGCCTTGTCCTCCTCCTCCCGGCTCCCACAATTCCAACAGAACATTAACTCCATAATGATGCTTGGCCTTACATGATAAACCAAACAAATTAAGTATATTCCACCATGACCTCAAGGCAAACCGACAATGTAGAAGGAGACGATCGACAGTTACCCGCCTCCATACACTTGAAGCACCAACTAACACAAATGACCAGCCACTTCCTGAGATTCTCTGTTTTCAGAATCTCCTCTCTAGTTGCTAACCACATGAAAAAACGAACCTTTTCTCGGCACCTTTGGGATCTAAATTGAGCTATATGAGAATGCAACCTCCTCCCTACTCAAATGCTTTTCATAGAATGACTTAACAGAGAAAGCTCTATTATTCCCCAACACTCACCTTCAGGCTCCAAACATAATGACTATCTGGTGACATACATTGTTTGTGAAGCAACTCTAGTAACATTGAATTAGTCATTTCTATTTGGTATACTTACTAAGGGTTAGAGTCATAGTGATCATCCGATTCGACAATTTCAACCATTTCCAAGCACCTCATATCTTCTTTGGGGTATTTGAATATCGGACCATGTTTGCATATGTACTCGTATGGATGTATTGCTAAGACAAAAATCCTTCATTGATTAGCACATAATCTGCCCAGGGTAAATTGTAAATTGGATAGGCGTATGTTTGGTAAAAAGAGTGGTACTTCATTGATCAATGGAGGCAAAGTTTAACCAACCCACCCACCCCAAACAAAAAAAAGAGTGGTATTTGATTCACAAACATTAACTAAACTTTGGCACCAATGAAACCATGGATAAAAAGACGGATAATTTTACATAGTGACATGCACACACTAGATAGTTGAGATAGGTCTACTACCAAAAACATCACAACTGAAAATAATCTTATACCATCATAACAAGTATTAATCATCCTTCTTTTAACATCTGGCACTAAGCCAGAAACACCATTAGCAGCATTAGATTTCCAGGGGAAACATTAATCTAATAGTACTACATATTCAAAATAACACGCTTGAAAGAAAAAAAATCAAATGGAAGGATATTACAGAAAAAAATCCATCCAAATACAACTCGGTAGATCGGGAAAAAGAGTGGTATTTGATTCACAAACATTAACTAAACTTTGGCACTATTCGTGTAAAACTGACAGCCAGCAGCCAATATGAGTTTGTTGTTCCCTAACCACTAGAAACCAGAGAAGAATCAATTTTATTCAATGAACAGTTTCAAAAAGAACAATAACATTATGCAATCTTTATCTTTGTTTTTTATCGTTTTTCTTTGAAATGAATGACCAAATTTATACATTGATGAAAACACAAGAATAGTGTTCCCATTATACTAACCTGAATGCCAAGTACATCATCAACTCCATACATATTCTTTAAGCCGCATACAATTTCACGAATCACTGTATTGATTCCTGGGCATAAACCACCACATGTCACAATACAAGCACGGACTTCTTCCGGTGTAAAGAAAACCTAAAACCAAAAGTGTCTTTAGAATGAAATTATTTTAGGACAACAGTATTATAGGTTAGCATTCAAAGTGAGACCTTTTCTCGAGGTCCTGCACGCCGAAAATGTATACCCCTGGGGCTGTCCTTCTGAACGATGATCTAAAACCAAGCATGCATACCAGCGATTAAACAAAAGAAGGCATAATAGGCATAAAGGGAACAGCTGAACAGATAAAAGGGCCACATACTTCCTTTGCCACCATATCTTCTGGACTAACAAAAGTTTTCCTGTGTCAAGACAAACCATCAGGAACTTTAAGCAGCAATACTCTCACAAGATAAGGCACACACAGAACACTGTAGATTTTCTAAGTTCTACAAAAATAAAGCACTCTTACTTACTTGACAACAGCATAAGCTTGGCTCTTTTTCAATGGATTAGTATATGACTGCAATAAAAATGCCGGATTAGCAATAACCAAGAGATTTATTAATCCTAATTCCTTGGTAACTCAGCCTTACAATTTTCAAATAACCTCCGC